>PVKB01002276.1:40000-301303 GCA_004027205.1 Ctenodactylus gundi
TCGAGAAGCCGTAGAGGTTACTTGGCTCAGGAGCCCAACGCTTATTAAAACTCTGCCTGAAATTAGACATTTTATTGATTCCAAATATTCAGAGGTAGTTACAGATGTTTTTTTATGCAGGTGAGTTATCATCTTGTAACTTTTAGAATGTTAAGTTTTTCAAGTTAGAAATGCAATGCTTCTTTTGTTGGAACGATCCTCGGTGCCCATCTCATGACTGTGAAATGAACTTACCCCTTGTATGCTGTGAGGCACTGGCGGGTGTGGCCACCATGTGCTTGTTTTTACTGCAACAACATGGAAATAGATGTTTTGATTTCAGAAACATTTGGTGTAGCATTTCACCTGTATTTTATGCATTCATTCGAGAATTTGTTTTCTAGCCATTGATTATTGTTCTGTTTCTGTCTCAAGAGTGGGAGATTCGTTTATGATTCTCACATTTCTTTCTGAGCCAAAGGCAAATAATATTGTACCATCACAGAGAGAATGAAGATATTCAATCACAGTCTCACACACACAAGAAAACTTTTGAATGGCTGCTCCAGGCCTGACGTATTTTACCCTCTAGATGTCAATAGCATTTCTGTATTTTGATAGCAAAAGAAAAGGCATTCCATCATGAATGCTAGAAAACAGAAGCAACACAGATAGAGATCACAACAGCTGTGTTCTTCCATTTAAGAGGGCTCTGAATCCATGGGGATTCGTTCATAAGACCTTAACGACTGAGTGTAGAGCTCACATACCCATTTCGCTGGACAACACACCAGGTTCAATGAATATAAGTCATTTTTTCCTAAAGGGGAGCTCTTGTTGGACCCAATGGTTGCCTGACTTCAGAAAGTTCTATCAAAAGTCATGAATCTGCAAACAAAAGACTGAAAGAATAACCTGAACTGGACACATCAGGTCATAAATTCATTTCTCATTTTAGCAAGCAAAATTCCAGACCAGAGGTTGGAAGTTTTCTTTTGTAAAGATACTAAACATTTTAAGTATTATATGTAATATGTCCTTGTGATGATTAGTAAACTTTATTGAAATTTCTCTACTTTGCCTTGTTCCTGAAAAGTACGTGCATGCAATCTATACTTGGGTGAACATGATTATGTTTTCATCGATTATTAACAAAAAAGCCCACACTAAGACCAATTTTTTTAAATGTCTGTGTTGTAAGAGGAACTGATTTTTGTTGTAAAGTACTCACTGCAGTATGTGAAGTGCCAGCACAGGTTTCCATGGGAACCAGTGAAAGTACCTTTCTACCAGATAGCCCCTTTATTTTCAATATTTTTTAAAAGAGGTTTGAAGGGTGCTATTTCCTTGAAACGCATGTTTGAGGTCTTTTGCTTCCAAACTTTTTGAGCAAAATGATTGAGTATGTTTTTGAAAATCATCTAGACTAATGAGAGATTTTCATATAATGCTTTTTTGTCTTCTCTGGTTAAAAATATTATTTGAGTTCAAAATATTTGTTTTCTTCTAATGCGGACATTGAATAAACACCACTATCTGTAGCAACCACACTTAACTCATAACATTCTACATCAACAGATTTGATGAGATTCGCACTGCATTGGGACGATGCAGGGGTTTTCTACAGAGGTTTTTGATTATAAATTGACTCTAAGTTCAGGCAAAGTCAAATGTGCTAATGTAGCCTTGGGGGCCTTTGGGACAGTGCTCTTTATGACAAGACAAAAGGCACCTACCTTTTCCTGAAAAGTCGAACTGTAAGTTCCATCATTTAAAAGTAGCTCAGTTGCATTTTCAGCAACTGGCTGGCAGCCAGAGTGAGGGGAGCCACGGAAGACAGTCGCGGTGTGCGGCAGGCTAAACAATACCCGAAAGGCCGGAAACACCAACGAGTCATCTCAGCGATGGAAGGAGGAGGCAAATGGAGTGCAGTTACTGATCTCCGGGATTTCTGGGTGGTTCCCATATCTCTTCCATGGTGTCTCATTTCTGTTGAGAAAATTAACAGCAGGACTCAGAGGAAGCAGGCTCTGAGGCATGCAAGGACCGTGCAGCTTGCTTTGGCAAAGAGTGTTCCCTTCTGCTTTTGGAATAGTAGCCAGAGCTCGTAGAATAGCAGAGTGCATCTGGGGCACAGGAAATTCTTAGGTAAGGTACACATGCTGGTGAATTTACAGAAAGTCTTTTCAAAGGAGGTCAGCCTTTCTTAACAAGGACACCTGCGATAGAGATACCAGCGCACCAGAAAACATAGATCTGTGCTTTGGGAAAACCTTGGGTTAACATCCTTTTCTTCTTATCAGAAACAAGGCAAAAAGAAATACAATATTCAACACACAAATCTACGCAAATGGTCATCTGATGGCTTTTTAGAGTTTAAATTAAACAATATGTTAAAAAAGCATCATGGAATAAAAATATTTGACATGAGAGCAAATAAATGGAGTCCAACTTAAGGTGCATGGTGCAACTCAGTTAATGTTTCTCTTCAAATTTAATATTTAAAGGTGAATCACAAAACACTTCTCTTTGGGTACAAATTAGAGTCCTAGGTGTTCTGGAAACACATGAAGAAATCTGAGGATGACTTCAATAAGTTTGTTGAAGGGTAGAGTGGTAAGTTCATTATCTCAAACAGAGGCGAGGAATCAAATGAGCATGGTCCATTTTCCTACTCATTTGCATATTGGGTCTTCCTCTGAAAGTACTAAAAACTGCATCATGCATTTCCAAAGAAAAATGCTAACAACTTAAATAACATTTCTGGTTTGCAGACAATTTCTTAAAATTCATAATGCCTACCACTTTCAGCAATAGAAATGATTTCTTTTACAACTCCGAAAAATGACAATTCAGAGGTTAATGTTCCTTAGAGATTTAGCGGTATTACCCAGTGATTTCCACATGGGTAGTAATTCATTTTCTTCTCTATTTGGAAAATAATTCATTTTCATCTTCTGTGGTAATGTCGAGGCATTAACTCATCTGCTTTCAAATAATGGCTGATATTTTACAGACGAAACAACCTTTACTTCTGAAGTATTTTTTAAACATATTATGCTGTCTCTGATTGGTATGACAGCCTTACAAAATATTGTACCAGTCCTAAAATGACCCGCCCATATCTACAAAGTAGTGTTAAGAGCTGTTGCATCTAATGTTTTCTGAAGTTCATTTTAGATTCTCTTTCATAAACCTTGTGATTTGTCATAGAAATTTTAGTTAGTAAAAGGCAGTTTAGTATGCCAACTAATAAGTGATCTAATCTTCTCAGAAATAGAATAATTAGTCAAGACTGTACTAATTCTAAAGTATAGATAAATTTATGGGATTTAATTGCAACCATATATCTACTAAGAATCAAAGACCAGTAGCGAAATGCATCACCGGATGAAAATTTCATTTAATGCACATGACCAGAAAAATATATGACAATGCTCCTCAACACTGAGCCATTTAGTTCTAATAAATGTTTCCCAGTGCAATTCTTGTTCTTTTTATCTATTTACAACCAACCATTGTGACCATTTTCAGTGAATTGAGTGGGTTCAGCTTCATTTAACCACTTTTAACTACTTGCTGGTATCATTTTCCACAAAATGAATTGTTTCAATGGCAGACAGAATTTGATGGGTACATTGATAACAAATATTTTACACTTACTTTTCTGTTAGTCCCATGTCTTAGTTACTTTTCCGTTGCTGTGACTCAATACCTGACACCCACAAATTTGGGAAAGGAAAGGTTTATTTTAGCTCACAGTTTCAGGTCACAGTCCATCCAGGGGTGGCCGGCAGCAACCGAAGTACATGGCAGAGGCAGAGATGGAGGCAGCTTCTCATGACATCACATGCAGGAAGCCAAGTTGAGACTAGTTGAGACAAGTCCTAGTCCTCAAGGAAGGCAGGAAGAGGCTTATATATCCTTCCAGGTCTCAGCCCAGTGATCAGCCCCTCCTGCATCTAGGTGTGGAGGGTGTGGCCACTACACACCATTAATCCTAACTCACATGCCTTTAATTCTAACTCACAGGCTTTTAATCCTAACTTAACTGTAATCCACCCTTCTAGACTGGACCCCAAACCACCAACACCACGTGGCTCCATAGACAATCCATAACATTAAAATACACAAGACTTTTGGAGGACACTCCAGAGCCAAACCACAATATTTTGTGTTAAAAAGGAGCCACAACGAAAAAGCTATCATGTATAAAACATGCTATAGCGTATCTAGAGAACATAGGAGAGAATGGACAAATGGGCTCATAAAATTTTACTGTGAAATAACAATTCATTATATTTTACATTAATTCATGTTTTAAATAGTAGTAGCTGAATGGCTGCTTGACTGTGACAAGGTTTTTGATATTTCAAAGAAAATCTTTTAGTTTTATTTCAAATAGACCTACTTATAATAATTTAGTTCACTTCAAAACAATATCCTGTTATGAATCTAGATTATTGTCATAAAAGGCACACACTATTTAGATAGAGAGGTATGAAACATGGTATCAACAATATATGTATATATAGATATAGATATATAGATACACTTCAAGACAATTCTAAGCTTAAATTCTAGATCCAGAGCCTTTTACACAAACTGTAAAGGGCAGAAATTTTAATTAATTAAAGGTATTTTAGTATGCCAACTGAAAAGTGATCTAATTTTCTAATGATTTATAAAATTTTCGACAAATTCCCTAGTACTTAAGTTGGCTTTTCTTATGTTTACAATAAGTGTAATCTGATCCACAACACCTTATAGGTATGCTTGGTAAACTTGGGGTAAGTACACATATTTTCTTCAAAATTATTGACAGTCACGCTGCAGCTGAGGAATCAGTTGTGACAGGACAAGTCGGCGGGGACAATAGCATCAAACTCATTTGCATGTTTCTTTTGTTTCTATTGTTATTGTTTATGACTATTAAGCTTAATTGTCAAGTTGACTAGCTTGGAAGGTGCCACTGCAGGGCTTGCTTCTGGGGCTAAGTAGGTCACAGAGGCACAGCCTTGAGGTCTATCTCTGGACCACTTCCCTTCTGCTGTCCTTCCCTGGTGTCATGAACCAGAAGCTTTGGTCCTGGTGCCCAGACACCATGATCTTTCTGCTTTCACCGAAGCTTGCCGTGGACTAAGGCCTCTGAATCAGTGAGCTATTAAGTTGTGGGTATCGGGCATTTTTGTCCAAGGCACAGGAAAGAGGACCAGTACAGATATTATTAATCTATTTTATTAACATAATAGTAAATTTTACTATTAAAACAAATTTATTTCATTTTTATTACTTATTCAGCTAAAAACAGAAGTAACAGAAGTAGAGGCACACATTGGAGAAATATACTTTGGTGTTTCCAATTAGAAGGATAACACGGTGAGTAAGTGCATAGGAATCAAAATGATAAGATATGACATATTGTCAATATTTCTAGCATACACAGCAGGCAGCTTTGAGATTTGGCCCGGGAAACATAAAGAGTAAATATAGATGTGGCAGAGAGAGGGTGATTTAGCCAGCTGGGTGCCAAGTTTTTCTCCAAAGATTGTCATCATAAAGGACAACAGTTGAAGGCGCCCTGTGTAAGGCACTGGGACTCCTCTGGGAGCGGAGCACAGTGAGGGGACGTAAAGGTGGTGTGGAGCAGGATACGGCCCATTTCCCAATGAAATGTGTGCGATCTTCATGACACTCAGGGACACTTTATTTACGCAAATTTCTTGCCACTGGGCCCAAACCAAGATGTCAACATGTGCAGAAAAGAAAAGTGTGGTGACATTTTTCTAAATTAAACTGACTGTGCCTCTAGGGTGAACAGGAGAAAACAGAGATGAAGACCTCCAGGGAAAAAGAGTGAAAAACTGGTTCAGGCTAAACCAAGAGGAATAGAAATAAGACTGCCGGGATACAGTAGGAGCAGTGCACACCTGGGAAGAGGTGAGCCCAGAAACGAGGTGAGACAATGAAAAGGCGGGATATCGGGAGTGACGGGGACGAAAGAGGGGGCAGGATAGGGCAGGGACAGGGACTGTGATGTCAACACAACCTATATGTGCATAGAATACCACGCTCGGTGTAACCCTGGTGTGTCACGGATGTGTACTAATAAAGATGGAAAAAGAAAAGAAGACAAAAAGAGACCCGCGGAGTCACTTATTCCCGAGTCCTCTGACGAAGGGCAGGTGCAAAGTGAATTGATGAAGGAATAGCAAGTAAATCAGAGTAACAGACCCATGATGAAAAGCAGCACATGGCCCTATGGTGGAATAGAAAGATTTTTTTTTTTAAAGCAGTTTTACAAAATAAAAAGTAAATTAAAAAGACAAAAGTGAAAGGAGAGAAATTCAAAACGTAAGTGTGAAAGGCTGAACCCACCACGGACACAGAAAGGGTAGAGGCAAAGCCAGAGGGGAACGTGGCCCATGCTGGAATCCGTGCCCACAGCACGGGCCACGGAAGGCAATACCTCAGTGTCGGCTTCAGCGGTCTCCCGACAGTTAAATCTAACTACAAAGAGCAAAAGAAATGTAAGAAAAGCGAGGAGTAGGAGAAGACTGAGGCGTGGAGAGAGAGGAGAGACACAACGACAGTTTGAGGAGACAGGTGCGTTCTGTTTCGCTGCAGGTATTCTGGGCCATCGTCTCCTGTCATTTTAAGTGAGCAGATGGGACATCGGGATGGCAGAGGTCTCCCTGTCCTCTATCCTTCTGGGAGTTTGACCTCCATTCTGGCAATACCGAATGCATAGGGAAGGTCAGACACAGCTTCAGAAGGACTCAAGCCAGCAACTAGAAAAGTATTTCACTTTTTAAAGCACATAAATACAAGTTCAAGTAAGGGAGAGGCATTTCTTTAGTTGCAAAGTTTGGGACTTTTCCCAGGGAAAACTAAGAGAATGGCTTTGTACTTAACATGTGACTGAGTATAAGCATTTAAATGATTAGGAGACTGAGTCAAAGATTTTCTGATCTGGGAAGGAAAAGCACCTGTGTTTTACAAATAATCACGTAAGTCTGATTCTAAGCAGAAAACAAAGATAATGTCAAAAGATTTAATCCCAATCTGTCAGACAGCACTGCAAAAAAAAAGAAAAGAAAAGAAAAGGATATTGAGATTCACATGCTAATTGTCAGAAATAGAAAGTTGAAGGATGGGAGAGTTGATATTCTATACAGCCAAATAAGAAATGGTAAACTACAGAGAGAAAAGTGGCATTTTTATTAACATGGTTGTGTGTTAAGGAAAAAATCTAATTTCCAGCATTTCTGGAGATATATTAATCATTTGAATAATGTAAAAACTTCCATTAGAAGAAGGTCTTTAAATATTTAAATGTAATCAAGGAAAGAGAGTCCACACTTTTGTTTTAAGGTTGAAATAGTTATATAACAAGACGAACTTATTGTATTAGACATGAGAAGAGAAACGGTCAAGTTATTATTTTTTTTCCTTTGGTGACATACAAAACATTTTCAAAGCAAAGAGCAAGGTATCGAAATGGAAGTTACAGAGAAGTGTGGAATCGGAGAGAACACTAGAAGAGAGGACGAGTGGTGGAGGCACCACAGTAACGCAGTAAAGTGGGGAGGGAATAGCTTCCCTCTCCAGATAAATGTCACGAGGCCAGGCACAGAACAGGGAAGGGGACGGGTGTGAGACTCGGCGGTGCTCAAGTTGAAAGCGTGAGCTACAGAGCACAAGTGACCACAGGAGGACGGGCAATGAGTCGGTGATTCAGCAGCCTTTCTTGTAGTGTGTGCATAGAGCTCGCAAAGAACACAGGGTCATTTCACTCGGTCATAGCACACTCTCCCCAAAGCACATGAGCATGACCTTCAGAAAAGCAGACTCCTTACCATGGCATCTGGGAGAAAGCGTGACACTGCTGTGTTAAATGCATGTATGCTAGTGAGGCATACTCATTGTGTTCACCATGGGAGACTGGGCATATCTGCATTACATCTTTAAAAGTCGTGAGTCCCCTTCCTGTCCCCACCCTCCCACCTCTCTCTGTCTGTGATCCCCTTCCTTCTCCATGAAGTTTACCTCTTGTTCTCTCCTCTCCATCTTTTATGTTGTTTTCCAATTATTTATATTTTGTGTTCACTTTCTACTCAAAATTATTACCTTTTATTAGTATAGGTTTTTATATCACAAACTTATCGCACGACTTTTTTTTTTTTTTTTTTGAGACGGGGTCTAGCTCTGTGGTCCAGGCTGGTCCTGAACTCAGGATGGAGCCCAGGCTGGCCTTGGACTCACAGCAATCCTCCCGTCTCAGCCTCCCTAGTGCTGGGATGGCAGGTGTGCACCACCACGTCCAGCTTATGTAGTGCTGGGGAATCGAACTCGGGTACTTATCACTTGGCTTAGCGCTTGCTCAAGCGCTTTAAACGCTGAGCCATTCCTCCAGCCCTCGCACGACTGTTTCGTAATTTTAAAAGATTGATTCACGCCGAGTCCAAAATGAAACAGGTGATCACTGACTTCTGACCGCACCACTCTCGGTCCTGAAAGTCACCCATCGTGTTCTTTTCTGGCCGTGCAGTGTCTTCTCAGCAGGAGATCCAGCCTCCAGCTCCTCAGGCCCCACCTAACTAATACTCTTTGAACTAGGAAGCATAGGATGTGCTTGAAAATTACTGCAAGAAGATGTGAATTTTCTCTCTCCCTTGTCTAATCTGTACACCTCATTTGAGACTTCTACTCACAATCATAGTCTTTCTACTCATGCAAAAAACAGTGTTGGTATTCAGTTTCGTTAAACAAGTGCCCTTGTCTCTCCAACTCATCTGTGCAATCGCCTCCTTTAAAGTCACGTCTGACCTTGCACTCCGACCCTTAGCAGCACACTTTTATTTTGTGAAGTGAGTCCTCTCAGCCACTGCCTCTGCATCGGGTCAGCATCTTCACGTTCAGGATTCACAGTGCGGCTTGACATTTTGTCACCAGTATTCTAACCCTTTTATTTTAAATACTATTATGCTAAAACAATATAAAGTAGACTTAATACAAGTCCATTATCATGCCATGATAAACTTACTTTCCTTATGCCGACATTCCTAACGAAGCAGACAGCATATAACATCCCAAACCCAATGTAAGTAATTAACTTCATAATGTAAATTCTGGCCTGAGTTGTTCATGCCTGACCTCAAACACAGTACATGGGATGCTCCTGGGGCTATTTCTCTGGGGCTCGTCCTTTTTCAGAAAGTACTGCCTGTGTCGGTCAGTTTGGTCTCTACCCTTTTTCCAAATCCCATGGTCTTTACAATTTTGAAAGGTCCTAGTATTAGTTTAATCATTTTAAAAACCTTTATAGTTCTTAAAAGTCATGCAGTTGGCTTATAGAAAAAAGTATTCAATGATATATGATGTTAACAAATGCAAAGTAGAGAAAAACAAAAAAGGAATTAAATATAATAAAATTGTGGTATTTAAGACACAAAAGAAATATTTTGTATGTCCTTCTTATATTATAGGCACCTGTATTGAAGACTCGTTGCTGGTATACGTTTGAGGAGCAAATAAAGATTGAATCCCAAGGGACAGACCCAAAATCTCCAATTTCTTAAACATGTACTTCCAAATTTTCTTCTTGCTCTTTCCCAGTACATACAGAATTATGAAAGATTTAGGATTTAAATAACATTAAGGCATCTGTGGAAAGTAAACCCCTATATCATATTCAAACTTTCCCGAATGACTTTTTAAGCAATGCAAGTCTGTCACAAGGGCTACCAAATCCTCCGATGGTCTCATAGAAGGTACCTTAATCAAGAGTCACCTGCTCAGCGTTGTGCCAGGGGATCATTTTCAGAGGTCCCTCCGTGTTCTGGTTTAGATCTGCAATGTCCTCCTGAAGCCTCGCCTATTCGGATGTGTGTATTGTCTAAGAATCCCACATGCTTAGAAAGGAAGACCTGGGCAGGAGGACGAGATGACGAAGGCTGTGGTGGGTCCCTGAGCCTGTGGCCTATAACCACACACTGTGTGCTCCGGTCGCCGGTCCCCCACTCTGATCCTCCCTCTTGCTGAGCCATGAGAACTTGCTCTCTGGCAGACCCTTCCTGCCACTGACAGCCGCGCATGAGTGGACTGAGACTCCAAAAACTGGGAGTTAAAATGGGCCTTCCCCTTTTCCACTGGGGTGTCAGGCATTACGTTCCAACAAGGAGAAGAAAAAGCAACCAAGACTATCAGTAGGGGAGGAAGGAGAAGAGGGATAGCGGGACCGCAGCTGTGATTTCCTAGTGAGCCTCTAGTGTGCGCCTGGAGAGGGATGCCCAGTAGCAGTTGTGAGAAACGCAGACAGCCACATGGGTGTTCATCGGCCAGTGGCCGATGGGAGGGAGCCAGCCAATGGGAGAGGGCTACACCTGTTCCACAGTAGATTTCTGAAGCCAAGGGCCATTACCAGTGAAGCAGTCAGCAGTGGGTTCTCAGCAGCCCACATTCTAAGCAGATGAAGCTTGATTCAATGAGCTTTGAAGCGAGCATCTGGGCAGAACGCCGGGTTCCCATTATGCATCAAAACGTTCTACCGTTACGCTGGAGAAACAGTATCATTTTACAAAGAAAAAAAAATTCATGCAATATTTAAAGACAAACTGTCGAGGTAACGTGTGTGTCCATGCTCACTAGGCTCTTCTCTTAAATGTGTATGTATTTCAACATTTGTGTTAATTACACGCAGCTGCTAAATTTGGAAAGGACCATTCACGATAATGGTCAACAATGGTACTGTCATTACTATTATGGATGCCTTTTGCTGTTTACATCTTGCAAATAAAAAAGTGACCAAAAACAGACTGTTTAAGAAAGAAGAAATTCTCTCCCATTAAGAAACAAAAAATAAAAAACAAGCAAACAAAAACAAAAATAACCTCTTTGTTGGAATATAAATTCATTTCAATTAATATTACCACAGGTATTTTAAGATGTGAATAAGCCAATTGCAAAAAAAAAAAGCACTATTTAAAAAGATTTCTTAAATTTATGGAGAGGAGGAGAGCAGAGGAAACTTACATTGCCATTAACAAATATTAATCTCCTATCTCAATTTACCTTCAGAAAACAGGCATCCATGCCCACACTTTTGTCCAGATATGCAGTTCATTTTCCACTGCTAATTATTGCTTCCCCTTGAAAATAAAAAGCTTGTGCATAGACGCTGGAGATAATTTGAGGATCAGAGAATCAGTGCAAACCTTAACAAGTACTACCTAGATGTGTGGCAAATCTTCCTTCCCTGAAGCTTTTAAAAATAGATGCCCATCTGTTGAGAACAATTTAATAAAACTCTGCTAGGGTAGAGAGCATATTCCCAGCATCTCAGATTTTCAAAATGCTGTTACAAAAAAGAAAAAAAAAAGAAAAGAAAAAAACAAGACAAAACAAGCTTTTGACACACGTGTAAATTAAAACAAAGACAAAGAGACATACTTGGGCTATAATATGCACGTCACTTAAGAGTGTTCAAAAGAGCACTAGTTCACCATAAAATATTTTAAGTAGATGTTTATAGCCAATATATAATTCCTATTAGATTACTTGAATCTGATACATGACAATTTTTAAATATTAAAAAAAAATGTTTTCTTTGAACTAGGATTTTAGTTTAATTGAACTGCAGTTTCCAAGAAAAATTCTAGAAGGGAAAAAATCATTGGAAATTAGACTAATACAGTAAGCACAATTCAGTTAACATGGAGCTCCGAAAAAAACTTCATCCTAGGTTGGTTTTTCCTTTAAGCCTTCCTTAGGAGCAAGTAGGCCTTCTCCATTAACACCTGCCCTCTGACTGTCCTTGAAGAGACTGTCCTGGGGAGGACCCCACCAGGGGCTCCCATCACTGCGAAGGCCAGGATCCCCTATCACATGACAGGTGCTGGGATACTGATACATTTTAATTAAATATTATGGTAAAAAGACTTAATCTCTCTTGTGTGTTTGTGTACATGTGATCCTCAGGCCATGAGTGTGTTATTATTTTCCTACAGGAATATTTTTCACTTTCAAAGGAAAAAAAAAGTTGTCAAACATAAACAACGGAAAGAGGTATTGTAATTAACCTGGCCAAAGACAATTGTGAATTTCAAATGCAAAATAGTAAGGCAAAAACATCTCAGTTCCATAAGGTGGCTGTTGGCATCTTGGTAGTAATCTTCAACAATCTTTCTCCCTCATTGTCCTTTGAAGAAGATATCCACTACAGCCCAATTAACCTGCAAGTGAATACCTGAAGCAAGGAATATGCTGTATGAAAATAAACAAATAAATAAAAAATACTAGATACATCTACTACTTTTTATTAGCAAACATGTCCAATCATGTCCATTTAATCTCCGATTTTATTAGTGTATTTGGGTGGCTTATTGATCCTCCTTTGATATACGTTGCAATATAATCACAGGACAGATTTGAGTCAAACTGATTTCAAGCGAACGAGGATCCCCTGATGAGGCGGGACATGTGGCTTTCGGTGCTTTAACCTTAGGAACACTTGCACATGTTCAGGAAAGCCCACTGGATAAAATTTATGTATTGCTAATGATTTTTATTGGCCCCTTGGCCCGATGTAGTGGCAAGCTGCCCAGGAATCCAAAGGAATCCTGTTTTCGGTTAGTAGTCAGAATGTAAGGAGTAATAAAATTCAGAAAAGCATGGTAAACGCTCTAGTGCATTTATCCAGGTACAATGAGTCTAGCCAGCCTTATGGCCGTGGTTTCTTTGGAGTATTTTTTGAGGGTATGGTGTTTTGTTTCCTGGGGATATCCTCATTGGGGGATTTTTTCACAAAGTCTTGGAAAGTGCTACAGTAACGATTCGCGTGTGTATTTGTTCATACCCAGTGCCTGCCCAATGCCATAAAATGGCTGATATGATCCACAGCTTTCTTTTGCCTGCTGAATAAATGATTTCTTAGATTCCTGATGGAATTTCAGGCAAACTGCTTTGCTTATATTAAAAACAGGCACATGGAAACTCCAGAGGCTACATATAATTGTATGTTTAGCCTCGCTCTCTTCACAAAGGTAACGATAACCTTTCCTGTGCAGTCACGCACATCTTGTCACAGCAAAGGGATGACTCATTAAAACCAGAGCACGAGGAAATTTTTTGTTCTCATATTTGTGATTCAAAATGTAGTTTTCTTGTGATTACCTCAATTTGGCGAATACATCTGTAGGAAATGCGGGAACCTTCCCCAGCCACCTTGAGTACAAGAAGGGCTGTCTGGGTGCAGAATGCAAGGGAGGGTGCCCTTGGAAGCCAGGAAGCATTGATTATTGTCAAAGTTGAAAATCAGAGTGGGGTTGTCCCTCAACTTGGAATAAACATGCGGGGCTCGAACATGAAGGCGCAGAGCAGTTAGGACAAAGCGAGAGACCAGTGTGAATGACTGGGCTGGCTGTAAAGCTCCTGGGTTCTCCCCTAACCCAGCAGCCAGGCTATGATACTCATATAACAGCCCAGCGGCCCAAAGCTTTGCTCACGGAAATCCCTTTTGTACGTAATGCCGAGTAGAGTCAAATGTGTCCTGGTGAGAGTAAAGAGTACACTTCTCCTGCACAGAAGCTGCAACCCATGAAACATTTTCAGGCCACCACAAGAAAGAGCGGCAGTTTCTATTCTTGTACTGCGTTTTCAAAATGCCCTTGCAGCCATGTGTTGCTTCAGGCACCATCCCCATCAACGGCACGTAGGAGGTGAGACCCAAACTGCAGGTATTTGCTGAACATTTTCATGTTTTGCAACTGAATGAAGATATCACATTCTTGTATCAATTCTTGGAACAAGATCATGAACCAACAATTAGAATAACGAAGATTGAATCATACAATGTCTATTTGACAAAAAGGGACATACCTTTTCTTTTCTTTCTTTCTCTCTATTTTTTAACTACAAATCCCAATGACACACCAGGTGGCAGGGATAAAGAACAGAGATGCCCGCGAGAGCGCCAGGGAGCAGCATATGGCAGTAGATGCCCTAACTAAGCAGGTGGGGATAAAGTTCACAGGATGTAAAAGCTAGTATTAAAAAAACGAAGCATGCAAAATAAGCATGATAAAGCAGCAAACATGATAGTCATAAATTCCCAGAATTCAGTTGAATCTGCAGAAAATTTAATAAGCACAGCCGTTATCCAAAGTGCTGAGCATCAGCAGAGGCAGCTCCCGGCTCAGGTGGAGGATGGCTCCGTGGAGAGGGAGGGGCTGCTCCAGGCCGCAGGAGCAGACGCGGTGGCAACACGCTGTGAACAACGACCTTGAAGGAAATCCGCAGAAATTACCTCCTTACTGAAAGAGCGCTGTGAAGATCCGGGTTTAGCGAACTCCCAGGAAAAGCTCACATAGCAACTACGAAAATCCTGAAATTATCGACGTAAGACTAGCGTGCGATGGAAAACCACAACAGATGCGGACTCGGGCTCTTGGTGTATGGAGCAGTTGGGGAGGGAAGGGAGAGAAAGGAAGGCAGAGAGGGCGGGGGCTGGCTCCCGGAGACAGTCATTTCAACCGCCTGTCCGTAAGTACGCCGTGCCTCAGCAAATGAGCACGCGCCCGATGGCACGGGAAGATGATTTCCTCCAAAGCCACCCAAGAGATGGACACGGTTACGGCAGCAGAGTTAGGGTAGCATGCAGCCTGCCCGTCTCTCTGTCGTCGTGCCCAGGAAAGGATGGGGGATGGGTTTTATCATCAGAAAATAGGGGGAAGCCACACTTGAGCATGTAGATCTGGGGGCCAGTGTGAAATGTGCTTCAATTAACACCGGTAGAATGCAAATCATTGTTAATATGCCCTTTGGATGTTTTTGCCAATGTAGTAATTACATTAGTTGATTTTCCTATGAAGTATATGTGATCACTAGGGATGCCATATTACAGAATCAGAAAGTGGGGAGCTTAAACAAGAAAAATGATTTTTTTCCTCTTTTCTCCCAGATTATTTTTATTAATATCTATTTGCAATGCATACTAACCCATGTTAGGAAACAGCATGCATACGTAGCCCGCATTGATCATTTTGTTTCTCTTCTCCACTCTCTCTCTCCACCCTCATCCTCTTTCCCCTCCATATGATGCTTCTGCCTCCATCATCGCTCTCTTACTTCACAGTAATTTATACTTTGTTTTCCTCACACTGCAGAAACCGGGCAACATTCAACCTCCAGTGTCTCATTCATTTCATTAGGCGTCATGGTCTTAAGGTGGAATCATTTTCATACAAATGATCCAATTGTATCCTTCTTTATGGCAAAGCAATACTCCACTGTATACATAAAATATCCTATCTTTTCCTTACTTACTCATATGACAGTGGGCATGCTAATTGATTGCAAGGTTTGGCCATTGCAACTTGTGATTCTTTCAGTACAGGCTATCGCAATGACCAGATTGTAACCTCCTGAAGGAAAATTAGAAAGATGCCTTTTTTTTGTCTCTTCCATAGTGCTACCAGATATCGAGTGTTAAATTTTAAAAAATCTAATTAAATGTAAATGAATTCATTGGAAGAAGTGATAATATATGCATGATGCTGGTATTGTTTTAGACCATAGTCATTATTGTGAGCATCACGTCTACGCAAAATGATTCTTAATAGGTTTTAAAGTAAGTATATTGAAGAGCACGGTTACTAAAAGATCCAGTTGCCTCCAGGTATAGGAAAATCTTATCTCTGACTGACTGCAAGGTTACAATGCACATGGACTCATGGGAAACTTGAATCAGAAGTGAGTGCCAGATTTTTCCCTCTACTGAGCCGGTGTAGCAAGTTTCTATTGCTACTTGGAAGAGGACTAGGCACATGCTAACCTGACTGAGCTATCATTAGGGCATCTACGAGTAAAACACAGGCTTGAGGGATCAGAGTCTAGGAGTGTTATCCTGGAAGGGGAAGGCACTAAACCACAGAACTGCCTGGATAGGCTAGAACTGAGGGGGAAGAAAACAAGAGACAGAAAAGTGATTCATCAGGGGTAAGAGTCAACAAGAAAAAAGAGGTACACAGATACGCAGGGGGCAGGCGCCCATGGGTGCTCTGCCTGTATTTGGGTGCAAACGTGCCAGGCTGATTCACAGGGCAGAGGAATGGGCATTCCTCCCTTAGAAGTCAAGGGAGGGATTCAGAGAGAAACCAGCACAGGCCTTGCTTTGTTGATGTGTTTGCTTTCTCCTAAGTGAATCAAAACACCACCGCACAACTTACACAGGAGATCAACAATGCACAGTAAAACACGTGGAAATCGGCACCCTTTCACGTAGCAGCTCTGAGCCTTTCCCTGACTGTGTGCTCACACTTGCAAAGCCAAGACCAAACACTGATCATTGGTAGCAGAACACGAAAGGACTCACAGAATTACATCAAGGCTATGACTGTAGTTAGACATACAACCAGGGCCAAGGCAAGGCATGATCCCTGTCCTACAAAGATTCTCCTTTGGGAAAGGTGATGGATTATGGTGGCCTTTACACACTGACAGCCCACAGGAAACTGGGGACAAACTTACAACAACAAATTTCACCCGATTGCATACATTTTCATCTTTCTTTTAAGCATCTTAATGTACTTTGCATATTGTAACCCTGGAACGATTTTAATGTATCTGGGAATAGGTCCAGCACAACAGCATTTTTCTTTCCTGTTGTTCCTCCATCCTCAGCAAAACACTAGGAAAGGGGCTATCACATTTCTCTGTATCTTTTACTAAGCATTTATAAACTAATTTTAATATTGTATAATGTTTCATCCATTTTTTCCTGCAAAATCTATGACTATAATTTTCTATATAAGAACAGGGACAGGGTTGTAGCTGCTTGCGATTTCAATCAGAAAAAGGGGAAAAAGCAGTCGACCCCTATTTTCTACTCTGAGCAGCTACAATTCGCTTCCATTGGAACAGACCTTAGGTGTAAAAGTGGGGTCATGTGACAAACACATCACACGCACGGTTTTTCCTCTTTCTCTGAAGTTGTTGCCCCTGTTGGTACAGGGGTGGTCTAGCACGGCAGTGGCCTCTGACCCTCCGCACTCTTCAGGCATAGATGGCAGATTTTCTTCCAGAATTCCAACAAAAGTCAATCTCAACACCGCACAGATAAATATCATTAATATTGTATCGATGCAGTATTCCAAAAAGAATGGATGGGAAAAGATTCCTGATCTTCATGCAGTCATTGCTGAAAACAATATTCCACAAAAATTATTAACATGGTTCTTGGTTGGTATATATTAAGATATTTAAGATATATTTGCGTTTTTCACAAGAGGCCCAAAAGGTAGGATTTGCCCTGGTAGATTCTGCCAAGATTTCTGTAGGCTGGATGAAAACCAAGAATCTGGCATGTCCCTGTGGGTTAATATTCACTTTATAAAATAAAATTTATGTATTTACTTAATTAGGCCATACTATGCCCTTCACATGCATGGCCAAAGTTCAATTCAACTAAATTTCTTTGCGATGAGTGTACCGCTCAAGACGAAAGGAATAATTTACCGATTTTCCAATCATAAGTGAATAAAAAATCGATTAAATATACATTGACCTCATCACACTGAGAGTTAAGAAGGAAGCTGCAATAAAGCATTTCTAGACTTAATCAATATTTTTCTTCAGCTATTATTTAGAAAAGAAAGCATCAAGGCATGGCCAAATCGATATGGTGAAATGTACTTTTGGTGTGTAGAAGAGTGACTGGGCATTTTTATTGTCACTTATGTGAAACTAATGACCTAGGTTGAAAAAAAAAAAAAGCAGGTTAGGACAAGGATACCATGACGTTTCTTTCTTTCGAAGCTTTGAATAATAGGCATAATTGTAACTCCTCAGGTTTGATTACACCCGGGGAATTGTTACTGAGAGTTGTGACAATTTTTGTTGCAAAAATAAAATAGACTATATATATGTGTGTCTGTATGTGTGTGTATGTGTGTGTGTGTGTGTGTGTGTGTCTCTATCTATCGATCTATCTATATTCATAGTATATTATAAATGCACATATATATGTTTGTAAACATATATAGACATACATGTATATACATTCTTACATATGGATTTATAGTATTACAAGTCATAAACACAAAAGTTTTTATTGTTGTTTTTATAGCTCTTTTATATACACATTTTGCTTCCTGTATATACAAAAATATTTTCTATGCAATGATCAGGATTTATCACTTCTTTACAGGTGCCATTTGATTGGCTCTATCTGTGACAAATATTTACAATTAGGTTTGAGGAGGTCATCCTCCTTTGGACAGAAGCAGGCTCCCCATGGGCCCCTCTAGAGATGCCTATTACTAAGCTAATTTTCTGAAAATGTTCTCCTGACCTAGTCTGCACACTTCCCTGCTGCTTCAGGAATAGATTATACTCCACTTAGAGAAAGTGAGAGGAAAGTTAATGGGCCATCAGAATTTAGGACCAATTACATAGAAGCATCGCTTTGTCACCCGGGGACAATATCTAGGGAATATTACAAATTCTACAGTGAATGTTTAAATCAAAAATATTACAGTAAAAGACACATCAACATTAGTTCTCTTAAAATACTGCCCATTGCTTTGCTCATGGCACTTTCTGAAGCAGTTCTGGAAGACCTCTTTTGTAAATATCTTCATGAAGCAGATAAAAAGAATTAAAAAGGAATGTCAGGCTTACTGCCGTCTAACAGGAATGAGGCTGGTGACCATATGATGCTGCGTTTTCATTCATTTTATTGACTGGATTTTGTACCGTATACTTTCTGGCTCTGGGCCAAGGTCAGAATCACCCCCGAGGCCCAGGTTCTGAGTTGACACAGAACATTAAGGCAGCAATGACTGTGCGACTAAAAACTTCAGGAAGACTTGCAGGACGGTGGGAACCACAGGACAGATGTACACGAGGTGACCGGGATTGTTCAGTGAGAGATGCATTCACTTCCTGAGGGCCGGGAGATGGCAGAGGGGCACCTTACTTGCAGCTTGGACTGAGAATCAGGGCCTGCTGGAGTCTTCACACCACAGATCTCTGTAGTAGGCCCACATCAGTGGTCCTCTTCTACAACCATCTAAGGCAGGATTGCACCCGCGGTCCTGCAGTCACAGACTGGTGTCCTTTTGGCATGAGCCTGAGAAGCTACTGGACCCTCCAGCTCTCCCATGTGCCCATGGGCAGTTTGGACTATCCCTCTGTTCAAACTTGTAATCCCTCCAAATAAACTCCCTTTACCTCCATCAATTCTATTAATTCTGCCTCTCTTAGGATCCTAACACCCTAACCAATACAGTGTGTGGGTTTTTTTCCCCAGTGTAAATATTAACCGTATTTTGTGACCATACTTGGTATTAGTGGGCAACAGATCATGGCTGCCAAGGGTACATTCAGAGCTGATGGGCAGTCAGCACTGAGCTCTCTCATATATGAAAATTAGGGTCTAAATTTTGAAAGCAAAATAACAAAAATTACAACAAAATTATCTCTGATTCTCTTCCCACCTGTCCTTTCCTATATGTCCATTTTTTTGTTTCTACTGTTTTTCTTATTGTCCTAAAAAAATAAGAATGGATTCATTCATGGTCAGCATTGACTAGGACACATTAATGAAAGAATTAATGGAAGGATTTACTCTCCAACTGTTATAAAGCCAGAAAAGTTGAATGTCCAGAAAGTGATTATGATAAAAGGCTGAGAAAAAGAATTAAACAATCTGGAGAGAGAAAAGTTGCCTACAGACAGAAAACCAATTCAACATCTCAAAACTTGGAAAACCAATGAAAAATAAAACAAACGGAGCCTTAGTTGCATTCAAGGTAAGGGTCTTCTGTTCTTCTCCTCTGAAGTGTCCAAGGGTGACTCAAATGAGAAGACCAAGGTCAACAGCAGAAAAGGTGGCCTTGAGACTCTAGAGTTAAACACAGAACCTGCTGCAAATAAGCACAGCATCTTCCCTTTTTTGACCACCTATAACTGCTAAATCTCAGTAGAATTAATCAGGGTGGCAAAGATGGCCAACAGCCTGTGGTAGGGGGTTTGTTTGACCTTCGAATGATGAAATACTTTGAAATTACAGAAATCGTTTTCGTTCAGGGACTATAAGGAAATATCATGCGAAGTTTACTATACTGCTTTTAATAAGACCAAACTCACATAAAATTATGATATCAAGTTATTTATGTGGAGTTTCAATTATGTAAATGTTTCATAATCTACAATCAAAACAAAGTGACTTTATGGTATATAAATTTATACCACTTACAGAAACTACAAATGTATATATCCTTGGGAAGTATTGCTACTAAAAACAACTGCCTCAATTCATCTATTCATTTTATTTTTTATTATAGAGAATTTATTTATGTAAATTAATATTTAATTTTCTTATATATATGTATACCATATATAATTCTCATATATACAACTCATAAATACAAACCACACAGTTTGGAGATAAGTATCTAGGCATTTGCACATAATTTTCCTCCACAAAATTTTGTGTTGTGAGGAAAGTAGTACATTTGAGATATTATTGTTGGTATCTTAATATTTTCAAGTCAGTGGTGAAATATTTAGGTTGATGTATGTGAATTGTGTGTGCTATTTTACCTTTTTAATGCAACAGATATCCTAATCTGGTTTTTTTAAATTTTTTTTGGCTTTAACTTATGTCCCCTCTCTGTTGCCTCAATGTCCCTCTTTCTCTCACATACATTTTCTTTTTGGGGGCTCATGATTTTTTTTAACTTTTCCTCAACTTTTATTAGTGTTTATACGTGATACCCATTGGTTGAGAATTCACACTGAGCTTAGAAACTCGTGTCCATATATATTCCGTTAACTTCACTATTCTAACCCCTAAAATATACATCACTATTGTAAACAATGCATATATTAGGTCCCTACATCCATGACTTACCCAACCTAGTGATTGCAATACCTTGGGTATCTGGAGTGAGCAGGTCATTTGGGCAACAGTAAAATTCACTTTGCTCTTGATACCTTCATTTACAGTTAAGAAAGTGAACAAAGAAGTTGAACCAGTTGCCTGGAGTGAAATAATTTGTAGATATGACAATCTATGTTTGTCTACAAAGTTCAGATTTTCCGTAAGAACAAGAGTTTAGCTACATCAACACATTTAAATGTCTTTAAGAAACTCACATTTCAGAGATTGTGTGAATTCCAAACGACACTCATCACTTTATGAAATATGTGGCCATGTTAAAATGATACCATGATGTAAATCGCACTTTGATTGATGCCCTGTTTTTTCAATTGGAAAGAACTTACAACACTCATAGTCACTGGATGACATACTCATATGTGCACGTGTGTTCAAAATAGAGTACCCCATGTCTGCCATGTATGAAGGAAAGCTGAACAGTGAAGGAGCTCATGGAGGCAGTCACAGTATTTCAATTGTGCATATATGTAATAAATTGTTACATAGGCATGGATAATTTAGAACATCCCATGTGCATCCTTATTATTTAATAAAAACTGCTTAAGTGTGTTATGTTTATATAGTATAGATATAAGTATAGTATCATGTTAAAAGTAGTTTTATAATTTATATGCATCATATATTTTATGTTTTATATATTTTAGAACTTTTAAGATTAAAAGGTAAAAGTGCCTAAAATAATTTCACATTTTATGGTATTCTACAGTATTGGTAAAATGGAGAAATATCATTGACAACTTGGGAACTATTTTAAAGCAATTGATATACACTTTAAGGTAATATTCCACCGAAGGGACTTTATTTTTCTGTCTTTTCGAGGCTTTGAGCCTCCTGTCCTCTACATGACAGCAGAGCTAAGGAATGGACTCAGTACATCTCTGTTTTAGGACAAGATCAAGACAGTTCTAGACTCCACCTACTTTTCTATAAAAAGTATTACTGGAGCACAGGCATGACAATGTGCTTATGTACCCACGCCTGTGTTCGAATATCTGACAGAAATAGCGAGTGTGCCACAAATACACAAATATTTACTCTCTGATCTGCTCCAAAAATTGCTTTCCGCGTACTGATTCGGTGTCCCAAATGAAAAACTCATCCTTTGTCCATTTCTGAGGTCTGATGTTAGTCTCTGGGTGGCACAGGATGTAAGACACAGAGCCTGAGTCAGTGGCATAGACAGGTTGTGTCACTCATCTCCCTTTGCCTAAACCAACTTAGCAAATTTTATTTTGGCACCATATATAACATTTTCTTAATAGAACACTAAAGAAAAGTATTCGAAAAGATGTCAGAAGCTCTATACTTACCGACTCGTGGATATCTAAGGGCAAGAATTCAGCTACTATTTTATTTTTATTCTTCTATTCACATACATTTGTGGTACATAATAATAACAATCAGCTTGAGGAATCGGTGTATCTACATATCGAATCTTGTTCACTTTCATTCTCTTTTCCTAAGGGTGTCATATCTCTCCATCCTCCTCATAACATTCTGCGCCTTTATACACACACTGTGCTAAGAGTTATTTTCATTTCTGTGTGTAAGATTCACCTACTTTTGCCCAATCTTTTGTGAGCATTATATACCTAAACAGCCAAATATTTGCATTTTATATATCTTACCTTCCTGAAGGCTCCGTATAATTTAATAAACTATCAAAACAAAGAACTGCGCTCAAAATCAACTGAAATAAATGGGCTGGGCAATTAGCACTCATCGTGAACGACAAAACTCCATTACTGCCATTTGAATCAAGATTGCTGTCAGTGTTTACTTTTTGACACAAACTTTACAAAAGGAATCAGCCATAATTTGCTAACAGAGAGTGCGGGGAAAAGGCAACATGGCTTCTTTGGTGTGTCCTGTCCTTCCTCCATTTGGAATCCTGTTTCTGTAATTCTGCCGTGAGCAGTAGCAGTAAATCACCTTCATTTAGAAAATGCACGGGCAGCTTTAGGCAGAAGGGCCACTACTAATATTCTTGAATTTGGGGCCCAGCCTAATGGGCTTCTAGGTTTCAAATTCTATCAGGAACTATGATGACAAAGAGTTATTCATAGAAGGAGTTCTCAAAATTGTGATTATTATTAACCAGAATTCAATTACATATAATAGTGAATCTTTTTCCCAAGTAATGAGCTCATATTTTTGGCATGGTAAATGCATTCAAATGTGCCCAATTTTTCTTTTCTTACAAGCAAGGAGAAAATAACCTTGAGTTGCTTTCTCTGATACTACAGTCTTCCAGCACACGCTTAGATGAGGTCTAAATGCTGGGAAAGAGTTGGCTGGCAAGGGAGCACTCAGGGAAAGAGGTCACTTCATCTCGTAGGGATTACAGTGCTGCTAAAACTCAGTGACGTCCTCACTGTCAATGCACAGAGCAAGGGGACACCAGGCTGAGGAACAAGTTGTACAAGGACAGGAAGAGGCACCTACTGTCAGTTTTTGATTTGAGGATGTGGGCAGGAAATGAAAGGGCGTAACTAATCCAAACAGCTTCGGGAGCCAGAGCCAGTGGACATGAAAGACTAGGGTTGGTGCAGATATACACGGACACACACGAACACATAGATAAAACTCTTTCTCAAAAAGCTATTCAATGGATGTATATATCAAAGACTTGACTATGCGGTGATTTCTGTGCTTCTCTGATGAACTAAACAGAGAAATTGAAATAACAAACAACTTTGATACTTTGAATAATGTCATATTGTATATTGGGGCTCTGTTAGGATCTCCCATAATCTGAAAAGCTACTGCTTTTGCATTAATTACAAAGGAATTGACTTTGCCCAGTCCTGAAACTTTCTCTCTCTCTCTCTCTCTCTCTCTCTCTCTCTCTCTCTCTCTCTTTCCAATTCTTTCTCTCTCTCCCTCTCTCACATTTTTCTCTCTATTTTCTCTCCCTTGCTCTCTCTCTCTTTATTTCCATTTCTTTCTCTCTCTCCCTCTCTCTCTGTCCCTTCTCTCTCTCTCTCTCTGTCTCTCTCTCTCTCGCTTTCTCTCTGTCTCTCTCTCTCTCGCTCTCTTGCTCTCTGTCTGTCTCTGTCTCTGAACCAGGACACAACATCGCACAGGCAGCATCAAGAAACGGAAACCTGTCTAAGAAGCCTTAAGGATCTGGAATATTTTCACCCAGCCGTGTTCAGTTGTCTGTCCTTTCTAGACACTGGAGGAATCTCTACAATTAAGATTTTTTTTTTCTGTCATTTAGGTAGTAACCAAGATGTGGTAGGGAGCTCCATCAGGGTACGACAGACCAAAGAAAGCAAGTAGCCAATAAAGTCTTTAAAAATAAAAACACTGGTGGGATTAGTAATTTCCCAAACTATTTATTTAGAACCCATGCACTAAACTTAAACAGGATGACCATTGACTAAAATACAGAACATGAAAAATGTAAGGGGTGGGCAAGCTGGGCGTAGTGACTCATGCCTGGGGTCATAGCACTTTGGGGGCCGGTGAAGAAAAATTCTATGTTCAAACGCAGCTTGGGCAAAGTACATACTTAGCGAGTCCCTGTCTCAAATAAACCAACAGAAAGGGAATTGGGAGTAGACCCTGCGCAAAAGCCCCAAGTTCAATTTCTAAAACAATAAATATAAGGACTGGAGGGATGGCACAGCAGTTAAAGAGCTTGTCTAGCAAGCACAATATAAGGGCAGCACTTGGGAGGCTGAGGCAGTAGAATTACAGTGAGTCCAAGGCTGGCCTGGGCCACATAGTAAAGTCAGGAGCAGTCAAGCCTGGGCTACAGAGCAAGACTTTGCCTAAAAAAAATTAAAAAGAAATCAATCAAGCAAGCAAACACACAAATATATAAATCAGTGGCCAATATATCTAAGTTCATAATTAACATAATCACCGTTATTACAGCAAGCAGAAAATTCACAAGTGGAATGCAAAATCACTAACTGATGTAGGCACAGAGAGAGACTGGATGCTACAATTATTTGTCATAGATGCTGATGAAATCATTCTTAAATTGTATCAATGAGTAGCTGTCAATTTTTTTGAAACAAAATATTTTTAAAAAACTGTCTTAGTTACTTTTTTTCCAACTCATTACCCGACACCCACAACTTAAGGAGGAAAGATTTATTGTAGCTTACAGTTTCAGAAGGTCTAAGTCCATTTATGGGTGGGGTGCTGGACAATAGTGGAATCACATGGTGGGACCACAGCTAGAGCCAGAGCCACAGTCGGTGGTCTAGAGACAGAGACTCTCACAGCACCGTGACAGAACTGAGCAGTCCGGAGGGGCTGAGCCATCATTGCCCCTCAACGTCAAGCCCAGGCATCTGCCCTTTCCAGGCAGGTCCCACCTCCCAACACCACACAGAATCCATAGGAACATGAGTCTCCTGGTGGACACTCCAGATCCAAACCATGACACACACCAACCAGAAGTTATGCTAAAGAAACACATGACAATCATGGAAACACATAATAACAGAAGAAAAACCTTACTGTGTGAGCTCAAAAGATGAGGAGTGATACTGGGAGGATACAGTCAGTGGATATGAGAATGTCAAGACACACCTGCACATCTGTGGAAATTATCCCATTTGAACAAGAGCAAATGTTCTGGAAAAAATATACAAATAAAACAGCCTCAGAATGAGAGGAAAATACAAGAGGTAGACTGTCAAAATTTCAGAATGAGTAGTACAAGAAACCAGTCCTGAAATGTTATCAAAGGAATGAGGATTGATAGAGCTTAACCGAAGTTGCTGAACGGTAGAAATCTCCATAATGGGGTATCTGATGAAATCACAGACAGTATCAGAATAATCCCCCCTCAGTGAAATAGCCACTGATGCTCTCAAGGATAACCACAAAAAGAAAGGACAATTCTCTGGTCTGGGAATGAGTTTCAGTGGCGAAATCTTGCTAAGAGCACACAAACACATGCATGTGCGCGAGCCTGAAAAACACGCAGAAATGAATGACACCATTGGCTGCAAATAATTCGAGTGACTATAGATTCTTTATTTGAACCCATGGATTGCGGAAAGTGGTGACCCTGCATTATTCAAAGGCTGAAAGAAAACCTTTACTTATGAATGACGTGACAGGCCCATCCATAGTCCTGAGTTTGATATTGATTGAGATCCTTTCAGATGAATGAATTCGCTGCTAATCAATAGACCTTTAAATAACCGTTAAAAGAGAACGTTTGAGCAGAATGAAACTATTTTAAACCAACAAAGCAAACTCAAGGCATAAAGATGGAAAGAAAAACAATGTTGAGTTAAAATGAGTTCATAAAACAGGCACTGACTACAATTTTTATGAACAACATTTTCTTTTTGAAACAAAAAATTTCATTACCATCTGACAGGAAACTCAATGCAATGTAAATGTAAGAAAAGTGGAATTACCTAAGTAAGAATTTAAAACTTCACTGAGCGTGGGGAAAGACCTACAAATAAAACAAATTTAAAATATAGAGCTGGAGGAATGGCTCAAAGATTAAAGCACTTGAATAAGCGCTAAGCCAAGTGCTAAGTACCCGAGTTCGATTCCCCAGCACCACATAAACTGGGCGTGGTGGCGCACGCCTGTAATCCCAGCACTCAAGAGGCTGAGACAGGTGGATTGCCTTGAGTCCAAGGCCAGCCTGAGTTCTGAAGTGAATTCAGGACCAGCCTAGACCACAGAGTGAGACCCTGTTTCAAAAAAAAAAGAAATTTAAAATATAAGTTGGGTATATTAATTACAGTAAGGAACAATCTAAAATCAATTAATGGAAATTCTGAAGGTAAAGCCAGGCAAATTTACTTGTAGTCTTTTAGATTTTATTATAGGTTGTTTAGTTATTTCTTCATCTGAAAATATCACGAGTTATTTCAGCGACATCTTTTTTATTGTTTACAGATACGTACCAAAGAGCATCCTGTTGCTAAATGAATTTAAATTTTCTTTTTGAGACAGAGTTTTGCTCTGTAGTCCAGGCTGCTTCTAAACTCACTATGTAGTCCAGTTTGGCCTGAACAACAAACCACATAGCAATCCTATTGCCTCAGCCTCTTGAGCTCAGGAATTAGAGGCCCATGCTATGTGTGGCCTAGCTTGCATGGTTTTGAGAAATGGAACCCAGGGCCTTTGCTTGGACTTATGTCCTTAGCCCAGTTTATACTTTTGAAATAATTTATATGTTTGGAAGATTACATAAAAACATGAATATCAGTGAAATAGTAATTAAGGTTAGAGAATCGCCATTAACTTCTCTAGCTCTGCCAGTGCCTTATAGGATAAACAAGATGGCTTATCTGACGATGCAGTGGCCTCGTAATCGTACAGACAGTGCAAGTCTAGAGAAAACGGTGACAAGCCTTAGGTTTGAAGATGGTAAATGCACAAATAACCCTGCTACCATTAACATTTTCTGCATCTTTTCATTTTATTCTTGAAATTAAAGCAAAAATTAGGAAAAACAAATTACAGAAGAAATCTTTTAAGTAAAACAAAGTTTTTGTAATGCTAGAAAATAAAAGAAATATCTATAGAATTATTGTTTATTTTCAGTTTTGTTTGAGGTCCATAGTCTCTACAATATTTCAATAGAGGGCTTCATATAAATATTGAATAAAGAAACGCAACAGCATAGATTATAAATGATCAAAATTCACTGGGAATCATTAGATTTGACTATTTCAAAAATTTATCATGTGTAATGTCTGGGTCTCACATCGATCTTTTCTAAAGAAACTGATTTCTGTGACTTCAGTTTCTGAAAAAATAATTTCATGTTTATCTTGATAATCCTTCGAGAATAAAACATTTCAAAAGATATGATAAAAGGGAAAAAAGTATGACTGACCAATTTATGTCAACATCACAGAACAAAAGATAAATATCAGGAAACTCAGAGTCAGACATATTTAAAAACTTAACAATGGAGAATGCTCCAAAAGCTGATAGAGCCCTAATTTTCTAATTTGCGTTTGGGGTGGGAATTACTATGGTTTTAGTGTGGTCAAGGAGAATGAAGCTCATCACAAGAGAAACAGTAAAAGTACATTTACAAGGAAATGGGTCTAGGTGGCAGTACTGAAGATTTTCTTTTCAGGAATTCCAAAAGGTGACATTTCCCAGGAAGTAATTTCATGAAATGTGTTAGTGGGTTAGCATCTTAATTAATTGGCATATGCAGAAGCAATTTCATACGTGCAAAGTTTTGTGTGATTGACCTTAAAAATGATTTAGTCTGCAGACGTAATACCATGTTTAGAAAAGTGCAGCCCTTTCAGGGCTTGGCGCACATGCCATGAGGCTTTTCAGACTCACAGATCAATAGTGCATTAGGGGAAACAAAAGCGCTGGCGCTCAGTGGTGAGAGACCGGAGCCTTCTTCCATCGGGTGGGAAGCCGGCTTCGATAGCAGCCACTGAGCACTGCCACCGGCCTTGCAGAGCCCTGGGCCTCATATTGATTGAACTCCAACCACTTCACTTCTCTCTAAACCCTTCACAATAATCAGGTACAGAGAAACCACACTCCTAGAGGAAGCCAAAAAAATAAAAATAAAGTGAAAACTTGAGTTAAACCTCTGTAAACCATTCTTAATCCTCACCTTTAAAGTTGGACTGGAAATACACAAGACCATGCACTAAACACCATAAAAAAGTCAAAAGACTGTTTTTTTTGTTTGTTTGTTTGTTTTTTGTTTTGACCTGACACCTGAAATATCTGGAACAGCAAAAAAGGTAAATTCTTTTTACCACAGAGTCTGCCAGCCACGCACATAAAGAGCTATTTTGTGATGTCTGTTAATCTTGGAAGCATGACCGCAGAATACTTAGCCAGTATTAAACTACAGAGACTGAGGACATCTAATCCAGAGTTTCATTTCATACACCTGGGAGAATGTAACAAAATAAAAGATAAAACATCACAAAGGTGGGGTTGGCTAGTTTTAATGCCTGATTTCATGTGAAGTAATTAATTTGCTTGAAAAGTACTAGAAGAGCGATGCAATGTACAAAAGGAAATAGAATCTTTAAGATTTGAGCTTAAAACAGCTTCCCCTTTTAAACAAAGTGGACCGATGTTGTGAGGTCAGAGTTGCTGAGTTCCTGAACCACAAGGTCCAAGCGTCACTTGTCACAAGATGGGTGAAACATGCCTTCCCTCGTGTGGACAAAGCAGATGGTTTCTTCTTCCTCTTCTTCCTTTTTCATTTTTTTAAAAATAAAATAGCACTGGACATTCCTTCCTTACCCAAGAAAATCCTGGAAACAAATATATAACTCTGGTCTTACTGAAGACTTTCACAAATAGTGATGAAATTAGAATTTATTAAAAAGGGGTCTAGCATAACTACCTTACTTAAAAAGTGAGGCTTGCGTTATAGACTTGTTATGCACAGTGGCAGCATTCTAATACTGGGTTTATGAGCCCATGGAAGGCTGTGTCCAGTGAGTTATGGAACAAGTTCATCTCACCCCCCTGCTATTGTCTCCTGCTTGCAGGCCTGGGAGCTGTAGCAAATCACATTGACCAGTCTCTGGGTCTCCGACACTCGGTCTTTTCATTCCCTTGGAAACACATTTTGAAAAAGCGTGCATTCTGTGAGGATCAAATGTCAGCGTTTTAAAGTGCCTAAGAAAGTTAACCACTGCTATGTGTAAGCCCAGGTTCGTTTGTTCAGATAAATGACTTTGCTTCGGGAATGGACCTTTCGTTAATCATTGAATTCATCTTCTGGAAGGAGAGAATGAGGGGAAGGGAATGATTAAAAAGCAACGAGAAAATAGGGAGAGGGATAGAAGTTCTACAAATTGAAAACAATCGCAATTACTTGGAAAAAAAAGTTTAATTGTCTGAACGTTAGAACTGTTTGCACTTCATCCTTTAAAACCATATTAAGTTGTCGCTTGAACCTGACGGGCTCTGTAGGAGCAGAGTGTGTTTGGGAGCACTTCACAATTCTCGGCAATGTCAGTTTTGATCGAACGTCAGTTAGCAGTGGCCAGTTACTCGGCCATAAGGCCAAGTCCCGTTTAAACACACCCACGTCACATATTGAGGTAATAGAACCTTAAAGAAAGGTGGTTTTAATAAAGAATTCTTTTTATACTCAATGCATTTGTTTAGATTTATATTCTGTAGACTCTGATGACAACTCAATAATGATTGCTCCAGACCTCTGTATTAATAAGATTTAATATAGTAAAGTTTCCAGAAATGTGTTTTTTGAAATATTATGAGTCAGGAAATATCCCTCTGAAGCCGAATCTCATCAGCAGATTTTATGAGTTTGAATTCAAAGAATTACATACATGGTTCCTAAGAAGAAAAGGGCCTAAAGAAGGCAGATTAGTTAACTGGTTGCTACACATGACAGATAGGATGGCCTAAATGCCATACATCTTCTCGGGACCTTTTGAAGTTTTTCTGAAGTTTCTGGACTTCAGAGTAGACCAGAATCCATCCCGAGTGCAGATGTATTGCCTTGCAATTGCCAAAGGTCTTGGACTGAAATTTCAAGTCTTTTAAAATGCATTCTAGATTTAAAATTTTTAAGTTGGTGTCCTGTATCACTCAAAAAAATGTGGAAAATTACATGTTGAAAATACAAAGAATTCACCGTGTATGCAGTAATGTGTTTTAATAATAGAAATATAATTTAACGCATTAAATTCCTACTGTTTTTTTTTTCCATAACAATGGCTTCATGTTCATGTAATTATTTTATGAACCACAAAGAAATTTGTAATGCATATATTTGAAAATATGCATTAATTGATATGTGCAATCTCTTTGTTTCTCTAAAAGCAGTTTATCTTTTATATATTTTAACTGGTATTCATTTTCAAATTTATCTAATGACATTCAATTTTACTAAAAGTGTTTAAGAAAAGTAAGTTGTTTTTAATTGAGGACTTTAAAAGAATTTTATACATTTCTAAAGTCATTAGCTATAAACTTGAAATTCCATGCACATGCATTAAAATACCTGAAGTGTATTTATTTGCATGGAAAAGTTACAGGGATCAGAAGCATTAGAATCTTTACTATTTTTCTAAATGGAATATGCAAATGCAAATCAGCAAAAAATAATTGCATCAAAACCATAAATCAAACCGAAACATTCTGTCAACCTTTAAGAATAGTTTCCATCTTTCTTTTAATAAATATATTATTTTCTTTCTTACCAGTGCCTATGGTTTTCAAAATAACCATAGTGCTTTGGTGCTCCAGGCAAGTTTTTGAAACTCGATGACTACCTTATAAATTTTCTGTCTTTCATTATAACAAATATTTATCTATTAATCAGCCACAGTTTATAACAGTGCTTAGAAATATATAGGTTGAAATGCCATTCTAGACACTATAGCCCTAAATGGTCACTTGAATTTAGACAACTGTATGATCAGCCCCTTGATACCCTGCAGCCAGCTTGGGCTCCGTCTGCAAACCTCATTCTCCCACCCCTCATTTGGGTGGGAGAGTCATTAATGGCGACCTTGTTTACAACAAAGCTCTACGTCAGCCACGCACAAACACAGGAAATAAAATCGATAACCTGGGTGACAATTGTTAGAGTCTTGCAGTGGAACTTAAAATCAGCTATTTAATAAAGCACATCTATTTAACTGACATAAAAAAGTACTGAGCCCATAGAAGAGATTTGTCTGCAGAAAAAAGAAATCCTTTCCAAAGCGAGCTTGTAATTGGCAGTGTGATCTCTTACTGAAGACTGTGGTTGACGCATAGTTTCTCTTCTAAATTCCTTTGATTTATGTAAGAATATAGGAGATCTTTTCAAAACTATGAATGTCATTATACTAGGGATGTATATTTCAGAAAGTATTAATTTTTTTTTCCAAGGGAAATGCTGTTAGCAGCATAAAGTAGCCATATAACTTCCAAATCATATTTCTCTAAGGAAAAGCTTCTGGAGAAGTTTTATCCTAATTGATGAACTCTGATGTTATGAGCACAGTTTTTCAACTGAAATGTAAGTTTTTATGACTTGAAGTCGGCCAAGTGGTCTAGTTCTTGTTGACCACCCACTTAAGAAGCAAAGATCTGAGAATTATTAGCTATTGATTCCTTCATTTGAGAATATTGAACTCAACACTCCTATATATTCAAAATCACTGTGTAGTGTGTGTGTGTGTGTGTGTGTGTGTGTGTGTGTGTGTGTGTGTGTGTAAAAATCTCTAGCAACTTTCAGCTTTCCCTTTGTACTTTTTTCACATAATTTGACCTATCATAAATTCTTGATGGGCCATCTACTAGAATCTCATTTTTAATTCATTATTCATGAGTAAAATCCTTCAACCTAGCAGAAGTTCTTGCCTCACCCTAAGAAATATTTATATTTTATTATTATATGTCACACATCCCACTCCAATTTCATTCTGTCTTCTTCTCTCTCTCTTTTCTTTTCTCTTTCTTGTCCTCTCCTGCTCTCCCCATCCTCACCTTTCCTTCCTTTCCTCCCTCCCCCTTTTTCACTATCTTCCTCTCTCCCCTCCCTCCTTTCTTTTCTCTTTTTCTTTCCTTCCATACTGAGAATCGAACTCAGAGCCTCCTGCATGCCAGGACACCACTGTACTGCTGGGCTAGCCCAGCAGCCCACATCACTTATTCTATACACATGCCACCACACCGGACACCACCGGGAACAAAGCCCTGAGCTCCCTGTGGACAGAGAGGTGGAGACGGCAGCATGTGGAGGCTCCTGCTTGTTTCTCTGTCCCAGGACTTCCAGCAGTGCAAGATGCATATTTCACACTTGCTTTTGCTGGCAAGTGCTACATGGCTCTTTGAACTTGTGATTGGTCTGACTACTTCAGCCAAGAGGCAGCATTACCTGCTCTTCCTGAGTCTCATTGCTGCAGCTTACATTCGTTGTTGCACATGTATTCAAAGCAGTATCCTAGCCAATACCTCTAAAGATATTTGGCCATCCTAACATTTAAAATATACACTACTTACACAGTAGTAGCATTTCATTTTACCATCACTGGTATTATATAAAAACATCCCTGAAACATATTTTTGGTGAAGCAAGACATTCAAAGTCTTACGTAAAATAATTGTAAAATATCTCTGAAAAATGTACTTTCTTTAGTACTTCCTGTTTATGGTTTCATCAGTTTTATTTTATCAAGAAGAGTTACAGAACAGCTATGAATATGGTTAAGTGTGCATGCATGAGGACTTTAGGTAGTTTTCTGCAAAACAACATGCTCATCTGAAAGTCATAGTTAATGTCCACAATCCTGGACACACAGGTGATCACTTTTCCCAGTGTGTTGGTTGTTATTTTTCAATTTTATCATGGGCAGGAATTAGCTTCGAAGCCCAGGGTATGTTATATGGGAAGTGATTTGCCTCCTGATGGCCTTGGAGGTTATTTGCATCCTCGTGGAATAGAACAATAGCATTTCTGAAGTATTCTTTCCCGCGCATATCTCTGATTATGGTCCTAATTTTAGAAGGAATACAGGACTAGGGGGCGTATTCACAGCCGCAGCCCTCCAAGAACATAGTCGCCAAAATTCGAGTTATGAACAACAAGTTAAAGGACAAATTTCTTGATGTCTTCAACAAATATGAAGGTAGAAATCTAAATTCTATAGATTTAAACAGACTCTTTTTTAAAAATGACAAGCCAGGTATAGGCCTCATCATCCCAGTATTCTCCGAGGCTGAAGCAGGAGGAACACAAATTTGAGCTCAGCCTTGGCAACATGACAACTTTACAAGATTCTATCATCAATAAAAATTTAAGGAATAATTAAGAGAGGTGAGGGGAGTAACTCCATGCGAAAGACCTGGATTCAATCAGGAGAACCACAAAGAAGTCTGTTAACTGGAACATACAGATTTAGTTGTTGATACTGATTGCAGAAATTTGGAAAATGCGATAAAGCTAATTTCTCCTTCTGGGAAGATGGAGTAGGTATACATTGGCCTCTAATTCCTAATACACGCAAAACATACAAGCAGTGTGCACATATGATTGAGGATGTGTGTTGATAGAGATACAGATAGAAAAACAGAGAGAGAGAGAGAGAGAGAAAGACAGAGAGAGAGAGAGAAAGACAGACAGAGAGAGACAGAGAGAGAGAGAGAGAGAGGGAGAGAAAGAGAAACAAAAATATGACAGACAAAATACGAAAGAATATCCAAGCCCAGCCTGGATGACACTGCAATCTAACAAGATCCTGTCTCAAATAAAATACAAAAAAGGGCCGAGGACAAAGCTCAGCTTGAAGGCCTTGGATTCCATCTCTAGAAAAGCCCAGATAATTAATCAGTTAATTAATTAATTAAAAGAACAAAGAGGAAAGGAAAAGAAAATAAAAGCAGATCATTTAAAGAATTCTGGACCTAGAAGATAATCAAACAACAGATCTTGGGAATTTCCTTTAACTCCTACATCCATCCTCCACTGGGGTGCCCAGGTGTGTCCATGAGCCTGTCTTTGGAGCAGAGGTTTCGGTTCTGTGATTTAGTAGAATGGATAGAAAAGATGTGTCCTCAGTGTGTGCGGGCTTCCTCCAGCTAGCTGGGGTCTGGGTGAATCATAAAGGCGGAAGGAGAGCAGTTGCTTTCCTGTTTCTACAGCCAGAGCGCAGTGCTCTCGCCTGCGGATATAAGAATCCCTGTTTTCTAGTGCTTTTGGGTTTCTGGGTGTCACTCCTGTGGTGCTTGCAGCATGAGGAGCCCAGATTTGAATTGAGAGCCCCACCACCAGCTCAGCCATTGGACGTAATGAAACCACGTTGTCACCTTTCCTGGTTGTCCAGTGAGCAGATGACCATCAAGAGAAGCCCTCCTCCATACTCCACTGCACCTTCACATAAATTTATGTGCATATTTTCTCACAGATACAAGAAATGAGAGACAGAGAGGAAGTCTATAAGGAGAATTGGAATGGGTATACACACGCATGCGTGCGCGCGCGCGCACACACACACACACACACACACACACACACACACTTTCTGGAAAAAAAAATTTCTTACCTCCGTCCATTTCTGTGTAATTCCAAGCTTATTGTAATTAAATATGACAAAACCGTCAAAGAAATTTCTATATCCAGAACTCTCAATTTTGAGATTTTACAAATGAGATTGTTTTATTTTTAAGAGATTTTATAGTCTTCTTAATCTGTAAACTTACTCACTTTGGACAAGAGCCAGGGAGACAGAAAACAGAAGGCAGACAATGGACAGAGGCCCTGCGCCTTGTGCTCCTGTGACAGAGCCTGGTTAAGTCATGTTTCTTCATAGTTCTATGTACATTTAGCTTGAAACCATAAGACTAATAAATACCTGCTGAATTAATGAATAATCAGATTATAACAAAGTAATGTCTCATTGAGTAAATAATCTATATTAAAATAGACACATTTAATGTTTAATCATCTGGAACACCCTGTCTCTAATCTGCTAGTTGGTGATACTCATGATAACTCTTAGACAACAAAAATACTTGTTTTTAAATTTGTATTTATTTACTTAATTAATTAACTAGGTTAGTTAGCTAGTTAGTTATTGAGACAGGGCTTTGGTCTATACCCCAGTCTGGTTCTAAACTCACTACGTAGCCCAGTCTAGTCTGGGCTCCTGGCAATCTTTCTGACTCAGTCTCCCGAGTACTGGGATTATAACGTGCCACCATGCTTAGCTGTATATGGTGCTTGGGAATCAAACTCCAGGCCTATGTCTTCTAGGCAATGGCTTTAATTGCTGTGCCCTTGCTCTAGCCCAATCACTAGATTTTTTTTTTAATCCCAGGGAAATCTGCTTTTAAGTGAAATATTTCTGAGATATATTCTTAGCTAGGTTAGAAATCCTGCTGAATTAATTAACCTTGCAATTCTTATTGTAAAAATCTTTGACACAGTAGTTAAAAAACAAAACCCTATTAACTAGCATTTTAGTGATGGAGATTAGGAAATGTCCTTTAGTTATTATTTGATGTCAACAAAATATTAAATAGAAGTTCCAGGCAAAACTAACATGAAACAGTGGTCTATGTACAATCTCTCTGTAACTAAGGATCTTCTAAGTTATTTGTTTATTTGTTTGCTTGTTTATTTTTTTAGGATCAATCCTCTTACTTCTCTCAGTTAGAGAAAATTGTGCAACCTGATTGTCTGTTAGTTTAGTCTTAAAAAGCAGTCACGTGCACCAAGACGGTTGTCACCTCCACAGAAACTGGAAAAAATGGAACACAAAGTTAAATGAACCGAGTTTGTCCATAGCTACTTCTTCCTCTCCTAAGAATGATACACATCGCATAATATAATTCCAGGAGTCTTTGAAATTCATAAGGAGAAAAAGGAAACAATAAATACAAGATGTAGAACAAAGCCCAAAGAACAGAATATTGCAGTTGTTTTAATTAATAATGGGGTGTACTTAAAAGCAGAGTCAGTAAGTTAGATGCACTTGAACTTGTTACAAAAATTATTTATCAGTACATGTTTGCAATGCAATAACATTCAGCCTGCAAAACCGGCACATTTGGGCGTCGCGCCTTGATCATTTCCACCTGCCCAGCCCTTCGCCTCCCACACCCTGTTGCTCCCTTGGTTTGAATTACAACTCCAAGCCATTCACACAGTTATTCAACTTCTTGCGTGCTTTGTTTTTAGCATCTACCAAAGCTGCCATTGACAACGGCATTGCTTACACAGAGCGATGCTGGGAAAGGGATTGGGTCCGTGGATGTAGTCATCTGAGAGCTGCTTCTCCGACCCGACATAGGGCAAAGGTGTTGGCCTTTTCTAAACTCACATTTCTCCTATGTAACAAAGGGCTAGAGTTGGAAATTGCACATGAGCTTAAATACAGACTTAGCTGCAAGTCAAGAAATACTCTGTGTGTGTGTGTGTGTGTGTGTGTGTGTGTGTGTGTGCGTGTGTGCACGCACGCGTGTAACAGTGTGAAGAGACAAAGGGACTGCAGATACAGGACAGGCACAGTGAGCGCCTCAACCGTGGGCAGTGAAGACAGTGGAACTGCTGTGAGGACCGACGCGATGCAGATGACAGGCATGTGACCAGCAACCAAGCTTTCCAAACGCAGATGTGAGTGAATTAAAGAGTGCCTAGCTGACCGGGAAGGTGCGGTTTTGGGTGTGTCTGTGCATGCCTGATGTCGTAGGCCAGCAAAGAAAGGGAAGACCATTTGGCAATTCTAGAGAATTCTACAGTGAACTTCCGAAACATGGACCTTGGGCTATATTGTATTCTCTACCTCCTGTTTTGCGGCTTCCATTCTCCGTTATTGTTGTGTCCGTTTTTTCTTATTTTCCTTGTTTTCTGTGGCAATTGGATCTGCCGGCTCACCCATGACTACAGGGCAATTTTAAATTGCCTCACCTTTAACTCTATAAGATGACCTAATTAATCCTCTTTGAAATTTTGACATATGTATTTTTGTATTCTGTTTTGTAAAGAACCCTGACTGCACTTTTTTTTTTCAGTGCCTAGACCCATCAACAAGCCCGACTCTCCCTCAACATCCTGAATGAAGAACTGTCCTGCCTGTAGTCCGAAGATTCAGATTTCAATCGCCGTTTGCGTGCATAGGCGCTCCCAGGGAACTCACTAGTGCTTCCTCAGTGACACAAAAGCTTTTGGTACCACAAGGAGAGTAGTAGATGCCAACAATGAAAAATAAAATAAAATAGGTTTTATCCTTCTAAACTCTTGAAAACATAAAGAACAAGGAAGATGCTGGGTGACAGTCTTAGCATGGAGTGAGTTGGGGAGGCTGAGGGAGTCTTTAGCAAAGCTGTAAGATCCCAGTGGGGAGGGCGATGTCCCCGAGAGCTGCTGGACTGACTCCAGCTCCTGCAGAAGGGTGGCCGTAGTCACAGGAGTCAGGTGAGTTGACAACGGAAGTAGTAGGCCCAGCAATACCCCCCTGCCTGCCTTCGCTTTTCTTACTTTCCAATTAATTACCAAACCTTGCCTTCTGTCACACTGGAGCGAGGTGCCAGCGAGCAGATGGAGAGGCTGGGGGTCGCTGGGACCCACGTTCCCATCCACAGTCACGCAGCCATGCTTCTCATTCGCTAATTGACAGTTACCGACAGCAGCCTCATTTCTGAAGTGGAGAAAGTTAGAAATAGATACAAATGTATGTCAGTTGGTCAACACTTCCCCTCGTCGTACACATTTTATGCAATCTCCTTGCTCAGGTTCCAACTTGAGTATTTTCTCAGAGCGAAAGTCTACTAATAGCTACTGTAATCATAGCTCCTGCATTTAATTTCTAACTTTTATTCAAAAAACCTGACCATTTTGTTTCTTTTGCTATATAGGCATTTAGAGCTTTTGTGATCCCTAACATCTTTCTGCTTCATAAAGTCAAGGACTATGTTACCTTTTCCAACCATATAATATGAGCTCAATACATATTGTTTTAATCAATAATTAAAATAATTACATATAAGTTAAGTAAAGGGATATCTACTTCAGAATTACTGAAATTAGTATGGAACAAATAAAATTCATATAAAACTTAAATACAGGCCACGATCATCAGACAGAGAAGCCGCTCTTAATACATGGGAAATTTAGAATAAATCTTTCTATAAAGATAGTTATGCAGGACAAATTGCAAAAAAGGAAAGGTCGGAAAGTTACATACACTTTTATTTTCTTATTTAAACTCTCAAATATACTTTCTTTTGTTAGAAATTTGTAAAGCCAGAAGCTTTGACATGTAGTTTCTTCACCACTAAGGTGAACATTTGTCCCTTAACAGTTGTGATTTTCACTTACTGATGGGTTATGTCGCTGTGATGGACTGAAGAAGTTTATAACTGTTCCACGGAACCTTGTAAAAATAGATGGAAAGCTGAAAGTAGAAAGACATTCTTGTTAAAGTTTGAAATAATTAAAGGTCAAAGAAAAGGGACGGCAGAGGCATTCATAATGCTTTTATTTGAAAATTAAGAAGGTCTTTATTCTGGGGAAATTTTTCAAAATCTTTGGTTGATCATGTAGATACATCACATGGATAAAGCTTTATTATTATCATATCTAGAAGTCAACAATTAAAGATGTGAATTCCTGAATATTTTCATACAACGAGCAAGAAAATTAGGCAAGGAATAAAAATAAGAAGCTATTAATTGTTTGTGAGAGGAGATTTAGCAGTCAAGAATGGAGAGTCACATCATGTGGGGTATTGTGGGACACAGCTGGTACTTAAATGAGTGAAGATTTTGCCTTGGCAGTGGGTGGAGAGGAGAAGCCTTGGCAGGGTCCGTGCTGACGCTCGTGGGCGTGGATTTGTGGGAAGTCACAGAAGGCTGAGCTGGGGGCGTGGGAAAGCTGAGGTGCCACTTGCAGCTTTCCTGCACGGAGACATTCTCTATCACGTGCTCAAAACAGAAAACAGCCCAGAATTGATAAGACCAAAACCACTTGCAGTACTCATCAGTAAATAAGATTTCTCCTCCTCTGGATACATCCAGCTTAGGGTTTAAATACCAATTTTTGACATTGGCTTCTCTGATAGACCTGAGAGTTTGTAGTTGGAAAATCGGCCTGTTCAGAATCTGAAAATAAATACAAGGGGAGAGGAGCCCTGACAATGTGACTGAGTCTTAAAAAAAAGAGCTAATGGAATGGAATTGTGAAGCCTGGTAGGGCAGAGATATCTGAGAGTTCAGAAGAGAGGGAAGGCATCCTTGGGAAGGAGTCCAGGGCAGGCCGGTCCTGACACCTGCAAGCAGGGAAGAAAACATGGCTGGGTGCCTTCTGCCTGCAGTGCACCTCTGAGTCACAGCCAGAACAGTAAGATAGAGGGACTTCAAGCTGGGTGGACTGCCACGCCCACTCTTGGCCAGGTGTGCCAGCAAAGGAAGAGAAACCCTCAGAGTAAACGTGCTGGTGGCTCCTGCCTTAGAGCGTTAGACCACACAGGCCGCCGTGACAGAAATATTCTAAACTGGGTGGGTTGTAAACAATAAAAATTTATTACAAAAAAATGCAAAATCTGGGAATTCTAAGAGTAAGGTAATTTCACCAGTAGGGTGAATGCTGCTCTGGTATTCAGAGACTGAGCTGTCCTCTCACTGGGTGTGAAGACCTGGAAGACCAAGATTCCAGGTTCCTATGGACTAGCGCGTGATGATGGATTGTTGCAGTTCAAGATGGCACCTTCTACCTGTGACCTCACTCTGTGAAAGGGCCAAGCAAGCTCCCTCTGGGCTCTTTCCAAAGGGCCCTAATCTCATCAGAAACCTTCATAACTAAATCACATCCCAAAATGCTCTCACGGGAGACTAGGTTCTAACCTACAAATTTCGAGGGACACAAATGCTCACCACAACAGCTGTCTTTTAAGGCATAATAACCAGAAACTGTCAGGTAGATGCAGGAGCTCATGATTCTGTTACTTGTGTCTACCACCAAACAAAGTCACTGACTCTTTCTATTAATTAATGTAATTTGTGGTCATTGCAGGATTCTTGGAAAAATGCCATTCTGCACAGCGAATGATCTACATCATTCAGGCATCAAACACTATAGATAACTTAAAGATATTTACACCAATTTGTAGAAAGACTAATTCAAAAATATGGTATAGGTTAAAAAGATTACTGCAGTATGGCCATGAACTATACTCAAAATCTCCCCCGTGTGGAGAACACACTTCACCTTGCCCTTGCTGCTTTCTGAAGCAGTTCTGGAAGCCTTCTTCTTCCCTGAGGACTTTATTCCCTGTATCTTTTGAGATGTGATTAAAAAAAAAAAAATTCTGAACATTGCGGCCCCATGCCGGCCAATGGAAAGGCAGACCTGTAAAAACACCATGTGTCCACATCTATCTGATTTACCAAGTCTGGCGTTGGGCAACTTCTTGCTGTTTCCTGAAAGTCAAAACCACTGTTAAAGGTCAATATTTAAGTTGATTAGAATGCTGAGGTAGACATGACAGCTCAACTGAAACTACACAAATGGTGAATTGTTAGACTGCTTGTGAAATTGGCAAGAATGGTAAGTGTGTTCCCCCTGAGCACAGGCGGGTGGGTATTGTGAGGGAGAGTCAATGCTCTGTGTCTTTTACTGCATTTTTAAAAAGTAAAAACTATTGCATTCGAAAATCACAGCTCATTTCTCGAAAACTTCACTCTCTAATTTGCAAGGGGCTGCACAGACTGCGACACAAGTGTCACATCCCTCATCTGCGTATCTTCTGAAAGCACTTGCTTACAGAGCTTCGCCCTCATTATGTGATATCTGTGTCAAGTCTGACGGTTGCTCCACTGACCTGCTTTGAAACCCCATGAGTAATTTAGTCTTTGGGGTATAAATAGATCATCTGGGAAATGAAAAGTAAGGACTAAAGTGGAGCAGGTTTAAAGATACTTAAATTCATGTTACTGATTTTCTTAGAGGCTAAATGAAAATATGAAGGAATGTGAGTTTAATTGTTTTGAAACTACAAGCAATGTGGCTGCTGCCAAGAGAGGTGGCAAAAACTGTATCTGCATCCTTCTTCCATCTTAGAAATATGTCAAGAGCAAGAGAAATTATAGACATCGTGAATTACATATTCCATTTTTACCTTGTATTTGGTACTGTATAAGAAAAAAACTTTTGCCCCCTGGTGTGTTTTCTATTCAACGTGAATTCCTGTGTTGAAATGGCTAGGATAAAATAATTTGGGGTGCTTGAATTTGCGTGACGGCACCCAGGTGCGGAATTACAGGACTGGCACACACCCACAAGAAGCCGGTTTGGGTTAACACCCAATTGGAGCGGGAATAATTGGCTCACTTGCTCCACACACACCTCTGTCAGCCCGTCCAAACATAATCCTGGTCACCCACTGCTGAGTTCCTCTACATTTTTGGAGCACTCTAACTCCGATGAAAGGGAAAGTTGCTAACAGATATGAGTGAACAGGTTTATATGAAAGCGTGCCTGGGAGCCAGCTGGCCTGGTGTTTGTTCACTGTCACGGGGTCAAGGACCTTGTATGGTCCTAATAAATAGAATCAACTGACTTCATATGTATTTTGGCACTAATCGGTGGCCTAAGGCATCATTTCCTGAGGTTTAGTACAATATTAATAAAAAGTGCTATTCCAGATTAGGCACAAATCAGTGCTGTATTATAAATCGGTTGTAATTTTTTTCTAAAACCAAAAGGAAAACGAGGTGGGTTATGATGTTTATGGCATTCACTTAAATGCCCATGTAGCCAGTTCAACTTGAGTTTTGTGATAATTTTGAATCCCTTATCGGTGTATGTTGTTGTATTTTTTCCTGAGAGTAGGATAAGATGTGGCCCACATTTGTGCATTCAGCCCTTGCCTTTCCAGCGCACATCCAAGTTGTTTGTGTAGCCACTCTTAATCTACTGATTTAAATTAAAGCAAATTGCACAATAATTAGAAATGCTTTTCTCTATTTTTCCCTGCTCTTTCCGATCTAGCAGCCATCAGTTAATCTAGAAAAAAAAACATTTAAATGGACCAACTATTCTTTTTGTTAAGTGCTATCTTTGGAAAATATATATATATATATATATATATATATATATATATATATATATGATTATTTTATAGTATAATAAAATATATACTAAAATAAAAAAGAATTGCTATTCCTGTTTTCAGTTTTTTAAAAATTTGTTTCTTTAACTGTGCTCTTTTCCCTTTCTTCCCATATTTTAAGGTGGAGCGAGATGAAGCTTGGGAAGCCCCTGGCTCCATTAGCACACAGCGGCACATCAGCTAAGGAACCAGTAACCCAAGTGGCTGCTTCCTATGCAAAATTTCAAATTATCTTGTTGCTTTGAACTTCAGAATTCAGACTACGAAAACAATTAACATGCTTAAAATTTTTCTTTAAGTTTTCCATGTATGTTTGGCTTCAAATGAAACTAATGACAGAGGTCTGGTGTCAGAAGCAAGCGCTGCCCAAAGCCTGATGACCCAAACGGCCTCATTGTCCCCTTTCGGGTCCTACCTTCTGCCCTCCAGTTCCCAGCAGAAGCCTACACAAGGATACATCCTTTGAGGGCATTGCCCAAATGCACGTAATTAAAGCAGAGTAAAGATTTGGAGGAAGTGCTCCTCACTTTTGTTATAAATCACTTTTAGCCTAATGCACATAGCACAAAGCCTGTATTAAGCATCACATGCCCTTCAAGGTGGTGAGAATTTTGCATTGACCTATTCTAGGGACTGGCATTTTGATTCCACTGTGGGGCGACCAATGGGCAAAGCTCCAAACGGCATGCTGTTCTCAGCAGGAATGAGAAAGCGCAAAGTGGAGAGTTTGGCTCTAATAGTGGGAAACTCAAAATTGAAATCAAGATCAACCATGCAGGAGAAGCAATCGGGGGTCTTTTCATACCCAAGAGCTGTTCCTTCGGTGGTAACAGACAAGGACCGAATGTCAAGCCCCAGTGTCCTTTTAATTTGCTTTGGGGATGAAGTGACATGAAACCTCTTTGCCCAGGGCATGAGCAGTAAATTTTAAAGATTATGATCCCACGTAGTCTGAGGCTTTGAAAAATAACATGCACACACACTCATGCACAAACTCATACATGCACACACACGTACAGAAGGTATCACATATACAAATACGTTCTCCAAAGAATAAAATAAAATACGGTTTTTAAGACATAATATTTTTACAATGAAACATTAACCTTTATTGAACTTTTACATTAAACAAAAGTCATTTTTAGAATGAAATATAATTTCCCTTCAAAGACCTGTAGATGATAACTAATCACTGGCCGTAATAAGTAATAGGTGACAAATGAGTCATTTTTTTTTTTTTTTTTTTTTGCAAATGAGGAAGATTGGATGCCACAGAGAGAAGAAAGAAAACTACTCAGCAATGGTTCTCAATCTTCCACCTGGACCTCATGGCATGCTACCTGTCTATTCAAAACCTACTGTCTAACAGGTTTGAGTGAGCAGGGCTCTGGCGATGGAAAGTATATGGTCATATGAAATTCACACCTCCACAATAATTCAATATGAGTTCATTGAAACCAGTTTAGTCATTATGAATCAGTCTGAAAACTGAAGAGAAATGGTTTATGACCTATGGCAAAATAAATCACCATTTTCCTTGTGCTGACAGGCTTACCTCTTCAAAACATAGCACGCCTTTTAAAAAAATACAGTAATCATGAGTACATGTGCACAAGAAAGCACACTGATGGGTCAATAGCTGTGGACCACATTGAGAAAGAGGTGCCATTGTGCCTCGAAAGGTTGAGGTAAGAGAATCAAAACTTTGATCCCAGCCTGGAAAACTATTAATTCATTAAGACCTTTCCTCAACATAATGATAGTAAACAAATTGAAAAGGTCTGGAAGTAACAGCTCAGTATTAAGGTCTTGGGTTCAATTTCCAGTATCGGATTTAAAAAGTTCACAGCAAAGCTCAGGCACACTGAAGCATGTATTAGAGTCTCCTCAGAAGCAAATAAAGGCCAATGATCACAGAGCGAGGCATTCACTGAGTTCCTCGTTTAATTAAGTTGTCTTAACTCAGAATGCATGCGCACACCACAAGGTGAAATGCTCTCCTGATACATAAACATATCAGAGCTCACTGGATTTTATTCTTGGCTTCCTGAACTAAAAGATAAATGTAATTTTCCCTGTGATAATAGGCTTAGTGGGGGAAAAGAAACAGTTATCGTATCTTTATTCAAAAGCTGTCCTTTCATCCGCTATCTTTCAAGACTTACATATTTAAGTACTCAAGAATAAGAGGGATATGAATATTTACATAAAAATGAAGTCGTTTTGAAAAGAAGTAGAGGAATACATTTCTACTTTAATTCTCACTTTTTTCATTTGTATTTCTACTCTTCCGGAGGTTTTTATTGCCATTTTAAAATTATTTGTTTCAGGTTTTTTGCAACTCTGTTTTCAAGTGTTGAATGGTACATTGACACTTTTTTATTTTTCCTCTGTAGTCCCTGTGACAAATACAAGTTTTGCTAAAGAGTAGTCAACATGTGTTCCTCATCTACATACAAAAGAATAGCATTTTCCCTTATAGGGAAAGTAGCCCGTCTAAGGGGATCTTAGATAAGCATTCATCTTTTTTGCCCCAAGTAAAAACACATTGAAATATAATAGTAAATGATGTTATGATGTTGTTTTCTCTTTTTCTATGTTTACAAGAAGATTCATTTTTTTTCTCCTTATAAATTGAAAGGAAGGAGTAGCCTCAACTTACTGTGTCTGCATTCAGGAAATATTATCTTATGCTATTGTTGTCTGAGTTCATACATGTTCACAGAAAGTACACTTACTCTTCCACCGGAGTCTTGACTTTCTAGAAGCATAACTCATAAGTAAGTGATAGATTCCTGAATATTTAAAAAGGAAAAGAGTTCACGTCCTGGATCCGCGTCACTCTGTGGGCCCTGTGTTGCCTCATCCGTTCTTAGTTCAGTCAGAGTCCTGAGGAAGAGCTTTCCTGCCTCCACCCCAGCTGATGCACAGAGGTCCTCTAGAGAATCCACACATGGCTACTGCTCACAAGGGCCAAAAAGTTCCCAAGAGCTTCTTCCATTTCCAAGTCTTTAAAAAGCAATTACAAAATCAGCTTGGAAATTTCTTCAGTTTCCATGTTCATATTCTTGTAATGTCACCTGAGAGGGGAACCTGTGATTGGTTTCACACATCACCTGTGCCAGGTATTGTTCCATTCAGGTTACTTCCTGTTTGGTCTAACAACCTCCTACGCAGTCCTATACACTTCCTTTCTTCTGCAATGAGGAAGTTGTATTCCAGGGACACACACATACTCATGTTGTAGCATTTCAATTCAGAACAGCTAAATACTGACTGAATACAGCCTACAAGTTCATGAAAGGATAGATATGTGGCTAAAGATAATATGGTTAATACACACAGTGGAGCATTAAACTGCTAGAAAGAAAAATAAATTTGAGGCACTTACGAGACAATAGATGTATCTTGAGACCATAATGTTTGACAAAGTTATCCAAATAAAGAAAGTTAAGCACCCCATGACCTCACTTATACTAGTAACCCAAAATGTAAATGACTGAAAGAGTGTAATACGGTGAAAGACATCTCTGAAATGGGAAAGGGGACATGAGGGTGGGAAAAGGATAGAAAAAGAATGCAATGGAAAGAAGAAATCAAAAAAGAGAGCGAAGCACGATGTGTATGTGCACCAATCCCTCAGGCTGAATGTAATCAATATGTAAATGAATATGTATTGCAAAGATAGGCAAAAATGGAAAAAATGTACAAAATTACAAATATATACGTGGGCCTTGTTCTAGTAATTTGGTGACCTAGTTATCAACTCAGGCCTTTAAACCACTAAGATACTAAGATGTACATGCAGATAGATAGATTGATGGATAGATAGATAGATAGATAATTTGTATATAATATGATAGAGTTTTACATGCTGATTCTTCGGATGCAGTTATACAATTGTCCAATTGCTGTACCTCCAATTCAAATTCATTGATGTCTATGGCTATTCTTATGTCAATACCACACTGATTACTGTAGCTTCATTATATATTTTGGAACCAATATACGTTCTCCAACATCTTTATTCTTTTTTCTTTTTCAACACAGTTTTTAATGAGTGATCGTCTCTTGTGTTTTCATATGGATTTCACAATTACCTTGTCCTACCAAATGGTAGTTTAAATTTAAATAAAATTTGCAACATTTAAAAAAATATTCCAAGGATTTTGTAACCGACTATTAAATTTTCCATTTCATGAACACAAGTTTAATTCAATTCCTTTCTAACTTTGGGCAGTTTTACAGTTCTTAATGCACAAAGTCTTGTACTTGAATGGTTAAGTTTAGTTTTAGCTACTTTAGGATTTTGAAAAATAATGTAATGTTCTCAGGAGTTTCTGTATTAATGATCATACCCTCTTCAAATAGAAAGTTTCATTTCTTTCTTCTCATTTTGGTGCTTTTAAATCTTTTTTTTTTTTTTTTGAAAAATACCTGAAACAGAACTTTCCCTAAAATATTGAGACAACATACTGCTTCTCATCTTAGGAAAAACTATTCCATTTTGTATGATGTTGAGTGTGCGTTTTCATAGATTTTCTTGTATCAAGATGAAGTGGCTACTTTTCAATCCTACTCTGTGTTTTTATGATGGAATGTTTTAATTTTTTAAAAACATATTCTGTTCTAATTGAGGTGAATTTTCCTCCAATTGCTAATGTGATCAATAAGTTAACTAGTGTACTACACTTGTTGATAATCTTGTCTCTAACCAACCTTGTATTCCTAAGATAAATTCCCCCTTTCCCATTGTATGCAATTCTGCTAATTCTTTCCATTTTTGCTCTTGAATTTGGCTAACTAGTAGTTCAAGTGCTTGTGCACATTTTGGTGCATAATAAATATAGATCTGGAGTTTCTTTTCTTATGATTATGATATCTTTATCTGGCATCATATTTTTGTCTTTATTTTGGCAGCGTGTTCCATGAAATGACTTGGAAAATGTTTCTTCTATATTTTGAAAAATCTTGAGAGAGGTTTGTGCTACTTCTGTCAGTACTTGGTGTATGCACTAACGAAGCCACCCAACCTGCAATTTTACAGTTATTATTGAACATTTCTGATTATTGATCAGTTAAAACTTTCTATGTCCTCTTGTACTGATTTTAGGGTTGTGTGTGTGTTTCTAGGAATTTGTCTACTCTCCGTTGCTTATATAATGCATCGATGGACATTTTTCATAATAATCTCTTAAAACTATTTTATTTCTATCTGATAAATAATATTGCCGATGTGTTTACTCTTGATTTAAATAATTTATAATTTTCTTGTATCTCTTTGTATATTTTCCAGAACACTGATAAAGTTTGCCCTTATCATTTTGCTAGTTTCTTTTTTCCTTTCCTTTTATGACTCAGCCAGCTTTAAGTATTCTTGATAGAAATTTAGCCAGACCCGTTTTTATTAACCTTTGTGTTCACTTCAATTGGAAAGCAATGACCCAACTGACAAATTTGTGGAAATTTGAAAAAAAAATGAAACCTATGTGTGCATATGTATGTTGAGGCATATGAATTTTCCCCTCACTGGTTCTTTTGTTGAATGTATTCATACTGTAAAAGGAGGAAGGTAGCCTGCTGTATGGTGTCTTTTTTTGTTACATTGTAATCTGTATTCTTCAAATTGGAACACATCAAAGTAAAATAAATGTTAGAGCTATAGAACTTAAAAAGAATAAAAATTCTCTCCTGGGTCCTTTCACAGTAATTCAGAGAAAATCAAGGGTGTCTATATGGGATATTCAGATTCATGCATCAAAGTGACAGAGTGGAAAGTTAGGGAATAGTGCTGTGCTCCCCAGAGCCTGCCTCCGGGGCTGTGCCAGATGGTCCCGGTGCCCTCCTCCGAAAACAATTGGAGCACTTCTGACCACAGCTGTGCTATGAAAAGAAATGTGGAGGGAGGGGATATGTGAAAGGAAAACTTAAAGAAAGCTTCCTTCAGTGACTTTGGACAGGCCGTGTACCTGATTTGTGAGCTGAGAGAGGGCAGAGGGCACAGGCAGGTATCCTCTACTACTGTCCATTATGTAAGAATCTTATTGCTAAGATGATAACTGCAGGATGCACATGGTTAAACCTGTAATACAAAGTGCCTTGAAATGACAGTGCTGTAAAACACAGCAAAGGATACACAACATATATACATTAAATATTACCATGATATTTTTGAAGAAATATAGTAAAAGCATACCTTTTGCCAGTTTATATTATCGAATATTTGTTGAACAACTAGTATACCATAAGGGCATTTCAAGTGGTTAGAAATTAGCGATGTCAATAAAATCAAGGATTCCATAAAGTTTGAGTTACAGATAATAAAATTATATATATCATGAGACATGTAAATGCTAAAAGAATTGCAGCTACCTGCCTGAAATTTAAGTTTGCGCGAATGTTTTGAATTGTTATTTGCTAAATCTGCCAATCGTACTGGAGATGCAACAGTGTACGAGGCATAAATACTGCTTATGGAGACTGTAGACCATTGGAGGGTAACTGAGTGGAATGCAATATATAGAGAGCAGAGGAATATGCGGATTGAACGTATGTAAAGAGACCTTTATTGTTATTGTTTAATGGCAGCCTGCAAAGGTTTTTCTGGAAATAGTGATGCGCTATCTGCACTGATTTTTATGTGTCTAGGCCAAGGAAGAAGGATTAAGGCCGAAGGAACAGCTTCTTTTAAGAGTCAAGAGCATGATGGACCCTGAGTGAAGAGTCATACTTAACTCATATGCACAGATTATTTAGAATTGGTCTGAAATTTGATGTAAATTCTCAAATTTTATGTAAGTAAATAAGGAAAGCTGGAAAGGCATGAAAGCTGTGACCAATAAATCATACACAAAGATGAATGTTGATGGCCACAAATTCATGGTCCTTGAGTTTAGGCTGGCTAGTGTTCTTTTACATTTCAGGAGAAAATTAAATATTTGCTTTGTAAAAATACAATAATTATATTCCATTTTTCATAATATTATCATTTCCCAGCCTAGTCACATCTTTGTGGATGCTGTTGTCAACAAACTCCAGCTTGTCTTTGCAGACAGGGGGTCTAATTCAGTGTCACAACATTCTAGCTATTATTTTATCCCACAAATCTTCACAAGGTTGACTTATTTTAATTTTATAATGCAGAACATTTCTAGTGATTTGATAAAAATTGTTTTGGAATAAAGCATTACAGCATATTTCAAGATTGAAAAAAATAAGTAGTGTCCTCCCCTCCCTCTAATTCGATGGTGCTGTTTCTTCCTGCTCCCTCTGTTGCCAGGGAGATCACAGTCAGGGTCGAACCGGGCATCTGAGTCTGTTTCCCCAATTCTGGTTACTTAAGCGGCAGCCTTGAGGAAATCGTATTTCTAGTTAACTGCGATTGCTGAGAGCAAGAGTGAAATGAGAATCATAGAGTCATTGAATATCGCATCTAGAAGGACCCCAGAGAAATTGCATGCCTCCTTTTCAACTGAGGAAACGGTAGCTCTGAGCAGTTTATTGATTTCTCCAATGTCACACAGCTAGTTACTATTAAAATTGGAACTAGAACGTAGATTTTTCTATCATCTGCTCTAGCATGCTGTGTATTGCCTTTCTTATCAAAGGATCTGAATCTCAGTGTATTAGGACTGAAATGTCAGGGCTGGAAAAGTCATTTTAAAGACAAGAACAACGTTTGGGCCTGGTGATGAAAGCCTGTAATCCAGGTCCTCTGAAAGGCTGAGGCAGGAGAATTGCAAGTTGGAGCCCAGCCTGGGCAGCTTAGCGACTTAACATGACTCTGTTGAAACAGGGGAAATGAAAGCCAGGGATGTAGATGAACGTGAAACCCTTGATTCAGCTCCCACTACATAAGGGGGAAAAATGAAGATAGAAAAGTGATTTCAAAAAAAAAAAAAGGATAGTATTGAGGAAGGTTAGATGAGCTCCAGTATGCAGAAGTTAGGAAGTACCATCAGTAGCACTCACAGGGGGCCACACGCGTGGCTGGGTGCTATGCCACACGAAGACCCAGCACCCAGTCCACCTCATAAGGTCATGTGACCTAATGAAGGTTAGGTAGGTACTACGCCAGGCAAATCATGCATGCCCAAAGAAAAGGTCAAAGATAGATGATTCAAAAATCTATTGAATCAATGTGTTCACTCTTTCGGCCTCTGGAAACATAGATTGTTGGCTGACTGTGAAGGTTCCTGGGAGCTTCCTGGACCTGATCTTCTCATTTTAAGAGAAGCTGTTTCATTGGAGCAAATAAAAAATGAAATTAACTGTCTCATCTTAGAAAAGCATCTTCCATAATCATGTGCTGGACCCAGCGATGCCCTCACCAAGCTGCTTCTCACTGCTGTCATTATCTCCATTGCCCTGACAAAGAACAGGATTTTGGGGAGCTTCAGGGCTCTCTTAGCCAAAGCCCCATAGATAGATGTCAGTGAAAGAAATCAAATTCAAATCAAATTCCACTGAGAGCAAATGTGTTAGGCATTTTCCTGTTACTGGGGGGGGGGGGGGGGGAGGATAAAAAAAAAACAAAAAAAAAAAAATTACCCATTGCCTGAGATGAAAGGAACACTTTTCCTTTCATTTATGATTTTACTGGATTCAGTCTATAGTTAGATGTTTTAAAGACATAAATGATGTGGGAGAAAGCCACTCGTGTCATGGGCACCTGGAAACCGAGAGCAAAGGGGCACCTGGAAACCGAGAGAAAAGGGGGAAGTCAAGACAAGAATGAACTCTTGCAGATCATCCCCAAAACCTCACCTGTCTGCCAGGCCCTACTACCGAACAGTACTGTTAGCTATGAACTCCAAGTGGGTTAACCCACTAAGGAGTTCAGTGTCTCCATGACCCCGTCATTTTCCAAAGCCCCGCTTCTGTCAAATGAGTTTGGGGGGCATTTTAGATCTAATCCATAAAACCAAGTTTCAAAGGTTTTTTTTTTTAATTTTAATTTTATTCTGGTAAAAAAATTCACATGACATAAAATTTAACTTTTTTTTTTTTTTGGTAAACACATGAATCCTAAATTCTGTAACACATTAGAACCAAGGGGTTTGGGAAATTAGTGAGCATCTGTGTCCACCCCTTTTCAGAGGTTCACCCCTGTCTTATCTGATCACTGCCCCTCTTTCTGCCATTCATGTTTTGGCCTTTTCATATTATTATTTTTGTAGATTTCATAAGAGGGACAACCATCTGTACTAAGCCTTTGTGCTTGGTCCATTCACTGAGCACTACTGACTCTGGGTGGCCCCATTTTCATTCCAGTGCTTCCTATCTGTCTTTCTTTATAGCTGCATAGTATTCAATTGTGTATAGGTGCCACAACTTCTTTAACCATTCTTGTATGGATGGGCAGGCGGGTTCTTTCCAGCATTTGGCTATTATGAATCATGCTACTATATATATATATATATATATATATATATATATATATATATATATATGAATGTGAGTGTGGTTTTTTTTTGACATGTTGAGTTTATTTCTTTTGGGAACATGCCCGGGAGGGCAGTAGCTGTGATTCTCAGCTTTCTAAGGCATCTCTAGACTGCTTTCCATAATGGTTGCACCAGCTTGCTCTCCCGCCAGCAGTGAAGCAGAGTTGCCAACAACTGTTTTTTGAGTTCTTGATGCAGGCCGTTCCCAATACAGTGAGATAACACCTCACACTGTGTTTAGCTTTTTTTCATAGTGACTCAGTCCTGAGAGAAAGAGATAAGTCAAACTAGGAGACAGCCCAGCTGCGTTACCACAGATTTAGAGCTACAACTGGACCTGAGGTAACGCACTGAATGTCACGAAACTGGAAAGGCAGATGGAACAAAAGTTTTGATTGAGTAACTATTATTGATCGTGCACAGAAACTTTTGTATCTTATTAACGTCTCATGACACATCAACGAGTAGACAGCTTAGATATGGCTATTAGTCATTTTCCTGTCACTGGATCCTAGTACCTGAGATTTATAACTTAAAGGAGAAGGTGTTTTTGTTAGCTCATAGTTACCGAGAGCTAAGTCCATGCCTCACGACCGGCTCCAAGACAAAAGACGAAAATAGCAGAGAGGTATAGCAGAAGGAAAGCCAAAAGGAAGCAGAGAAGAGAGAGAGCCACACAGATACCAGCAATATAGTCTCCCAGATTACACCCCCCAGACCCATCCTCACATCCTGAGCTTGCCTTCTGCCAGCACATGGGATCTTCAGTGGGTGTGGCCACTGATGACAGTATTTGCCTTTATCATCCAATTATCCATGAGACTTTGGGCAACGTTTTAACACTCTTGTTACACTGGAACTCTTCATGGAACCCTGCAACATGCCATGGCTAAATTTATACAGGTTTTTCAAGCTGGCCTATATTAATGATTAAGCTACTTAAATATAGAACAACTGACTATGTCAAAACAAAGGTAAGTATTTGAAGCTCATTTTTCCTAGTTATTTTACTCTATTTTTCTGTTAAGCATGCCGCTGGAATGATTTAGCTCTTTCTATTTTTATTAGAAGTGATGTGTGTAGGAAGCAGTTTGAAAAGAGCAAAAGCTTTCATCCTCCATCATGGTGACGCTGTGTGTCACACACCCCTTCTTGTTCAGCAATTTCTGTCATAATTGCTTCAGAAAGAGTCAAGAGTGATGACATAAGCGTGCTTGACATAGCAGTGGGTATTTGCAAGGGATTAAGAGAGCATGCCTTTTCCTGTAATACATTTATTTTATTTAAACACACTACAAATTGTAGAAATATTGGCCTGTGTGTGGCTCATCTGTCTGTAGGTAGCCTCACACTGGCAGCATCCTTATAGCCATCTCTTGAAAATGTGTATAACACACCTTTTGCTGGATGCAAACTCCAGGTTGACTTCATAGTTCTGTAGACTACTGAGTCTCAAGAAACTGATGTTAAAACACTAGGCAGATTCAACTTAGTAATATATAAAATACTATTCATGATTTTGTAAACAGCACTCGGTGTTGTCAGTTCATGACTGATTCACAACTGTTGGTTGGCTATGGATGCAAAACATAAATATTTGTCAAAAAAGAGTAGAAAACATGTGAAAAGAACTTAAGAATTTTCTATATGGAATTTATAATAGAGGTGTTGAGTACTGTGTTGGTGCCTGTGGGTTACGGAGCACACACTTTTTACGTCAATAGATTCTCTACTTACATTTGCTCACACGTATGCACATTTTATTTTTGATGACTGGTGTTGCTTAAACATTCCACTACAAAATAAAGAGGTGTCATATTGATGACCTAGGCTATAAAGGATGGCATCGGTAACACATAAATGTGAGAGATGAAGAAATATACACCAAATAGCAGCTGACCACACTGCGGACAAACACTGGGGTTGATTTTTTTAATGCAACAGAATTAAATAAAACCTGTTGGCTTAGTGGAGCCTTTACATCATGGATATGTAGTATAGAAAAAAAACCCAAAATATTTGAGATGGGGAGATTCATTATAATTATAGGAGATTGCTAAAATGGTTGGATATCAATCAAACAAAAAGATTGTGCAGGTGAAACTAAGCAAGCTCATGCCTGCATTGCTGCATCTGCGTGGCGCTGAACACATACATAGGTAGTCATCTGTCTTCCAGTTGTTCAAATGCACAGCTCCAGCCAAGAAATGCTTGCGTGTTTGTCTTAGTCACCTTCTCCTCATGGAGACTTCATATCCCGTGTGCAGAGTTTAGGGAAGAAAGGTTTGTTTTAGCTCACAGTTTCAGAAGGTCACAGTCTATTGAGGTTGGTCAGCAACGATGAAAGCAAATGACAAACACAAAAGTGGAGGCAGCTATGGCACTGCAAACAGGAAGCCGAGTCAAGTCACATCAATACAAGTCAATCCACATGTCTGACTTCTACCACACATCCATCATCCACCCTCCAGGTCAGGCCCCCAAATCCCATAATAGTACATGGTTCCATGGATAATCCACAGCTTTCAAATTCATGACAGTTTTGGAGGACATTCCAGATCCAAACCATGATAACATTTTTCTCTTGATTTTTTGATCTTAGTCCATATATGTCAATAAAATGTTGAATTTTAGACGTGATATCCCTCAGACAAATTATTATCTGAATATATCTTTCATTGATACTGTCCTGTTCTGAAGGTTTCTTATGTTTTTTTATAAAATTATTTCTATATTTTATTTAAAATTAAGTGTCTTCTTCCACTTATCTATAGCAGGATACTGCAGAAAGTTCTGCCCTTTAAAAATAATTCTCTTGCTGTACTAACTGAAGCAACTTTTTCTCCAATAGACTGTGTACTTTCTCAGTGGGTCTAAGCACTTTCCTTCATCAAATTCTGTCATTCCATCTTCTGTGATGAACACGGCTTTACAGAAAGTTTACACATTTCACTTAGACATACGTATGCCTTTTAAGCCAGGCCTGGTGGCACAAGCCTGGAATAACAGCTCTCTGAAAGACTGACACAAGAAGATTCCAAATTTGATCCCAACCTGGGCATCTTAACAACTTAGCTAGACTCTGTTTTCAAACCAAAAAATGAAAATAAAATATTATCTGGGCTAGGGTGGGCAGCTCAATGTGAGGGTTCTGAATTTCAAGCCAAATACTGCTTAAAAATAACAATTAATTAATTAACTAAAGAATGTTCATTAATAAGTTAGACAACTTGTGAATATCTACTTTAAAAAAAAAACTTGCTTCAGTAGAGAAATCTGTTCAAATGGTATATTTATTTCCAAGCTTTTGAGAAATTTCCATACTATTTTCTGTAGTAGTTATACAGTTTACATTCCTACCACCAGGGTAAGAGGGCTCCATTTTCCCCACAGCCTTGCCAGCCAGGATTGCTGCTTGAGTTCTTGATATATATGCGATTGTCTCTGGGGATGGAAGGTACTTTAGTGATATTTTGATTTGCATTTCTCTAATGGATAAGGATGTTAAAAATTTTTTTTTTCATGTATCTACTGGCTGTTTGAACTTCATCTGAGACCTGCCAATTCATATCTCTTGCTCATTTTTCAATCTGGTCTTTGATTTTGAGGGATTTTATTTTTATTCAGTTGATTGTATATTCTGCTTATGAGCCTCCTTCAATCCAGTGACACCACTCCTGGGAATTTTTCCAAAAGAGTCAAAAGCAACATTTAGCAGAGATACATGCATACCCATGTTCATAGCAGCTCAACTAACAATAGCTAAAATGTGGAAGACACAAAAGTGCCCATCAACAAACTAATGGAAACATAAATCGTGGTATATGTATACAATGAAATACTACTCATCTATAAAAACAGATAGGGTTGAGGCCTTTGTAGGTAAATGGATGCAACTTGATACCATCATACTCAGTGAAGTGAGTCAGATGCAGAAGGTTAAATATTGAATGATTTCTCTGAGAAATTCACATCAGATACATTGAGTAGAACTAAACAGGAGAACAGTGAAAACTAGTGGGGTGGGAGTTAAGTAGGGGAGGGTCAGAAGGAAAGAGAGGACTGCTTTGTAATTTTATTGTGATATATATGTGTACGGAATAGTCAAGTTCATTGTAAACAATATGTGTCACATATATACATATCAATAAAATGGGGGAAGAAAAGAAAAACTAACGAAATCTATTCAGTTCAAGAGTTATTGTTTTATATAGAAAATGTTTCTATTTTTCATATAGCAAAAAGCAGTAATTTCCTTTTCTTCCGGAAGATTTTGGGTCAAGAACAAAAATACAGACTGAACATAAGTGTTTTTGTTTTTTTGTTTTTTAATAAAGCAATGTTAATTAGAGGCAGCACATCTTAGCAATGATAATGAGTGTAATTTTGGCAACTTCTTCTAATTACTATTTTTCCCCTAATAATCGGGCCACGCTAGCACCAGGGTATGTCTTTATCTTCATGAAGGTTTAACAATGCAACAAAAATTAGAGATTTTGAAGAACCCTAAGTTAGATATATGGGAGTGAGATATTTCGTTTCATGAAGTTACTAAATAGGACATAAAATCGAGTTACAGGACAGCAGTTGTTCTTCACAAACATTGATTTAACCCTCCGATTTCTGTGGCAGAACAGTCATTCGTATAATTTCGACAGCGTAAACAGCCTCACTGGTGAAATATTCAGTAGATTTATAACTTAGTGGGAGGGTTTACTCCTGCGGTACCACACAGCACTCAGCATGCATTCCACACGAGCTGCATTTCAGCCTGAGGCCTCATCTTTCCTGTAAGACCATATAGCACGTCAGGCCACATCTGTGCTGTAAATGTCCTCATGTCTTTTGTACATGGTACATTGTATAGTTTGTACCTATTACCTGGAAAAAGAATATGGAATGGTAAAGTCCATACTGCTTAATAAGGTAGTGAAAAGATACTTGTGGCCTATGGTGTAGAAGAGGCCTTTTATCTTGGGGGAGATCAGACTGTTAACTGAGAAATGATTACATTCCTGGGCTAGAGAAGGGCCTAAGCCATTTCGCAGGGCTTGGACAAGCAACACACAGTATTTGAAGGGCAATGTTTCGTTCAAAAGCAGAACAGATTTTCCGAAGGTCCCTGGATAGTTGATGTGACTGATCCACCATGAAAGGAAGTGATCATTTGTTTTTGGAAAGTAGAACAAACAGGTTGCTGATTTGAATTAAGCACAAGGAAATGACATAGTATCTTTTATTCCCAATGTAATCAAATAATCCCACTGCATGAGGTCATTGGGCTGTTTCTGTCTACGATGTTGACAAGCACCTGTGGCAGATTTCAGAATAGCCAAAAAATAGTCACTGTAATTTCACCTTTCTCTTGTCTTCTAGGAAGCTGGAAATATACCATTTATAGCATTTCCTTTGTAGAAAATATAAGCCACACCCCATAGAAATAGCTGAACTCTCTGATGGCTTCCCTCAGTGTCCTTCAAATCTGGAGGTCAGTCAAATCCTTGATGTTTAAAGGATCATCCTCACCCTGAGGACAAAGCCCAGTGGTTCTGAGGATGTGGTATCCACAGATCAGGAAAGAACATTCCAGAGAAGAAAGAGAGAAAAAGTGCCCTCAGAGATTAGAAAAGGAAGTATTTTCACAAATAAAAATATCGTATGTTGAATTGATTACTTTTTTATTCTTAGGAGTAGAAGGAAATGAATGCATTTCTCCTGCATTCTATTATGGTAGAGTTTGGTGCAGTCTAGATTTGGGAATCAAGGTCTCTGCGTAAGGTCCTTACAGAATGCGCTATTATGTAAAGGAAAATGGCTCTCTTGTTCTTAAGTTAATGAGAAGTGAGTTACTAAATCTTTTTAATTGTTTGGTATTGATTAATAAGCTGTAAATAATTACAGTGGTGTATTAACTGATGTAATCTCAGAGCAATAAATTTATGCAAAGTTTTGGCAAAATAGTTCTAAATGAGCCCCAGAAGTAAAACAGTGGCTGTAACACAATTTACTCTCACAGAAAACACAACACACCCCACGTGAGCTTAATTACAAGAACAGAATTGTTAAATAGATGATGCTTTTCACTCATTAGTCTTCCTCAATTGTTTTTTGAGTCACTTTATTTAAGACTATATTGAATATTTTAGTTTAATACTTAGTAGCCTTAGTCTAATGACAATAGACATTTATCATGCCTCCTGATGCTGGATACTTGTTATGAAATTATTTTTCTAATTTGACAAAGAGAGTAGCTTAGTGGAACAGAAACACAAAATGAAGTGAGGTAAAATTCCATGGATAAGAAGAACGCACAAGAGGGGGAAGCTGGAAAAAGCTTTATTCATTCATTTGTTTATAATAATATTGGGAATTGAACCCAACACCTTTGTACTCAGTGACATCCACAACCTTTTTTAAATTTTTTTTATTTTGTGACAGAATCTCACTATGAAACAAAATTGTCTAGACTGGGCTCAAATTTGTTGTCTTCCGGCCTTAGCCTCCTCCCCATCACACCTGGTTATGGAGCAGGGCTTTTTGTTGAAAAATAGACCTGGGAACCTGACTAAAGATCTAATACTTGAACTGGAAACTTACAGGTAAGATTCAAAAGACGAGAGTAAAAGAACCGTGCGGAGACGTCGCACAGGCTGTGTGCCATGCCTGGCCTCGTGTGGGTGGGCACGTTGAGCAGCCATGGCCGTGGCATGAATGCCAAGGTAGAGCGCCTGCTGACTTAGCTCTCTGGGAAGGTGGCATAGGATGTACTTTTTTTGAAGTCAAGGATAGTTAAAATTTTTAATTAAGATTTTAATTTTTTGCCTTATTTATAAAGTATCTTGGCATTTTTGAATAAATTAACTAGATCCAGAAAACTTGTGAGCTGGCCATAAAAAGCCTTGTGTTATTAGCATCTTCCCAGCTATGAAACATGGGAAGACTTGAACTTCCCTGGGAAGGTAGCCAATCCCGGGACACACCGGGAGGATGTGCCACGGGTACAGGGGTGCTCGCAGGAAGGAAAGGCTGTGGGAGAGGACCGCGGGCATGTTCATCCACGGTGACACGAGGCTTTGTTATTAAAGACAGTTGAGAAGACAAGAATTGTGTGTCCAGCACTCTGTTCTTTTGTCGTGTTTGGTAGAATGGCCGAAGTAAACCGTAGGGGAGCTGAAGGCACTGATGCTGCACAAATGATGTTTCTTTGTATAAAGGAGGTAAACAAAGAAATGGCAGAACTCGACTTTCATGTAAAACATATTTGTTTTGTTTTTCTTCGCTTGTGGGGTAAGAAAGTAAAGAAAGGTTAAGGGTAGAAACGCAGTGAGTGTCGGCATGGGTCGATGAAGTGCTTACCTCAGGATGTCAGATATAGAGTTTTTTCAGTGAGTAGAAGCGATGTTGCCAGATTCAGGCAGTAGAAGTATAAGATGCCTAGTCCCATTTGAACTTCAGGTACTAGTAAAAGAAGGGCTTTGCACAGCAAGCTCTGCGGGTGAGTGCACATGTCTGAAGGCGACGTGGCAGAGGGGAAGACCAGCTTCCCTGGAAGTCCAGCACCAGTGGCGGAGGCCTGGGTTCGGGAAGGAAGCGAGCATTGACTGCACGTGTCCCCACGTCGTCCAGCTCTGGGATGCCTTTCAGGAACATCCAGCCACGTAGTCAAAGAGGAGTCAGTTACATGAATTAGGCTGCTGGGATTCCCGCCGACAACTGGTTTTGGTGGGCCGAGTCTGAGGAAAAGAGAGAAGAGCTAAGGACCTGAACACGTTTCCAGTTCTCATGGCTACTGGACTCCAAGTGTAGCTAGTTCAGAAAATTCACACTGTGGGCTGAGATGCATCTTCCGTCATTTTAGGGGAGCACTGCTAGGGAGACGACAATAAAGGGGAATTGAGAATGAAGGGATCCCACCAGTGAGACGAGAGGTGGAAAGGACCCGGGAGAACTTGGAAGTCAGGGACAGCTAAACGTGAATACGCTACAACCCTGAGTGAAGGCAGTGAGTACAACCCTGAGTGAAGGCAGTGAGCCGGGAAACTGGAAGTGAGGGCTGGCCCTGAGACCCACAGGCCTGCTTTAGTGCTCTTGTTCTGCACCAGCCCAAAGCTTTCCTCTCTTTCTTATGCAGTAAGTGGGGAGAGGAGAAACAGCTGCAGTGGGAGGGATGACAAACTCACATTTCCAGTCCCTTCAGGAGCAGGGGTCTTAGGGTGTAAGGTGCATCTGTCTCACTCCGTGAGCACAGGATTTCATTTTCTAACTTAATGGCCATGATCCACTTTATTTAATACGTCTTGTTACAGGTTGTTTCCGGTGAAGGGTAAGGATATATTTCAGGGCTACTCGGTATCATTACCACAGATCCTGTTTGACAAAGTGTGTTTGTTTACTATGATTCCCACTTCACATTTTTACATGTATGAAAGAATAATGAAGAGCAATTCCAGCATGTACAAGCATGCTAAGTCAGGCTGCAAGGATTTGTCTATACTGTAGACTTAGGTGCATTAGTCATGAACTAATTCTTTCTCTCTATATAGGTGTGTGTGTGTGTGTGTGTGTGTGTGTGTGTGTGTGTGTGTGTGTGTGTGTGAATGTGTAAAATCACACTGTTAGGATCTTATTTGGAGCTCCACTGGGTCTGTTAGCAGAAAATGTTTCTTGAAAACAAAGGTAAACTTGGTCTGAAAAACTTCAATGTTTACTCTGTAAATTGTTATGAATTAGGATGCTTACTTTCCACTCTACCTGTCCTGACCTGAGTAAGATTCACCTTTGTCATGCCCTCCTCGGAGGGCTGAAAGTATGTAGACAGTATACCTTCAATATTTACATCCCTTGAATAAAGTAGGTTTCAACTGTTTTGATTTCAGACTCAATTCTCAAGGATAGCAAAATAGAAGGCTCTTTCCCCTGGGAATGACCTCTCATTACTGGACAGTTCTCGTCCATTTGTTCTTTTCCCCTCTACTTCGACCACTTTTATCCTGTCTCTTGAGGAGAATGGGTCTTTCTTAAGGTGTATTCTGTACGTTTTTTTTTTTTAATTCTTATTTTGACTTGAGATTTTTTGCATTGAGGTTTTGTATTTGATCTGAACTTTGTCTTGTGCAGCTTTTATAACCTCTATCCAATACTATAAATTTTAAAATGAAGGACAGCTATGTGTTGTGTGTGTGTGTGTATTTGTGTGTGTGCAAGCACATGCAAGTGTTGCAATGCCAAGTGCTATTAAGATTAAAGGGAAAAACATAGTGCTCATCCTTTTATGTTTTAAGGACCATGTGGGTGTTCACTATGCATAAATTTCCTTAGGGAGACACGAACACCATCTATTGACCCCATGTTGGGGTTTCTGACAGGAGTATGTGTGAGCAGTTGCTTTCCGTGGCACAGGTGAGGGCCTGTCCACAGACTCATGTTTAAGATGTTGCTTACATGCTGGTGGGTGAGTTAAAGGCCGGGGAATCCTTGGAAGTCCACCCTCACATAGATAATGATTCATGTAAATGACATGCTGCCTTAGAGCAGGAAAGGACCTGGAGGGAAGAGAGGGAGAGATGAGCAATTTGGAATGGGAAAATTTTAAAAGGTCTTCATATAAGGTGAACCTTAAATAGGGACCCAAAAAGCTGGAGGAAGTCACGTGAGATCCCAGGGAAGGCTTGTGCGGGTCACAGAACTGAATGCCCAATTCAGAAGGAAGCAGAAGATGAATGCTGGTACACAGCAGCCATCCCAGCACTCTGGGAATTTCCGCCTGGAGGATCACACGTTTAGGCCTAGCTGGAGCAACTTAGGGAGACGCCTCTCAAAATCAAAGATGAACAGAAGGGGTCAAGATGTAGCCTAGTGCAAATGCCCTGGGTTCAAACATGGAAACAAGCAAAGATACAAAAATAAATAAATAAATAAAAACAAAAAGGAGAAAATAGGGAGGTGGCTAAAGAGATGGGGTAAGGCAAGGGAGGTTCGAGATTCACGGACACTAGGTGTCGCAGGCCTCTGGGAAGACTTCCCGAATCCTGGTAAAAGTGCTTCAAACCAACCACCGGAAGGCTTGAGTAGAGGGTAACAGGCCAGAATAACATTTAAAAGAGATCATTTTGGCAGTTGGGTGGGTAATTAATCGGCTCTTAATGGAGGAACAAAGCTGGCACCAGGGGAACAATTAGTAGGTTATTGCAACAAGCAAACAGGGAGATGCTTATGGTTTTAGCAAGCAGTGGCTGGAGGGGATTTCACAATTAGGAAGACTCTGGACATATTATGAAGGTGGAGCTCACAGCAGCATCGTGGATCAGAAGCTATGAAGGAAATGTGCCAAGCTGTTGACAAAGGTTGCAGTGCTTGTCAGAGGTGGTGCTTAAGCTGGCGTATTCTACACATGTTCACCTTAGGTTCAGAACACACACTTATCACCGATACCAGGGTCACAGATATGATGTCCAAGCCAAGGAATATTAGCAGGTATAGTAAAGATTAGGAAGGAAGTGTTCGTAGAAATCTTTAAGATGATAAGTGGTTATAATATATTCAGGGGTTTTTCTACTTACCTTCTTTTTTTTTGGTAAAAAATCACCTGACATAAAATTTAACCTCTTTTTATTTATGTATTTATTTATTTATTTATTTATTTATTTATTTATTTATTTTTGGTAAATACATGAGTTGAAAATTCTATAAGACATTAGAACCATGGAGTCTGGGGAATTAGTGAGCATCTGTACGCACCCTTTTTCACAGGTTTACTCCTTTTCAATCTAATCATTGCCTCTCTTTCTACCCTGCCATTTTTGTTTGGGCTTTTAATGTTATTACTTTTGTGCATTTCCTGAGAGGGACACCTATCTATTGTCAGTCTTTAGTGCTTGGTCCATTTCACTGAGCATTATTGACTCTACGTGGACCGTTTTCATTCAAACGCTTCGTATCTGTTTTTCTGGATGGCGCACAGTATTTCATTGTGTATGGGTACCACACCTTCTGTAACCATTCCTTATGGATGGGCAGGTGGGTTGTTTCCAGGATTTGGCAATTATGAACTGTGCCGCTGTAGACATGGATGTGCATGTGCCTTTTTTGGTATGTTGAGTCGATTTCTTTTGGAAACATGCTCTGTAGGGCAGTAGTCGGGTCGAATGGAATTTCCATTTTCAGCTTTCTAGGGCATCTCTAGACTGCTTTCCATACTGATTGTTCTAGCTCGTGTTCCTGCCAGCAGAGAGGTAGAATTCCTTTTTATTTCTGCACCTTCACCAATAATCGTTGTTTCTGAGTTCTTGATGTAGGCCATTCTCACTGGAGTGAGGAGAAACTTCAACATTGTATTTATTTGCATTTCTGTGATGGCCAATGGTAAAGAACACTGTTTTTTATATTCTTGTCGGCCATTTTTACTTCTTTTTCTGAGTTTCTTTTCAGCTGTCTACTTCTTGATGGGATCATTTATTTTAGAGGAACTTCTGTTTTTCAGTTCCTTGTATATTCTACATATGAATCCTTTGTGTGAAGTGTTACTGGTGAATATCTTTCCCAACTCGGGGTTGTCCTTTCACCCTGTTGATTGTTTCTTTTGATGTGCCAAAGCTTTTTAGTTTAATGTAGTCCCATCTGTTGATTCTTCCAGTGATTTACAGTGCAGCTGGTGATCTGTTTAAAAAATCCTTTCCTGTACCTATGTCTTAATGTCAACACAGTTGTTATCCTCTTTGGAGTTACTTTCATTACTATGAGAACATTTCTACCAGTTCCCAGCACAGAATTTCACAACTTATTGTAATAGGCTTTGTTTTTATTTTTGTTTTTGTTTGTTTGTTTGCTTCATTTGTATTCTTTAGGTCGGAGGAACTTTATATACTAGAGGGTTACTTAAAACGCATGCACCCTTTCTCTAAGAATACTGATGTGCATGTATTCAGACATATGTAGATGTTGTAAAATTATTAGAATATTTGATTTTTAAGTAAGTCCTGGCTTCTTTGCAAATACATTACTTTTTATACGAGGTATAGACCATAGAGATCTTAAATACACACACACATATACACACATGCACCTACGTTGTGTAATGATTTTCATAATAAGATTAACGCATCCTTCCCTTGCATGAGCCTGAGTTGTGTGAGGGTGTGGGTGTGTATATGAATGTACATTATTATGAAAATGTTGAAGATGTATTTATATAGAAAATTTTGAGTGTTCCCCATAGTGTTATTAACTGCAGTCACCGTTTTATACATTGGATCTCCAAAGGCATTCATCTGCTCTCTACCAACCCACAGCTCTGCAGCCAGCCCACACCATGGCCTTGGGCAAACTACCACTCACTTTTTCCTTCTGTCCATTTAGGTTTGTTAGGTTTCACCTACAACTAAGTTTGCAGATGTTTGTCTTAAATATAGTGATTTTTATCATTTCTATAATACTATAGTTACAAATTTTTTAAATGTGATTTTAGTTTATTGTCTCAGCTACCTTAAAAAGTGAGCCACTGTGATATGTTACAGTGAGGAGACTGAAATGCTAAAGAGATTCCTCACGTGACTCCCTTACTCAACTGACAGGGTTGTTGTGTAACTTATGTATCTAGATATTTTGACTTCAAATACTCCAAAAATCTCTGACCAATTTTTAAAGTACATAGCTGCCTGGGGACAAGACACCTTTATCAGAACCATCTTGAAGTGCAAATATCACAGCTAATCAACTGTGCAGGTCAAAGATGCATTTATATGTAACGACAGGTAGTGACAACTTTCTGGGGAAAAGAGACATTTTTGTACCATGAGAATATTTTGTTTGATTCTGAAGTCAACACTAAAGAGATATAATACATTACATTCATGTGATAGGCTTCAGATCCCCAAACCATTTTTCTGATTTCAAAGTCTATAGCATTCTTCTCAGAATCTTCTACCTCAATTATATTAAATATGAACAGATACCATCTAAGCAGTTCATAACAGCTCCAAATAACTACACACTCTCACACATGTACATGCAGGTGTGTGCACACACATATACATACACACAAACACATATATATCTACATACATAGATATATTATTAATGAGAATCTTAAAGAAACATATGACGACAATATAGTGCCGTAGAAACTTCACTATGAAGTAGTTTGAGACAGTGAAGGTCTGAAAAGGGCTAAGAAGAAATCTTTTTACTTTTTGGGAGGAGATATGCCTGATTATTAGAATGCTGTGCTCAGTGCTGTGCTCCGGGATGTAAGAGGGTTGTGGCAACATTAATAACTTATTCAGATAATCAATGAGTAGCATGAAGAGACAGAAAAATCTATGAAGTTAGACTATATAAAGTGGCCCAGCTGTGAATGGCAAAGATGGCAGTTCAAGTTTTACACTCCCCTGCGCTCTGGGAAGGGGAGATATGAGGATTATACATTTAAACACAGCTTGGAAAATTTAGAAGATTTTAACTCATAAACAGAAATAGAAGTAGACTGTGAATGGAGCTGTGTGGGAAGGCCCTGTAGCCACAAAAATAACCAGAAAAAGAGCAATAAACCCTCATTATGTAAAAAAGAATGTGATTATATTAAAAAGTGAGGAGGAAAGGATAAAAAATTTTTAAATAGCAACATGCAAGTATCTTCAGTGAAAATTTTTAAATATTAAAATGCTTATGGCTTTATGATATTATTTTGTAGTGAAAACAAGAGTTGAAGAATCTTATTTTAATAAATTTAGTTTAATACTTCACACACAGCTAGCTCTTTTTGGTCATTGCTCAAGGCACATAACGTAAAATGACTGGTCGGGCTTTGTTTACTCCAGTTTATTTTCCCTTTTCTTAATAGGCTTCATTTTTAAAACTGGTTTAGGTCACGGGAAAAAATAGACTGAAAGGTACAGAAATGTCCATGTACCCTTGCACCCATGGGTGCATGGATACCCTGGTGCTGAGGGCCCATAGAGGACTCAGCTGTTGTTACCTATAGTCTGCAGTGTGAATTAGGACTCTGTCCTGGTTCTGTGTGTTCTATGGGATTTGGTCTTTTTTTTTTTTTTTAATAGAAAACTGCTGTGCTTTCAACAGTCAAAGGATCAGCATATTTGATGAGACGAAGGGCCATGGTTTCACACATCTTCAATTTCCGTCAGCCCAGAGGTGACTTTTAGCACTTTAGGAAAACTTCCAACCTTGACATTAATTTTCATAACTTTTTTTGTTCACATAATAGAGACCCACTCCAGGACCTTCCCATTGAGCCACATCTCCAGCCCATTTTTATATTTTGGTCTGAGACAAGATGTCACTAAGTTTTCTAGGTTGGGCTTGAAGTTGTGATCCTCCTGCATCAGACTCCCAGGGTCCTGAGTTGTACTTCTGTGACACCAGGCCCAGATTCACCCTCGTAAGAGAAAAAGGGGTAGAAGAATTCAGATACATCTGGATGGTGATTCCATCTCCAGCTCTGTGGCTTCCAGTGACTTTAACATATTTTGCTTCAATGTCTCTATGTCCAAAACAGAAATCACGCTTGAACCTCAAGGGTCCCTGGCGAAGCAATCAAATGAAGCTGCCTATCTATGGCATTGACCATGACACTTGGAAAAGAAGGGATATAGCAAACAGCACACTTAATCAGACTTGCAAAATCTTTTCTCACCGCAGAACAATGTGGTCAATGTCAACTTTATCTTCCCTAAAAAGCAATGAATACATGGTAATTTTCCATTGGAAAACTTAAACAAACACAAAAATCAGCAACAAGTATTAGTCTTATTGTTATTATTAACAATTCAGAAAAGTTAGAGAAGGCAGGCTAGCTTTAATATTCTGCTAACATATTTTAAGTCGTATTTTGCCACTGATGTGTAAGATAAAATCTGAGTTACTACAATATATATTAAAAAGAAAGGAACTAGCTCAGATAAGTTACCAGTTAGTCCCTAAGTTAGATTATTCTCATGAGACTTTGATCTGGATAAGAAAACAAAGAATTCAAAAATAAAAAAAAAAAGGTTTCTTTTTGTTTCAGTTATATTAGGATATTTGCAAGGATTTTTTTGAAAATTCATTTGCAATTTTGGAATTCAGAATTCTAAGACTATATCTGGACTGTTATTTTCTTAGTCCACATGACTCGCTTTGTAATTTTAAATAAGATCCTACTGTTATGATTTATCTTCCAATTTTTCTCCTTATTAAAATAATCTATTTTCTACTTTCTTCTCCAGTCTGCATTAATATAACAAGATCAAAGATTTAGTGATTAGGAGCCACATTCGTACTCATGATTGCAGTGTAGTTCATATCTTCTTGTTATTCTTTTCACAGATTTGCAGGATTATATAATAAATTATGTTATTTTACTGGGACTTGAGCTTAGTCTATAAGAAGTGAATGTTATAATTTATAATATGGTGAATTACTGTTGAAGTACTTTGTTTGTAGACTATTGTAGCCTACCATAAATAAAAACCTCTATACGATGCAATGTTGATTTCACATAAAAGATTAATGTAGGATGTGATTCTCATCAAACACAAAATCTCATAAAAATAATGCATCCTGAGATTTAATTTGAAGATCCAAAAGGCGCTACTGATTTACATTTGCTAAATCTCATTATGAAACTTTTATTTTTGCTTCAAACCCACACAGGAGGTGCACAGACACATTTTGTATGAGAAGCAGGAAGTGTGAGGGAATGTCTTAATCAAGTGTAATAAACTGTTTATGATAATGCATTCTTGTCCTGTCTCTGTGAACATGAATAATGGGCACACTGAAGCTTCGTGAATTTAGGTCATTTCTAATGCGGAAACAAAGTATGATTTGGCAAGGCTTTGGAAACACACCTCGTACATAACTTCACATGACATAAGCTGATTTGATAAATAAAACTATAAATATAATAAAATTACATACAGTATTTTCAGACTTCTTAACTTGGAAATGATTCAACCAAGAGGTCTACATTAATGCACTTCTGTCATGAAATTTATAAATTATACATAACAGGGCATAATATCAAAAAGTAACATAATTTAACAATATGGGCCTATCACTTGTTAAATAAAACTCCTGAGGTTTCGTCTCTGGCAGGAACGGCTTTCTTACTAAATCTTATGCCAGCTCAAATTACTACTAAAATCATTTAACTATGATCAGTTCTAATTTTCATTTCTGTCGCTTAAGGAAAGGACTATCAACTTAGTCACATAATTTGCACGTTTTTACCACCAGCTAACACCTTTTCTTTGTTCTCTCCATGGTTCTAAAGTTCTGTGCCAAGGTACACTTTGTCCTCAGAAGAGCACGCTAGAAATGTCTCAGGGTGAATGATGTCATTGGGTCTGCATTTTCCTGTTACTCTTATACATCTGAAATGTCATAAAGCGCTGTTTGGCTAACTTCTAGCTTCTAGTACACACTGTAGAACATCATTTACTCCTGCACTGTGGGTTTGTCTGGCTCACAGAGAAAAGAAAACAATATTTTCGTACTTGCCGCTCTGCCCCCCCAACAGTGTGTCTGTTGAGAATGCCCCAGGGCATGGCACACAACTGTAGCTGCAGCACTGTGACCCTGAGAGCCATCTGTGGCATGATCCCAGGAAACAGCAGGGTCCGGTCCTGGGCACTTACACCTCTCTTCCTCCTCGAGCACGCCCTGCATACGTACTTCCTTTCCATCAGTGCTATTTATTTAGATCATAAGGATTTTTGTCTCTGTTCATTTGCAGAAGATGCTACACACATAATTCTTTCTGTGCATTTCAATATTCATAGGATTATAATAGAGCTGCATTTCATAAGAGACAGCAATGTCACTCACAAATAAGTTTAAGTATCGACCAAATTTGTTTTGGGGAAATTTGAAAATTTTTTTACTGCAGAAATTGTCTTCTACCCAGAGACTCCTTGCTACATCTCCACTGGTAGACAGATGGACACGTTTCTTTGGCAAAGGTATGAAAATCATTGTGCTGCTGTAACAATGTCCACAGCAACTTGGGCCACCGCTCAGAGTGCCAGGGTATAGGACAGCTCTCTGCTTCATTCTTCATATGTAAATTTAAATTGATTGGAATTACTAAAATCTCTTTCAGCTTTTATTATCCAATTTCTAGGTTCATATGAAACTCAGAAGCAAACTTAGAGACCAATAAATTGATATTTCTGCTTCCTCGGGATCTTGAAACAAAAAGAAGAAAACATGCTTTGGGAATAAATCAGTATGGAACCGCAATCATTATTGTTTTTGGTTTTGTTTTTGAAAAATAGCCCTGCAGACATAAGGTTACTCCTCAGGTTTAAATATGTAAAAATCATATCTTATGGCAACAAGTGAATGTCACCTTGACTTGGGGAAACCCTTGTTTTGGATCACAGGATCCCCAAATGCATGTGTCCTTGATAAAGCAACAGAGAACCATGAGATTCAGACACTCAAGGAAGAAAGGACAGGATAATACAGGCAGATGGTGGAGTAATTCCTGCACAGGTCAAGAAATGCTGACGGCCATCTGCAGCTCTAGGAGTCTAAGAGCACCTGGCTTCTCACTTCCAGAGGAAGTCTAGCCTGTTGGCATGGGAATTTGTATTTATGGGTTTTAGAACTATAAACTGTTTTATTTTCTTTTAGAGACTTTTAGTAATGTGTTATGGTGACCACGGGAAATTAATACAATGATGCCCATCATGTAATTCCTAACTCAAATGAATCAAAAATGTTGACAATAAAAGTTCCTTCAGAAAGGCAAACACCTACTGAATGGGCTAGTCTTAATTTCTACCACATTCTCCATAAATTTAATCCCTCTCTCTTCATCAGCTTTCCTATTGCTAGGATACAATATCTGAAACGCACAAGGTAAAGGGGGAGAGGCATATTCTGGCTCACGAATGTGGGGAGTTTGGCTCATGGTTTGCTGGTTCCAAGGAAGAACAGAGTGAGGGAGGAAAGCTGCTCACCACGTGGCAGCTAGAGAGCAGAGCAGACAAGGGAGTGACTGGACTCAGGAAGAAATCCCTGCAGGCCACAGCCCCTGGGACCCACTTTTAATCATGTCCCACCTTCGCTGGGGGAGCCCCTGGGGAATACAGCATCCCCATGGCCCTGTCACCTCCCACACACAGGAGGCTTTGGGGATAGTTTAGATCTGAATACGGCACCCCTCAAGAAACATCCTGCCACAGTAAGACTAACCTAGGGATGTAATGAAATATATCAGGAATGTTGCTAAATAAAAGAAAGTGAAGAGATATCAGAAAATCGATAGAGGAATGTCAAAAGTAAAAGATAGGCACCACTTGTCAGGGCCTTTTTAGGCCCGAACATTGAAGTCAATGCAAAATGTCATGGGTTAGGAAAACTCTTGGAATACAGTAACATTTGAATCTGTACTGATATTGGAAAGGAAGGAAGGAAGGAAGAAAGAAAGAGAAGAGAAGAGAAGAGAAGACAAGAGAAGACAAGAGAGAAAGGAGGGTAGACAACTCAGCAGGTAGAGATGTTTCTCCCCTTAGTGGAATATCGACAGCTAACTGTGCAAGTAGTATGGGAGTCAACAGGACACACGTCGCAATGGACGGGCTGCAGACAGGTGTGGGAAACAATCGCAAACAGGTGATGAGTACAGATCAAGACAATTGGTGGAGAAGAAATTTCACTCGTTCAGAAAGAATTGACCTCAGTTTGCCTCTTTTTCGTAATAGAAAAATGACCAGTCATTGGGATCAGCTCCTTGATCAGAGGTCAAAACGACTTCCGTAGAACAGTGGGGACCAAGCGTCGCCAGCGATGTCTCTTCATAGGAGTCAGAAGAAGTTGAATAGCACAGCTCTATGCATGAGGCGACGTCTCAGGAAATTGCACTGAAGCACCATCCGCAGGGGTGTTGGTCATGTTTCTCTAAATGTTGATGTCATGAAGAAAAATGGCCTCAAGAGCACAGACTTGTAATTCCAGTGCTCTGGGATGCTGAGGCAGGAAAGCTGCAAGCTCAAACGCAACCTGTGCAATTTAACAACTTACTGAGACTCTGTTTCAGGACCAAAAATAAAATTTAAAAAAGGACTGGAAAAGTTGGCACAGTGGCACAGGCTTGTAACCCCAGCACTTGGGAGGCAGAGGCAGGAGGATTGCTGTGAGTCCATGGCCAGTCTGGGCTACATGGCGAATTCAGAACCAGCCTGGGGTACAGGGCCAGACATTGCCTCAAAATAAATAAATAAATAAATAAATAAGAACTGGACATGTAATTTTGTGCAAAGGCTTTGGGCTCAACTCATAGCAAAAAAAAAATAAAAAGCAAAAAAAGCAAAAACATGACAACACACAAATAACAACAACAATTGATTAGAAAGCAAGCCCATATTTTTTCTGGAATCATTTAGAGTTATGAGGGCAAAACATTTTACCAAAATTTAGAGATACAAGGGATACCAAGGCCTCCTTTTGGGGGACATGGGTTACAGGAAACTTAGTTTCACAAGAAAGTTGGAAAAGCAGATAGATCTGGAGATCACTGGATGCTCAAAGTCAGCTACACTCACAAGGACACCACTGTATTTTCTGAGTATGTAGAATCTGGAAAAAAACACAAGAGATGAAAGGGACAGTGTGACTAGATAAGAGGCGTGGAAGAAGGTAGAGAATGAGAAGATGGAAGGTTTGGCAATCGGTATTATGACTGTTATCACAATCTATTATTGTAACTTGCCCCAAGAAATATTTGGAAATGGGTAGGGGGGAAGTTAAGAGGATTGACGGAGGGTGTGACAAAATCACGTTATGTGAGCAAACAAATCTGGTAAAATAAAACTAATTATCTGTAAGACAACATGCAGCTGCTGCATAGAGAAGGCCTGCTCGGCACTTCACTAGAGCCCTATGCATGGGGGAAGGTTACCCCCACCGCCACCCTCTAGTTTACCTGCCATACCTTGGACAGGAAACAACGTCAAAGCACCACATCTAAGAGACATGGATAAACCTCATAGCCCAGGAGATGAGACAAAGTCTGAGATTGCCATGGACAGTGGACTCACACAATTCCAGAACACTGCTCCGCATGGTTTCATTCTGCTATACCACTGGAGCTGTCATAGAAACAGGTGGATCACAGCTAGGTGAGCTATAAGGAGACTTCACCCACAGTCTAAATAGGCTATGCAAAAAGAGAAAGGGGCACTAGAGTCATTGGCAACTCTGGCACCTTGGGCCCAAGCGGCCACTAAATCCTCTCCGATTCTGAGGTAGATTAAAGTGAGCATCTCGCAAAGGGCTAATTATGTAAGTTGGCAGATACAACTCGTAAAACTTTTAATAAAAATTACAAGCAGGCCAAAATACACCAAAAAAGGCCTGAAGAGACGAAGTAAGTGTCAGAACCAGCCTCAATTATGACCCAGGAATAGTTATGAGGGTCTGAATGGAATTGCTCATGGGCAGGTCCTCAGCCTCAGCGGTGGTGTCCTGGCTTTATTCTGTCTGTACAGGAGCACATCAGAGATAACTGTTTTTCCACTTTTTTCTATTCTTTTCAAGTCTACCTATGTAATTCATATACATCAGCCTATTTTCTACTTTTTCTATGAGGGTTTTCACCAACATACATAAAAACCATTCACAAACTATATATAATAAGTTGGATCCCAAAATGTTGAAAACTACTGATACTACAGCCCAGTAAAATGTACTCTTCTGGCTGGCTCTGAACTCACTATGTAGCTCACACTGGCCTAGAACTGAGGAAAATCAGCCTGCCTTGGCCTCTTAGTGCTGAGATTGCAGGCTTGTGTCAGCATGCCCAGCTTGTGTGGGGCCGGGAGTTGAACTCTGGTACCTAGCGCTTGAGTAGCATTTGCTAGGCAAGCACTTCAACTGCTGAGCCATTTCTCTAGCCCTTCAAGACTAACTTAACATTTGAAAATCAATCAGTGCAAATTGCTACATTTACCAGATAAAGAAGAAACACCATGTGGTTGAATCAATAGATGCAGGAAAACCACTTGATGGATTCCAACAGTCATTCTTGGATATTCTCACTGCACTGAAAATCAAATAAAGTTTTCCTAACTCCACATATAAATGTACAAAAATGTGCCTTACATGTTATTTTTGGTGAAAACATGGGTATTATCTCCCTCAAATTGAAGCCAGCCATAGTTCTACCATAATACCACATTAGAAACCACAGATTGTCCAGTGCAGTTTGCTACAGTAGTTGCGGCGATTATCTATAAAAACGAGAGTCTGGTCTTGGAATTGATAAGGACTTAACAGCAAAGAGCAAACTTGCAGAAAGCTAAGTTATTACAAATCATCACCTCCTTTCCTATATGCCAGTAATGAACACTTAGATTAAAATATAATCAAATTTAACAATAAGAGGACAAACAGCGTAAAGAAAAAATATTGGCAAAAATCCTTAATAGACGCCTCACTAAGGAGGATGTGTGAATGACAATGAACACTTTGAAAGTTACTCATTCTACGAGGAGAGAGTTCCTGCAGATGACGTTGGCTGACCCAGTGCTGCCCTCCTCCTACATATAATTAAATACCTCTAGAAAGTGATGAAAATCCATTGCTGTGAGAAGCGGAGGAGCGATCTCGAGCAGACTAAAACTTCTTCTTCCCCCTCAGCAAACAAGATACCCTGCAATCTATTAGTGTATTTCAAATTGCCTCCACTATAAACTAACCTAGAACCTTCCAGGATCGCCAATGGCTTCTGTGGGAAGCGAACAAGCAAAAGACATAAACAGCTTTTCTGATCTTGAAGAAAATATCTCATCATGGACACTAGGCATCTCGTACTTGCTCCTACTTGTCCATAAGTACAATCATTTTCTTTCATTATTCTTTGTACCAGGGTTTTGCGTCACCAGACTCATACCTTGTCGCGTAGACTCGAACATGTCCTTCTACCAGATCTAGAAAAGTAAATAAAAATTGATGAGGTGTTTAGAATATGCTAAGAGAGTATATTCTGGTTAAAAAAATGTCATCCAGGAAATGAAAAAATTAAAATAAGAAGATAAGGCCATGTACCTGTCTGAATGATTCAAGTCCAGATCACTGAGTTTGAGTATCAAAGGTTGATGGGAAGGCAAAAGTCTCCTTTCTTGCAAAAGGGAACACAGAATGGTGTGTTCACCTGAGGAGGCAGTTTTGCTGATTTCTGACAAAACTAAATAAATTCCAACTGTTCAATCCAGTAGTGACACCTGTTAGTAGTTACACAGGGGAGTCGAAGAAGCACGCCAGGACAAACTTATCCAGGACATGTGCTCATTGTTGTGAAACCTTACAGGCAACAGTGACGTCCTTCTGTGGTTAGTCTAGACAGTGGACGGCTACTTCTCATTGCCAAAGGGGCCTTTAAGTTTGCCAAAGATAAGGAGTGAACTTACAGACACATCACTAAGCAAAAGAAGTGAATCTTAAGCTGCTGCAAGAAGTTAGGATTATAACATGCATGTCATGACATTCTGAAAAGCGCAAAAGCTATAGAGACGAGACAGATCAGTGGTTAGCAAGAGTTTGAAGAAGGATGGATATGCAGGTAAAGTGAATTTTTAGGGTGTGTGAAGAGGATACAAAGGGCAACAAAGAATGAATAACACCAATAAAAAATAGTGATGAAAGTGATAGTGTTGAGCTAATGATTATGCATGTCTTAGTTACTTTTTTGTCATTGAACTTAACACACGACTTCCATAAATTAGGGGAGAAAAACTTTATTTTAGCTCACAGTTTCAAAAGGTCACAGTCCACCCAAAAGTGGCAGGAAAGAGTGGAAGCAGATGGCAGAGGCACAGGTGCATGCAGCTCCTCACAGCATTGCTAACAGATAGCCAGGCCCAGGCAGGTTGAGTCTAATTCCATAAAGAAGGCAGGAAGCAGCGTAGATACCCTTCCAGGCCTATCTCAGTGATCCGCCCCTCATTCGGCCTCAGTGATCCACCCCTTCCAGGTGTGGAAGGGGTAATAAGCTCCCCTTACATGCCTGTAATCCAATCTACATGCTTGCAATTCATCCCTCCAGACTTGGCCTCAATTTCTCAACAGAACATGGTTCCACAGACAATCCATACCATCCAATAACATGATACACATGGGGGAATATTCCAGATCCAAACCACAATTATGCATCAATACTGGCTCATCAATGTTAAAAATTGTTCCACTTTGGCTGGTTGTTGAGAACACTAGAGTCCAGGTATGTGCGGAGAGTGGACGCTATTTCTGTTTTATTTTTCAACAAATCAAATAAATATAAAATAATATTGCTTAAAAATAACAAAAACAGATAACCTCAGGATCAACAAGAGACTAAATTCTGTGATTCATCTTTCGCCTCATAATAATGATATAAAATTTTAGCAGTCCAGTTAATTTGATATTTTTCAATGCTTTCTCATAGGTATATAGTTTTCGCTTTCATATTTATCATCAAAATTAATACTTACTCATATCTTATCAAATTCACTTGTTTATATTATTGTCTAAAGATCATCTATGCACTCAGCAGTTTGTGCATGGGATTTCTGATTGTGTTGCTTCATTTTTGAACACGAAGTCAAACTTTCATTCTTGCCATATACACTTTTGTCATTATATTTTAAGTTTCATAGTTTGATGATGTGATTTAGGTTCCTAGATTGTATATTTCTCAGAATCATTCCAGTTCAAACATATTTTACTAAAAATATTTTTTGCAATGTCTTGTCTTTTTTGACATACATAATATATGTGAGTCTAGTAAAAATTGTTCCTCTGAAACTTGGGTCAATAAGTTTGTCAAATCTATACTATATTTGTTATTAATATATCTTGAGGAATGAGTCTTTTCAATTTTGCCTTGCTTTCTCACAGTGTTTTAGACAATCTAATCACTGAATATTTTCATATGAAATTAACAATTGTGAAATCAACACTCAACTATAATCTTAAAAATTTTGTACTAGGAGAATTATCAACTTGGGACTCCTGACATACCAATTACTATTACAAACATCAGGCCTCCTCTAAGTACGTGGGCTCAGTGGGCCTCTCTGGTAAGTTAGACATTCTTTGGTGTCAGAAAGGTTAAATGTACACATTTTATTATGTTTATAAATTCATATGTGATATGTTATCTTTACATTTAAATTTTTGATCCTAATTTAAACAATGCAAAATTTGATCTTTTCATTTCTCTATTAGTGCAAAGATATGCCACTAATTATCCTTGATAAAATGACATTTTTTAGCAATTCTGTAAAATGTTTTAGAAGTTTACATATGCAACTGTGGCCTGTAGGACAAGACAGGCATTTTTCTTTCATTTAAATGTTTCTGTCTTTCACTCGCTTTCCCTTATTTCCTTGGGGAAGACTGGAAGCAAAAACTACATCGAGGAGGTAAGCATAGATATTCTTGTTCTGTGTAGCGGAAACACGCTGTGAAAATTTCCTCAGATGCCTGGTTGTCCTAACGGGTAGGCTTTCTAAATACTTAATGTATAAAGGCATTTGACTTTGGCCTGGAAGGTGCTGACAGGTAACAGCCAAGGAGAAAAGAGCGAGAGAACAGAAGGAAGGGGCGAAAGAACACAGGAATAGGCAGGACACTTCAAGCAACCTTTGGGGAGTGTTAGAATGGAGACCGGAAGATCGGTGGTTGAGTTAGTACAGTTTTGAATAAAAGACCTAAATTTGTTTTGTTTGGGTTTGATAGGGTCTCACTCCGTAGAGTGAGACCTGGACACGTATGTTCCAAAATTTCTATATAGAAACATTAAAATAACCTGCAGTACTCTCACATGTACTCATTCGCTCATTTCTAGGCATAAGAAGGAATGATCTGAGAGGACATAATTATACATCAGTTGTATATTGAAAGTCCCATCTTTGGGTTAAGTCTGGTTACGGCTTTTAACACAATAGAAACAGAAAGATGAAAAGCATTTGGGGTAGGTGCTTTGCATATCCATACTTAACAGCTTATTGGCAGCCTATATAATGAATTTTAATATTTTTTGTTTTCTAGGAATCTTGGAGATGTGAAGTGTTTGCATGGCATTTTTACGTCCTCCATAGCAGGCTCTTGCCAGATGTGTCTTCCTGTGGATGACACTGTAAGTCCTTACACACGATGGTCACGGCTGCTCTGTGAAAGTCCTCTACATTTACCCATTTCTAGGTTTGAACATAGAGGAAACATTGAAGACTGACCCATGTTCTCCAGACCCGTGCTGGTGGTGGTGTGTGTATGTATGTAGCAGACACAGTTCCAAGTGACCTGGCTCATGATTTTATGATTTATCAAAATGAGGACAAGTGTACATTGTCTCTACAATATTCGGAAAACTGATGAACATCCCACAACTGAAGTGGAAGTAGGGAGATCTCCGTGTGTACATTCCTAAGTTACACGCATAAACACAATGTACACACATGCGTTTGCAAAACATCTATGTGCTCCAGGGAGTAGCAAGTTCAAAAAAGCATGCAAATTCACTGTGTTTGTTCTTTCTTCCTTCTCTGAAAATTTTTATTCATAAAATACTCCACATTATGATGTTGCTGCTCTCTCAGATGTGAAGGAAACATGGAAGAATTCATCCACAAACAGACACCTCACTTAAGAATAGTAAGTGTGTGCTTCTGCACAGAGGGCGAGAAAACACAATGATTTGTTCCAGCACTGACAGCATCACTTACATTGTTATCTGTGAATCTTTTCTTAATAGTGAATTTTATTTAAAAATTTACATATTGTATTTTCTGCATAGGGCAATAAATTAAGGAGGCATTAGGATGACATTTCCACTGCCACAATGTTACAGATATATGGTACATGATATTCTCTTATTCATAAAGTCAGGATAAACCTTGAGTCTTCTTTCCACAAAGTCAACAATTCAGAAAGTCAACATAATCTTCAGTTCATAACAGATATAAGCACATTTTAAGTTTTACTTAGAAACCATTCAGAATTTAAAAAAAAAAAAATCAGAAGTACAGGGAATCCCTTACATAAAGCCATCTCTTTCCTTGAAATTGCAGACTTAATTAAAATACTTCTGCTCCAATTGTCATTATGAAACATAGAGAATAGAATTTTGTTTATGAAGCATTACATCTGGCAACATGGGAATTCTGGAAACATTACATTTCTTCCTATTTTCAACTCTAACTCATCACACAGAAAAGCTATATATAATAATTAAGAAACTGTGTTGTGTAGAAAAATATATAGGTACATTGGCATTTTGCTTTACCATTCCATTACTTATATATATAAAATTTTAGAAACAACTGATAATGTTATTAATTTTTTGAACTGTAGCAAGAAGAAACTATCCCAGCAGGCTTGTCAAAGGGACTGGACAGATTATAACTACTACCAGGGGAGAGAATGGTTGGAAATGACAATTCAGATAATATGAAACTCAGAGTTGGCTTGGAGGTGGGAATATTTCTCTAGGGGCTGAGATCTGGCCATGGCAACTGGTGCAAAGGTTATACAGGGCTTACGGGAATAGCATCCTAGTACTCAAGTAATGGGATTTCCTCTGTGCCTCTTGAATTCTTTATTTATATTTAATGAACTCAGGAACACATTATTCAAACTCCCAAGGCAAATTAGAGAAGAAAATCAACCAAAAAAAGTTTAGGGGTCAAGCAACATTGTAGCAGAATTTGCAGTGGGGAGGGGGTAGAAGAGACTGTGGGGGGGGGAGGTAGGGGGGGCTGAGGCCTCCAGATGTTCACAGGTAGGATCCATATGTAGCGATTTTCCCTAGCTCAAGAATTTTCCTGAGAGAGGAAATCAACAGGTAGCTAACCTATTTATTTATTTGTTCATTGGTTTCTTTATTTTGATACTTAGGATTGAATAGAGGGCCTGTGCTCTGAGCTACTTTTGCAGTCTTATTATTTATGGATTTATTTATCCATCAATGAATTAGAATTCTAAGACAGAGTCCCAGGAAATTGCTCAGGCCAACCTAGAAATTTCAGTCCCTGCCTCAACCTCCTAGATTCTAGGACTATGAGAATCCAACAAAATACCACACCTACCATATCATATGGAATATATATATATATATATATATATATATATATATATATGCACACATACATATGTATACTTAAGTAGATAAGACACCATGCAAAGGCCTTCAAAAAAGTGACAACAGCAAAAAAAGGCTAAATTTTTGAAATTGATTTTTTTTTTTTTTTTGAGACAGAATTGCACTCTGCTGTAGCCCAGGCTGGTCCTGTACTCACCAGGGAGGCCAGGCGGGCCTCGGACTCACCGCAGTCCCCGTGCCGACCTCTCCGGAGCACTGGGGTCACAGGGTGTGCTGCCAAGCTCAGCTTCCATGGTGCTGGTGAATTGAACTCAGCTGCTCGGCGCTTGCTGGCTAGCGCTTTAACAGCTGAGCTATTCCTCCAGCCCGTGAATTTTTTAAAACCGAGTTGCTACAGAAAAGTTCTAAAAGACGGTTAAGTGAGAAATGAAATGCAGAAGTAAAGTGGGTCTGTCCCTTCCCTATAAATATTTCCATAGCAGTTTTACTGACTGCAGTCTTACTGATCACTTCCGCTTGCCATGGCCACCACTGGTCCCCAACCCCCGGCCGCCGCACTTTCCTGCGCTTTGCCTGTGTGCTGCGCTCATCTGCATCTCTGCAGTTGTTGCGGGCCCTGCAGACGCCTTTCCCAAGTGTCCTCACAGGAAGCCCGGGAGAATGGAGCCTGTTGTTTCCTTTAAGTAACAGTGACACCACCACTGTGCACACCTGGCCTGTCACTCCCAGAGCTCAGCTTCACGAAGTCACCCAGAGTCCCCCAGGAGGCGCAGGAGGGGCCCTCCGCCTCCTGCAGTGCAGAAGCCCCCTGATAGTGCTCCCCGTCAGTCTGTCGAAGGAATCCACGTTCTGTTGTACATCTAATGAAGGAGGAAAGAGCGGGTCACGCGTGTTCTAAGGAACCTTCTACACAACCATGCATGATCAAACTGATTTATCTTCTATGAAATTCCACTTTAGGAAAGTTATCAGTACTGTTTCTCATTGGACTGTTTTGTAGGAAACGTGGAGTCCTAAGAGGCATCGGTACTAGCTCCTGATTTATGTGTGCCCCGTGTCACTTTCAAGATGAGTTTTGGAGGAAGATGATTCGTGTGTGAATCTCACCATGCCTCCCACAGGACCTGAAACGGGGCCACCCATAATGCGTGTGCACTCCGAAGAAATGAATTCTAAACATTGCCCTGGACTGTTTTTATCACACACACACACACAAACGCACACACACACACACACACACACACACACACACACACACACACTGCATCATAGGGAGCCTGGCTTGCTCTTTGAATTGAAAATACATCCGTGACTCCAACCATGGTATATCGTCTCCTTCCCAAATCTCTCACAGACCCGCCCAACACTGAAAGCCAGGTGTTGCAGACCAGTGCCCCACAGTCACTGGATTTATGGGAGACAGGAGGAAGAGTGGCTGCTGAAATCAAGGAGCACAGCCCCGGCAGCCTCAGCGCAGGTGAGCGTGAAGGCTCGCTGCCCTGCTCCATGTTATTCCGATACTTGAGTCTTAACTGACACGGCGCCACTGGGGATCATGTGGCCCCCAGCCCTCTACTCTAAAACGCACATACCTTGGAAAAGCCAAGCAGCAAGACTGTTCTGAAACAGGTTTGGAAGTGGGGAATTTTGGTGCTGGAAAGACTGTGAAGATCAATGCCAGCGTAGGCCTGGTGCTGTGTGCCTGAGCTGCGGCTGCATTTACGCAGCTGGGTAAGAACTTCAAAATGAATCCGGACTTGTTACCACGCATCCCACAGGGTCGCGGTGTGTTACAGCTGCCGTCATGTCAGCAAATATACTTGAAATGTTTTTCAAACTAGAGAATGTAAGATTCCTTAATGTCCATGGACGGCTGTATTCTCACCTCCCCAGAAAAAATATATTGTATGAGCACGAGGATATAGTTAATAAAATAAAAAATAATGCAGATGCATTTAGGCTCCCAACTTACTTTTATTATGATAATAGAGAAAAACAAAATGTTTCAATAAATAAGGAATATGCTTTTCAAAGTACATAAATGACAAGCTGATTCTTTATGTTAACACATAAAGATGAATAAAACATAAGAAATATAAGATTTTCTAAGGTGCATGCAAACCTTTCTTTTCGCCTCTCTATTAAATAGCCAGCAGGTGCAGAGTGGGTGGATTCTGCGGTGCAATACAACGGCCATGCAGACTCGGCTTAGCTCCCTCCCTTCTGCCTTTTCTCTTATTCCTTCAGATGATCTTTCTTGAAAAAAAGAATTGTGTTTACCTTTGAATACACATGTTCAATAAGTATCACTAAAGTTTTTCAAATCTGTATTTCATTTAGGAATATGACGGATCGTGTACCATCATGCCTCATGCTCCATAAGTCCTATATTTCTAAATTCAAGTCCCTGTGGACGTGCATTTCCACAGGATCATTCTCTCCACTACTGCACACCTGTCTGTTCCCACACCATCTTCCTTCGGCCACCAACAGACATGTAGTATGTGGCTTGGAGCTGTCCACCCTCCAACGTTCTCACCCATGGTTCATTATTGTCACAAGTTTGCGTTGACTTCTCCACCTCATGTCTTGTCTTTATTTTCTCTTTTTGCCAAACATGTTTTGCTGTTCTCGCTGCTCAAATATTTGTCCTGACATTTAATTTCTAGACTTCGGCTATTGATCTAAAATGTTTTGCATTTGCTCAGTTACTTGTCTTACTTCATTGACTTTTCTTTAAACTTCTGAATAGAAATCACTTGTTGGCGATTGGTTGGTTGATTGTACAGCAAATACTAATGGGGGGACTCTATTTGAATATATGAGATATATTTTGTTGAATAACATTATAAATTGTAACACTAAATTTATTGGTCATAACCTTAATGATTTCTACTCTAGTGTATCCTTTCTGTAAAGTCATTATGATAATTTAGTAGTATACTTTCATCTAGAAGCTTAAATAATTATCTCACTACAATTAAGATGGTGCACTTGGCCTTTAATCCTGATATATCAGCTATACGGGATTACAACTGCCAAGCATTTATTTAATAAAATGCATACCTGAGTGTGTCTGGTGGGTTAGGGAGGCCTGGCCATTGGCTGCTGCATCAGGTGAACATCCACTTCCCTCCTCTGCTTCCTGGGCCTACAAAGACACACACTCGGCAGCCTCGATGCACCAAATCTTTCTACCGTGACAGTCAGGCCTCACAACACACTGTGTATTGAATTTCTCAAAACGCTGAGGTGGATAAACCTGTCTTCTTTTTAGTTATGCATGCAGGCCATTGTGTCTCAGCCACCGGAAGCTGACTCCACCTCAGGAACAAAGGCAGACAACTTTTCTTTGCTGGTTTCTCAGTATGACAGGCTTCCTCATTAGTTTAGATGTCATCTGAATCGCAATCAATTTCATGAGTTCTCTTTCTTTCTCTTTCTTTCTTTCTTTCTTTCTTTCTTTTTTTCTTTCTCTTTTTGTGTTTGCTTTCTTAGTCCACTGACCACTTCCCATCTGTGTGGGAATCACATACTCTTGGCATTTGTAATTTTCATCTTGGTGTTTATTTCCAAGTTTATCTACATTAATTTCATTTTGTAACCTTTTATAAAGTTATACATTGAATTCTCAAATTTAATTTTAAAATATAAAGTTAGGATTTAGTGTATAGATTAGCTTTGAAGAAGGTGATATTTAAAATATTCATAACATGCATTTCTCATTTTCATTTCTTCTGTATGTATGCCTTAAAAATGTCTCGTTTTGTAAATGTCTATCCATGCATTTGCATGCTATATAGAAGGGTTGGTTAGTAAAAGAATGAATTTCTTTCTTATTAAATTTTCTATTTTAAGGTATGTATGTTTGTGTGGTTTTTTTACTCTAGTCTCCAGTGACCAATAATAGCTGATCTGATAAGTTTGTGTTTCCTCTATAAATTAATTGATTGTCCTTTAATTAAAAGTAATTTGAAGAAGTGTTGAATACATTGAATATATTGTTGATTTAAAGGGTCTGCAATGTATAAGCTATAATTTTGGTATATATTCAGGGCAGAGTTAGATAATTAAAAAGTGAATTCAATTTCTGAAAAAAATACAGAGGAACATCTGAATTAATATACAAATTTTGATGCAACTGACTCTTGTGTTTTTCAAATGGTTAACATGGGCCTGTAGGTGCTTCAACATATTCTATATTATTCCTCAAATATACCCTGGGGAAAGGATTATCAATATTGGATTTTACTGTAGAAGAAAAATTGATGTTCATAACTCCTATGTCACTGCCTCCTGACCACACTCTAAGTAAGAGGACGGACATGTAAGACAGCACTCTGTGATTCTAAATTCCAGGGCTCTTCTCATGCTACCACCGTGGCCCGTATGAAAATAGACACTTGAATATTAGCCTTTGGTGTTTTCGTAAGCAAGTAGAACATTAAACAAGAAGTATGCTCTTACTTTCTTATAAAAATCGAGCTGTAGGTATCTTTTTGATAGTACTATGGCAAGAAAGCTTAGCAGATTTCTAGGAAGAAAATAGCTTCAATCTGTGTGTTTTGGTTCATCAGGAAATGCCTTTGGTTATTGGGTATCGATTTAGCACAAACCCTAGGAACAAGATGACAAACTTGGGGTAGGAAGAGAAGCGCCAAGAGTATGCGGCCTATCACCAGGCAAACGGAGGCAACTCCATGTTGAATTTCTTTCCAAGGTGAAAAAGCAAATACACAGCCCACAAGTTTACGTGTCTTCTGCCCTAGTGCTCCTGGATGGTGAGCAGCAACGGAGCAGCAGCAGGTGGTTTCTGCGGATGAAGGAGTAGGAGATGAGCTCTTGCTGTCGGTGCTGATGTTGAAGGAAACCATCAAAGGAGGAAAGATGCTTTCTAATCCGCAGGACAAAGGGACAAACTAGAGTTTCTAACATGCTCCCTCTAGTGATCCCAATGTGTGCTTTAACTTTGTTCGATTTTCTATTTTAAGGACTGACTTTCCCTTAAAATTCTTATCAAATGTTACATCATGGTTTGTATTGCTACCTTGGTTTTAAAAGCTGAGCTGAATATAAAATTATAAGTAGATGCAATATAATGATATATATATATATATATATATATATATATATATATATATATATGACAAAAACATCAAAATTGTCGATTGAACTTAGATCTTATTTTAAGCAATGACAGGGTGTCTATATTTGATAAAACAGAGTATATGCAGGCTTCAACTGAAAATCAATATGTTATTACTATTTTATATAATACATACATATAAATATAAAGTACAGCTTACATAAATCATGAAAAGGAGAGACCAATTGTTAATATGGTCCAAAAATATGTATGCTTAAAAGTATAGATAATCAAAACCTTCATCTATTTATATGCACATTTTCTTCTTTCCCCAGTGACTTGAAAATTAATTTTCAAATTTAATTTAAAAGTACCAAAAGTTGAAAAGCCACAGGGGTAGTTAACATAGATTGAAATTCATGCCATCCAAATCATTGGGAGTGAAAGATCAAAATGTAAGATGATAAATTTGCAGTTTCCTTTTAGCTGGCTGTGTGCTTCAAAATACACTTTCTAATCTTTGACCCTGAGACCTCTGTAATTTCAGGAGTGCTCAGAAATTTGGAGACTACGTTAGATTTACCTGTACTGCCACATTTCTTAGTATGTATTTTTCAGAATGACTTTGAATAACTTTTTAAAAAAATTGCACTTGAAATTATTTATATACTAATGCTAGTTTTTATTACAAAGGAAAAATAGATTCACTTATCAACTACTTCGATTGCAGTTGCTGGAACCCTGATAAATTAGTTACTTTCAAAAAGTTGTCAGTGAAAGGTAGAGTTTGGATACACGGAACTAACACTATTGTATTTTATTTTTATTATTTATTATATTATCATCCCCGATGGAATCCAAACATTTAATCTGTGTGCACATCAGAGTATTAGAAATGGTTTAGACTACAATGTAGAATTCTTCTTAAATTATTCATGTGATGTAAAAAACAACACAAAGTTCTGTTTGATTGAGGGATTCCGGTGTGTGCATATGTGTGTGAAACGTAACTAACTTAAACAGCACGACAAGCACATTGCAGCACGCGTCCTGCACGGGGGCGGCGCTGGCTGTGCGGTGTGGTGTGCGGCTGGGCTCTGCAGTGGCGGGAGAGTGTCCCGGACCTATTCACCCTTCGGTTGCTGAGACTGTGATAAGGAAGCAGCTCACTGAGGCCACACTCAGCACGCGATGGCTTTAGTTCTGAGAAATACTTTTCCTCAAAATGTGGCGTGATTCTTAGTGCTTTTGTACTAAGGACATAGAAGAAATGTGAAAAAAATGTGGAAAGCCAGAAATAGTCAAGGTGGAGGCGACTTTCATGCCACTCAGAAGAATGTCTCTCTTTTGGTAAACCTCCCATTCCTAGGACGAATTTCATACCCGTTCCAGGTATCGGAGCAGACATTTGTCATACAATGACCTCAGCCTCGGACTCCCCTTGCTTCAAGCTGGTTTTAATTGCTTCTTTGAGTTGAATCTTATCTCTGTTACCCTTGGCCAGTCCCGCTGTACCATTAAGCTGTAATCTAGCTAGCAAATCCCTTCCAAAATATTTCATAAATATCAAGAGTAAAGAAACATGCACATTCTCCCTCCATTTGTCATAAATCGTAGTTGCACCGAGCGCATGGCTGTTTCCAAGTCCATTGTGAGTTCAGACGCTGAGTTTTGGTAAATGAGAACAAAGGGAAGAATCAATTCTGAGGCAGAGGCAGAGCCATTGGGTGGAGTTGCCTTTTCTTCCCCAGGGTGGAGATCCTCCCCGGTTCTCACTGCATCTGGCAGCACAGATGGCAGGAAAATTAATAGGAGGAAACGCAGCATTGACCTCATGTGGATAGAAGCAAGTCCTGAGACTACACACACACGCAAATCTGATAATGCCGTTAGAGGAGACCTTGAAAGTTCACTGAGTTCTGTTCCCTGCTGCTGATAGACCTGTGCTGCACAAACTCTGAGGTCCTGGCCCAGCGTCCTTTAGACAATACGCACAGAGACATTTGAATAGGTCACCAAGGAAAGCTGTGCAGTTCGTCTCCCTAGGCAAATACGCAAGCTGCACGTGCACATCTGTTTTATATTAACACATCCTGCTATGATAGCAACTGGGGAAAATGACTATACTTCAGTTCTTTCTGTCGTCCATATTAAACTCATTATTGGAGTAGTCACAGACAAAATTCCTACACAAAGATGGTTATACTTAAGGAGTTGAGGATGGGTAAGCCAAGTGACTAATTTCTGGGAGATGTTTGGCAACTGACATGTATCACTATTGATTACAATTGTCAATCACTGTTTATTGATTATAATCATCATTCGTTAATGACAGATTTCAGGTTCGGAGGTCCGAAAAGTGATCTGGGCCTTGTAATTGGGTTTATGTCAGCACAAGACTGGCTACTCAGACATTTTTAACAGGTTGACTTCAAGCTTATGTCCATCCCTAAGTCCCCACCGCCCAATAGCTGGCATTATGTGGCTATGGCTGCCAGCCAAGGCTTTGGGAGGTTTTTAAAGCTTTTCTGATTAAAAGGACACATGGACCGCATGTTCAGTCTTCTCTCCTTATAGTTTCCTTGAACGTGGGCTTGATAGATTGCAGCTATGGAAGGGAGGCAAGGGAATTGCAAAGCCCTGATACGTGTTCAGTAACATTCCTGACAGCATATTTCTGGTACATGAAAGTAATTAACTTTCATTTCAAAGCCAGGTTCAATTCATTAACTTTGCTCAAAAACAACCCTAAATAACACGCTTACTACTGTGCAAATGTTCTTTGCAGTACCTAAAGGGAAATAAGTTCAAGGCACAGCAGTCAGGGTACTACAAATTTAATTCTTACTATAAATATTTTTTCCATTACTACAATTAAGTTTATAATCTAGAAGACATTTTCATATGTATTATTACCAAATTTTTCCTCAGACTTAATAAATTTTATCCAACCATTTTAACTATCTCAACTAAATCAGTCACTCATTTTGCATACTATTCACTATTTTTGTATTGAAAATTATGAAGCACACTAGGAAGACCCAGTCATTAATTTATGCATAGTCATACAAGACAAAAGGGGAATTTTTCTCTTAGGAAGTGATTTGAAAGCTATACAGATTTGTCTGTAAATCTCTGTGTTTTCAATTGGAATTTTAAGATTAAAGATCTGTATTCAAACTTACGTATCTTCAACACATTTTAACTAAATTGAGACATTTATGTCTTTAAATCACAATCTTCTGTGATTCTCTGGTTTGCATACAAATCACATAAACCACTATCACATGGATATCTGGCTCCATCTGCAAAAAGTTGACATAGTAGGACAGACTCATTATAAAGCCCAGAAACTGACGTGTCTGTACGTATCCTGGGCAGTTTCAGTCTGTCTGGCTTAAGAAGCTTATTTTCAGTATCACAGATATGAATTATCTCAATAATATTCCTAAGTGCTGTAATTACACTCCTTCAATGTGGGAGACCAGTTCTGTTTGGGAAAAGCATCACCACATGTTACTTTAAAGCCATATTTCTATTTCATATAAATTTTGCATTACATTGAAAAATTTCAATTGAAATTTAGCCCAGTAACCTGATTACTCTGATATGTGACACTCATAAAAACACTTCTGCATATAACTAGTCTCCTTACTCCAATTCTGATAACTCTTGTTTTAATAGGTTTCCATAAATTCTAGCTCTGGAAATCATTATGATCTACTTTTAGTTATATTGTGTGTAAATAATCGTTTAAAATAAGTTAATACCATAATAAAAGAGCACATAAAAGCTAACACTCACAGAATATTTGGTGATCATATCATGACACAATGGACATATTTAAAATTTTCACAAATATTTATGTAAGCAAGAATGTATAGTCTTTATTAATAAGCATAAAGCTTTATTGTTTCTAACACACACACACACACACACACACACACACACACACACACACACTCACAATAACACCTTCCGTGTGATGAGGAAAACCCAGAAGGGCTACTTCATGCCTGATGGACAAGATGGTAGCTCTGATGAGTACTGCCCAGCAGGTGTCTGATGGAATATTATTTAATCTTTGCTTTGGGAAAGAGCAATCACATGGTAGCTGGTGGCATTTGCTCACTAAAAACTCCAGATGCTGTCAGTGATTCCCCATGGCCATTGATATATAATGATGCCCACCCAGCTGCTAAGAACCCAACTGAGCCCAGCGACTTTGTGAACATCACTGGGAACTATTTTTTGGCCTTTTTGTGGCTTATGCATTGCCTTTACGAGATGCCTCCCACATTTTCAAGTGTTAAATCGAGCCCACTATACAATAATTATTTATATCTATCATCTCATGATTCCATAAAGAGTTTTGACATATATTCATGCAGACGTTTTATGACCAAAGAAGACCATCGCTTTGAGTCTCTAGTTAACCTGATAATGAATCTTTATGTGGACATTTTTGGCATATTTCTGTCATACAAATACACATATCCAAACTGCAAACACGGACAAAGACAGAAAATCCCCAACTTTTTTGTTGTTATTGTTTGTTAGACAGCAATTTGAACTTGAACTCCCCACAATTTGCATTTTCTAGGGTTTCCAAAATACTTTCTTTTTTATTTTTTACAGTTAGCTAAATGCTAAAAGGAATAACATCCCAAGTTTGTTCTGCATTAGTAAAAAATATTGTATAGCTATGACTGGAGAGCTTCAAGATGAATCAATGGTTTTCTGCCAGTGAAGAACCAAGAATGAAAACACTCGCAGTGCAAATGTTACGAACATTTACATTTTTCCTTCTAGTTACTTCATGAGAACTCGTTCTTAAGAGGATACAAGTGACCTGATGAGATTCATTAGGAATGAGGGTGCAGGCCTGGTGCTCAGCCAGAGCCTGGCAGATTTGCTTTGTGGCTGGAGGCCTTCCCACCGGTCATGCGGCACGGGGGATTTCAGAAAAGTTGCATTACCGTGGAAATAGAGGTGTGGTTCTGTCTGCTTCCCTGTCATTCCAAAGCTCCAGGTTGCCTCCTCACATCTGTGACAGCTGCTTAGTTTTTCTTTCTGTCCTATTGCCATAATTGTCATTGCGTGATTGTGAGTGGTCAAACTTCAGAAACCAGTACTGCAATCAACACTGATGAGATTGACAGCTCACGCTACAACTCCTGAGAGTTGCAGAATATTCTGTAGCTTCTCATTGTTGCTTAAAAATTACCTCAAACTTACCACCTGAACACAACACAATTTTATTATATTGTAGTTGGGAGGTCAGAAACACAAGGTGGGTTTCACAAAATTAAAGTTAAGGCATTTTCAAGGCTGTGAATCTTTCGGGGCCACTTCCTGGCCTTCTGCAGCACCTGGAAAGGCAACCCTGGGCTCCTCCAGCTTCCAAATCATGGAGGTGCCATCTTGAAGTCTCCATTTTTGACCTCCATTCCCTTCCCCGCCTCTTCCTCTTGCTCTGTCTGATACGGAGGCTGTGGTTACATTGTCTCAGCTGGATACTTCAATATAGATTCTGAGTGCATGTCTAAAGTCCTTTCAGCAACGAAAAGCAATATGCACCTAAGTGCCAAAACTTATCAAAGAGGTCTTCGGGAGGGAGTGTTATCACTATACTGAGAGAACGACAAGAATTATATATATTGCCATTAAAAAATCTAGATGACACTTGTTAATCCAGATGCATTTTTAGAGTTAATTAGAGGGCACATTCAAATTTTCTGAAGGTAGACTCATGACTTATATGACATTTCACAACATTCAGAAAAATAAAACTTTAGATGGTTACAGGTTATAAATGTCTAATTAGATAACCAAGTGCATATATGATTTAAGGCATTTGGTTTTGGCTAGTTAAATACATCAATTACTTCTAATTACCTGATTACAATATGAAGATTAGACTATTAATGCATATAATTTAACAGAGACTTTTATGTAAGCAAATAACATGTAATAGAAAGCAAAAGATTGGCGCTTTTTCTTAAGGGTTCATTTTGTTTGCTGGAATTTGTTAACGTTAGTTTGGCTCAGGAGAGGATGGTAGGACTGAGAAGGCACGGAAAGGAAGAGCAGACCTGGGAGAGCCTGCAGCTCCAGGTGCAACGTGGTCATGGTGATCGTGTCGCTGGAGACAGCGTGGAGCACAGTTACAGGATGAATGGAGACGGGTTCTGGCACAGGGGGCTGGTTTTCTGAGATATACTGTACAATTGCCGAGTTTACAAGAAATATGGTGCAGAAGAGTGCCTGAATTCAAGTATGGTGAGACATATCAATTAAGAGGAATTACGAAATAAATTAGTATGCTGGCTACAGGGGTTGGTGTCTGCTGTCATGTGATAAAGGAGTCACTTGGCATGACGGGCACTGGTGGACTGTGTGTGGGTCTCAGTGAGCATGCTGTCTTGATATGCCCTCCAGTCTGTTGTCTTCCATCCTCAGTGTGGTAGTCAGAAAACTTTTTCAAATATGGAAACCCTAATATCTTCTTCTATGTGTGTGTGTGAGAGAGAGAGAGAGAGGGGAGAGAGCAGAGAGAGAGAGAGAAAGAGGGAGAGAGAGATGAAGGGAAAGAAAGATTTTCCTAAATTCCATTCAATAGGAGTATGAAAATATATAAACAATAAAATTTATTACTCTTCCTTTCCAAAGAATGGCCCCATAAACATAACTTCTCAATAATTTTATTGTGTCACCAAATTAATTTGAATGTGCTTTCCTAGCCCTCGCCCACAGAAACTTTCCTTAGCATTGTACTGTCTGTCTCGTCTCCTTACCTCAAATTCTACTCACTCCTCAGCTCAAAACTAATAACTTTACAACTGTCAAAGGTCAAACAAAAGTGGTTGTGTTATTTAACCCATATATATATATATATATATATATATATATATATATATATATATGTCATGACTTCCACTGGGCTTCCAGCAGTTACGACCCCAATTGCTGCGTACACTTCTCCTCTCAAATATCTCCTTTGGCGCTGGTGACAGCCATGTGCTTCGGTTTCTGCTCACCGACGTTCCACGTGGTCTTTTCCTGCCTGACCTTGGGCCACCCAGATTCTGATCAGGATTCCTTTGGCGCCTCCTCCCCTCTCACGATTTTTGTTACTACTGGTACAGTGCATAGCCACCCCGATTTCTCTGTTGCGGTCCTCTTCAGTCATCTCAGATCTTGCAATTGCATGCTTAAAACTCAACCTAACTCACACCTACTTTAAACTAAATATGTCAAGCTTATAGACCATTTGCTCGAAGTTGATTTTTTCCACAGCCCCCCCCCCCCATCTCAGCAAAAAGCTTAATATTGTCACTCACAGAGAATCCCAATTGCCAAGTCCCACTGGATCCACCTCTGACGTGTTTCCCAGGGTTCCCAGCTTATCGTTCTCTGCATCCCCATGTGAGCCGCGCTCACTACTTTACCGTCTTTTACAGTCTTCCATTGTTCTGCCTCTCCCCTTCACTGTCTACACTGCGCTCGGGAAGCAGAGTGCTGTTACAGAGAGTCAGATGTGGCCCCTCAGGCTTGTCATGCTTAGACATTGACCTAAGACTCCAGAATTATGACAAGCTCTTCCTTTCCCCTCCAGACAGCACTCGTTCTCATGATGCCATACGCGACCCTTCATTGCATCAATCTTTTTATGTCTCCAAAACCGTGTCTGTCTTGGGGCATCCATACTTTTTCTTCTCCCCTGGGAACAGTCTGCTCGCCTACCAACTTTCCTTCTGGACGTATACACTCACCACATGATAGTCTTACTGTGCACATGTTAATTTACATTGAAATTATTGTATGGGCCAGGATCCAGCTCACTTTTCCATGGTTACATCCAACTACCAGTACCTTTCCTTTGCACACACTGATTTAATTTAAAAATGTTTACTGTGCGAGTGTCTCGATGAGTAGATGACAGTGAGGTGATTCTTGGGTGTAGAAGCTTAGCAGGGTCAGCTGTTGGGAGGCCTGCATGGAAACACTTGGAAATAAAGACCTGCACTAAAAGCACCTGCGGTGTTCAGGAGGTGGGGTTTGCTCCTACTGAAACTCCAACCATCGTGCTTTCCGATGACATTATAAAATAAATAACTGAAGGTAACTTACACAATTTAAATAGCTGGTTTCGAAATCTGCTTATGCACAGATAAAATACTGAAATACTGAAATATAAACTGTGGGACAAAAGTTCGTAGTAGGGGACAGTGAAATGTACAAAATGTAGCTAAAAGTATAAAAATCTAAGAAACAAAATTGGCAATTAAGATTTAAGATTAATAATGTAAAAAGCAAAGCACAAATAAATATGAAAAACTAAAAAGTAATAAAGAAAGAAACTTTTGGTCAGAGAAAGCACAAAAAATATTAAATTATAGTTAAATATCTTTGAGGTAGAAGCATCAAAATCAACAGCATAGAACAATCGAAAAAGATATTTAAAAAATTACAGCAGTATATATATAGAAATGCAAACAAGTAACTTCATAGTCTAGAAATCTGTTTAAATGAGTTGAAATTCAAAAGGAAAAGTTATAAATCACTACAAAATATAGAATAACAGTAAATATATATCCAGCATATTTTTTAAAGTACAGAGAAAAGATTCTTAATAAAGAAGGAATAACCAAACGCCGCAAATAAAAACAGAGAACTTTGAGGTGAAATGATCTCCCTACATGTGAAGGACGAGAGGAGGTCACCAAAGGTCAAAAATAAAGGGCGACAGAGGACTCAGGCCATTCATCTCATGCACTCCCGCTCACCTCTGGCACTCAAACTCTGAACACCAGCTGCCCTTTCCAAGTTCACCTGTGAACACAGCTGGAAAGGCTTTGAAGAACAGTTAGTGACATTTTGCACAGACCAAGCTCTCGATGAGCCTCAAACACATTGAACCTTGAGCCTGTGCTCAGAGAAAATGACTTCAATAACTCACAGCAGTTCACAGTACTCACCCATCACTCACTCACTCACTGTAAAGTTGATAGAATTTAACCACACATGGACATAAACAAAGTCGAATAAAGCCAAGCACATCTTAACATCAACTTATATTAAGGACCTTTGAAGTAGTATTAAACATTCACAGGATAAGATAATCAAAGAGTGTTTGAAATTTTACACACTTATAATTTAAATATAGAGATATGGATAAGAACGTTTAAAGTTTATGCATACCCCAGATACATATATCACCAGGAAACTTCCATTTACAAATATGACACTTGGAGTTAGAAAACACTGTCCTTTGTCTGGGCTTTTTGTCCTCAATTCTCTCAGGAAATACACCTGGAAACAAAGTATGAAGAAATGGGGAGATGATTCAATCTCTACAAATAAAATGTCATTTAAGCCACCCATTCATTTATTTGATTCATTTAAAATGTCTTATAAATATCTACCTTCTGTAAAAGTGGCATGCTTTGACCATACATGGCATAAAGGCTATTGGAAGACTTAGTTTAGTAAGCAATGACTGGGGTCACAGGACAGATTAAGCAGCAAGCACAGAACAGCCCCAGTGTCTAGAACAGGCAGAGCCAATCTGACCAAAGCCTGCATTTTGTCAATGAGAAAACAACTTTTAACCTACATCTGGAACATGGGACAGCTCACTAGCTACACAAGTTAGGGGCCGGGCAGGGCAGGGAGGGTGCCCACGACACTGTGGACCCCCTTGGAACTGGTACACACACTATGGATTGCATCAGTAAACCACACCTTACCAGTTCTCCTCCTCAAAGTACTCACTGTCTTTCCAAATGCACTTGCCTCCTTGCCCGTGGATTTCCACTTTCACAGGTGTCTTTAGCTGCACTGCTATGTCTGCTTGAGTGTGTTAAGTCCCCTCAAAACATTTATCTTTCATGATCATTTGGATTTTAAGAAAAATCTAGAAGTAGCAGAGTGATAAATTCAGAGAACCAGCTGGATGAAGAAGGACAGATATTTTTAGGAGCCCGCTGGCCCCTGAGATGGCACAGGGCAGCGCCCTTTCCTGTGGTTTTGATTGTACCTGATGAAAATGGACAAGAGAACTTCCAGAACTCATTCAGAAAGTTGTGAAAATGAAGGCAAGGGTATTTTTGAAGATAGGGGAGGTGTGTTGAGTGGAATTTAAAGGAAATATATCTTTTTGTAATAGTTTTTTTATTTTTTACATTTAAACATTTATTAAATGTTTTGATCACCTGTTCTATAGTGGCAACAAGAAAGCACTTTTCCAGTAAAAAATAGAGAACAAGTCTTCATATTTAATCGATGAATGCAAACGGAAAACAAACTTAAGATGTAGTAGCGAGTTTACACCTTGGTTGCTCTCTTCATCTGCCATTAAGGGGGTTAGTCCACAGGTATTAGGAGCCATTAAAATATGAAGTAAAATAGAACAATTTTATATTCATCGTTTTAGTTGTAGCTAAAAGGGAGCTCTGGTAGGGAAAGAAAGTCAGCAGCACAACTAGTGAAGACGAGAAAGAAATGGCCCAGGCAGGTGGAACTAGGGTATGCACATGGTGCAGGCTCAGTCTCCAAAAGGGAGCGCATAACTGTGGTGGGTCATCGTGAAATCATCATTATAAAGGGTATAACGGGTTAGAGGTGAATGAGAGGAAAAGGCCCACAAGCTGCACCAAGTGTGTGGCTGAGATCAAAGACACCGCGTTGCCTCAAAGAGGCATAATGAAATCCGACTTCCATGGACCGTTTGCAGGTGGAAGAACAGGAAGCAGAGAGTTCTGATTCTAAATAAATGAAAGCACAGCAGTGACACGAAGATCCTTTTACAAATAACTTAGGACTGTGCATTAAATATAGCTGTTAAAACTATTACCTATTGCAAAAGAGGAACCAAAATCCACAGGGGCAAAGAGGAAGCTGGCCGTCAGGAGGAGTGTGGTTGCCAATTGCTCAGTTGGACACTAAGACGGTGAGAGGATTGTGAAAGAGATCAAAGATTTCTGTCCAATATTCGAAGAAAATGAATCTCCTGGGTAAGGTAAATGCCTAATTTCTGCAGCATTACAATTGCAGCAAGGAAATAATAAGTCTAACTGTCCCCAGGATGAGTTGGTGACATGATAGGGTGGTGAAGGTCGGGTCCGTGAGGTCCCGGGGTGGGGGATGCGGGGCTTTTTATAGTGACATTCAAGCTGCACAAGACCACAGCACTTTGTGTCTATTTGACTTGCTGTTAATTGTGAGGTGTGTAAACGATCAAGCCAAGATGTGAATACCAAAGGTGTTCCTGAGAGAGCAGCACCCCAGTATAAGCAACAGATGGAAATCCAAGGATAACTTGGAAGAGTACTTCAAAGACCGAGGCCTCTCATTGTACAAATAATTAAATAAGTATAGAAAAATTTTACTGACGAGAACAAATTAACAAAGCAAGCAGACACAAAAACTAGGAGGGATAAGACCTACAAAACTTGAGTTAGGTTGAACACAGGGAAAAAAATGAAATCAAAAGCTTTATAAATGACATAAGGTTAAAAAATTGTGGAAAGATAAAAATAAAAATATGTACTTTAGAAAGATCTTAAAAGGCTTAAAATAAATATTTCATTCAAGCCAGCATTCCTTTCCTGGGTATCTTTCCAAATGAGTTAAAAGCAACATTAATAGTCATATATGTGCACCCATGTTCATAGAGACACAACTTATAATAGCTAAATTGTGAAAGATGACAAAGTGTCCATCAACAGATCAATGAATACAAAAAAGTTGTGGTATTAATACACAATGAGATACTACTTTTTCATAAGAATGGATACATTCAAGGCATTTGTACCTACATGGACACAAATCAAGATCATCATGCTTAGAGAAGTGAGCCAAACTTGGGTTAAATACCACCTGGTTTCTCTAATCTGAGAAAAAGCAGCAATTTATAGAACGAAATCAGTGGATATGGAAAGTCAAGGAGGAGAAGGGAGGAGATGGAAGATTCAAAAGCTGGAAGGAAAGGAATGCAGGGTTGACATGTTTTAAACGTGCACAAAATTCTCAAACTGAATGTAACCGTCGCAAATTGCATGCATACCAATGAAAATGGGAGGGAGGAGTGGACCAGACTTGAAGAGTGTTAAATTTACCTTCCATGAGTAGCAAATGCAGCTATTCAGATTAAATGTACAACGAGTGACTTTAATACAAGCTTAGACATTATCAAAGAGAGAATTAATGAATTAATTCTTAATTTTGAAAATGACATACAGTACATGACACACCATTTAAGATACATGGCTAACAATGACAAAATTCTAGCCTAGTAACAGCAATGTCACACAAAATAGACTTAAACTAAATAAATGTAATTTGGGTAATATTGATATAAAAAACAAGAGCAAGTATAAGAATTATACCTGGGATTTAGCATCATAAACCTGCAGACACAGGTTATTATAAGATCATACTATAGGAAACATTTATTAATCAAAAATTACCAGTACAAAAATAATGAGGGATTAAAGGTTAAAAAAAACCTTTTAAAGAAACTATGATGTAAATTATCCACAGAATTTGAAAAGAAACCTTAAAAGAATAATTACTAGAATGGTGTGCATGCAAAGTGAAAGGCAGATAAAACTCATATCAAAAGTCAGAAAATTTATAAATTTGAATTGTATAGAGAATATTTCAGTTATCATTATAGGATGCAGTAAAAGTCTGATAAACAATAGAGATGATATGCACCCACCATAGAATTCAGAATTCAGACGGACAGATTTGTGCAGTTTCATATGGGAAATAATGCATGCATATCTGAGTAACTCCTGGGTTTAGAGACAAGCAGTAGAAAGTGCGCAGCAGTTAGTCCTGGGTCTCGACACATCTTGTGCTGCTCTGACACAACCTTTCACCAGGGATTTATGAGTAAAAATGGGTTATCAGGAGTGGGAGGGGTCACTGAAGTGTGGGAGGGCCACAAAGGAATCATAATGCCGACAAGATATGTATTTCCACAAAATACTCAAGCTCAATGAAACCATGCAACCATTGTGTATTTCATATATATATATATATATATATATATATATATATATATATATATATATATGGAGAAAAATGAAAAAAATCATTCGTCCCTTAAAAAACTGTCAGTAACATCCCACCATAGACACATTTCTAACTAAATTTTATACAAGTTTAAAAGAATACATAATTCTTCGAGTGTATCCATTGTTCCAAAAGACTGAAAATAAAATTTTAAAACATTTTATGATGCTACTGTAACTCAGATGGCAAAATAAGGCAAAGGTTGTTTGAGAAAAGAAAGTTACAAACTCAAATTAAGATCATAAGTAAAAAAATTACAGAAGATGTTAGTAACATAAGCTCTTACTAACGTGAAGAGAGTATAAAGTACAAGTTTATTTAAAAATGGCCAAAATAACACATAATACGATCTAAGCCTTGTAACATATTAACAAACGAGAAGGGAAAAGTTAGTGAGATCATTTCAACATGTATGAAAATGTTTAACACATAAACAATTCATAAATACAACTTAAATGATGTACCTGAAAATCAAAGACATGGAAAACTTTCCCTTAGTTTTGATAACTATCAAAGTAGGTCTACTCAATATGGTGTGTAACAGTTAAACATTAGAAATAGTTGTAGTAAATCATGGTATACACAACACTTAACACTGTTTCTGCGACCTCAAAATGCCCTACTCATAGCCTTAAACAATGGGACAAGATAAGGTAATAACCCTAAAAACTTTGCGAAAATAAGAAACAAAGGCCTAAGAATCCCATTTTGAAAAAAAATGTAATTCTCTAGTAAATTATCAGAGTATATAAAATCATACAGTGAGCAATATTATCACAATTCATATGTGGATATAAAATTAAATTTAAGATATCCAGTTCTTCCACCTACCTGCAGTGAATGGAAGTCTTACCAATGTGTGTTTTTAACACAGACAATTAAAATTTCATGTTAAAGAACATAGAGACACATTATGTTCAAATATATACAAATATATACAAATATATTACTTAAAATATTTCTTTTACCTACATGTAATAACAGTAGCATTTTTACCAAGAACTTACTATGAAACGTGAGAAAATTGATGTAGTTTTTTTCCAGAGGAAGAAAATCACGAGAATAACCAAAACAAATTAAGGGAATAAATTTGTATTCGGGTAAACACGTAAGATACTACAGTAGATGGGTTTCTCATAGTTACGATGGAAAAACCACACACTTAAGTTAACTCTATGCTTAGCAGCTCATACATGGATCAGAAAATTTTATGAGAGGTAAAACAATAAATTAACATATTCAATAAAAGCTGCTGGACATAATATACATATGAGAGAAAATATAGTCCAATTACATATCCCACAAAATTATTGTAAGTATGGAATTACTACAACCTTTTTTGCAGCTGAAATACAGCGGGGAATGTTTGTGCTACCAGGAAGATGAGTAAATTGTTTTTCTTCAACAATGGGATGATAATCAAGAATTTAAATGCATGGGCTCGGTATACATTCATAGTTCTAATCGGAGTAAACTGAGCAAGTGAAGATATACATGGAATAGCTCTATAGTTTGCATAAATTAAAAGCTAAGTTGAGAAACACTGTACTGTATATCATTACATTTATCCCTGTCATCTGTCTTCTACAGAAAGATCTATATCTAGATAGAGCTACAAATACATTTTTTAAATACTTTCTTTTAAATCCTTCAGGACCAGCCTGGACTACAGAGTGAGACCTTGTCTCAAAAAATAAGGCATATTACTGGGCTAAGGAGACAGAATTTTGCTTTAGACACAATTGAGAACTATATTCAATGAAGAGAGAGGAAGGAATAAAAAATAAGAAATCTCCACATGCCTACTATTGTTTCTGAAATATAGCTATATGTTTGAAAAACTATAGATTGTTTTTACATGCTCACAACAGACTGAAGTGTGTATTGTTTGATTCCCTGGAGTCACTGGCACATCTCCATAATGGCCGGGATTCCAGACAATCCTTCCAGAGTAAGTGATCGGTGAAAGTTAGCAGCACCCAAGCCACCGTGCAGAGGAAAGGAACTCCCAAAACTGAATCAACTGATGAGGTGCTATCACAATGTCTCTGCCACAGAGCGATGGCAGGACAGACGTGGCCTGCATAAGGCGTGTCACGGCTCCTGGAGGACCACCCATAAAGGGCGTGCAGTCAAGACTGAAATTCAGTTAATTACTTAAAAACGTGTATGTGAAAATAAAGTTAGTGTTTATTGCATGCAAGCTAATAGATGGTTGCCACACCTGTGTGGTCAGTGAAAACAGCATCAGGTGTGTCCGGGGGTCCTTGGGGGATGCAGAATTCAAGATCCTTCATAGACTATAGAGTCAGAGGCCACCTCTTTCTCCCCCATTTTATTGATATGTATTAGTGCAAGATTTAAGGCTTACAATGAAGTTGAGGATTTTGTGCACATACGTATCTTGTCAGGTTGACAAAGAATTTCCCACTCTCCTTTTGTCCCACCCCCTACCCTCCCACACCTCTTAGTAGGAATTCCAAGAGATCCCAGTGACCACAAGTCACTTTCATATTAGTCATTGTGTCAGATCTAGTTGGACTCAATGCATCAAAATAGTCTTGGTTATTTGCTTACTTTGTATCAGATTCTCAATGCAAATGGTTAAATTGGTTATTCAAGAGCCCTAGATACTTTAGTGAATATGTCAAAGGGAAGTAACCACTTATTTTAGAGTCAGGGGACAGGAACGCTTTGTTTGCTGGATAACCTCCATGCAGATCTGCTATTTGATGCAAAATATCTTTGTGAATGAAAGAATAAAGTAACAAAACCAAATAAGCAAGCAACCAAACTAAAATAACAACAACAACAACAACAGAAAGAACAAACAAAATGCTGAACTTCACTAACCTTTAGTTTCCTGATCTGGAAAAAGCAAAATACCAGATGCAAACTTTTGCATTTTGTTAGACAAATGCATCTTTGCAAGAGAGAATTTTTGTCATCAGATATCCCTTCCTTGGTGGCATTTTTTCAGATCTCACCCTCCTTCCGCAGGCAAATTTCCTGCCAACAAGGATTGACAGAGACATTGTTCTTCACTCGGCTTTCTGTAGAAAAATGTGATGCTGCAATCCATTTTATACTTTGCTTCTCATTTTTGTGAGAAACTTCAATCCTATACTCTTTTTCTCCTAATCTCTATAATGAAAGTTTTGCGGGGAAGTAAAGAACATCAGAAATTTGTCTGGGGGAAATGCGTGCTATTCAGAGATGATACAATGTTTCATCTTGAGTTTTGATGAAAAGCTTAGAAACCTGAAATTGATTCCCATGAAGTCCTCCTTCCCGGTGCAGTGCCCTATTGTGAGAGTCCCAGTGTCGAGGAGAACACACGAATTGGATAATCAATACTTTCCAGGCATGTGAATGAAATGTCTCAAGTGAATCAACGTCACACTTATCCAGTCCCAGACTAGAATGAGATTGCTAGTGTTTATTTTTAGCAGTAGTAATTATTCTAAGGATTTGGATATATTTAATACTAGAAACTTATATACAAAATGTCGAGTTCAAAACCATCTGAATACCACAGGAGGTTGACTATTTCTTAAAACCACAATGTACTTTAAAATCCTTTTGTGGTTTTAGTGGACCTTAGCTGATGGAGTTCATATTGTGTGTTGAGAAATTTCTCATTCTCTGAGAAATTTAGTGTTGGGAACTTGGCATTTGATTTCTTTTGTTAAATTCCCTTCTTTCACATTCTGTCCTGCGTTGCCTCTGCCCTTTGCAAATATCAAGAGAACAGCTTTTTAATCCTTTTCTCCCTAAGAAATGCAGCTGGGGATGCAATAATGGCTTCAGGAAGACAAGAAAGAAAGAAAGAAAGAAAGAAAGAAAGAAAGAAAGAAAGAGGAAAAAAGAAAAAAGAAAAAGGAAAAACAAAGAAAAAGAAAATACAACTGATAAAATTCAAGCTTTGAATTTCCTGGAAAAACTAAATAGGAAATAAATAAAATTCAAATATGGTTGGCTACTTGTGAATACCGTTGATGAAGTCAACTAAAGAAACTGAGGAATGGGGATGTTGACCACCTCCGTAACTTCTTGATGCAGCTACAATTTATATCAGGTGAGTGTAAATTGATGCTTTCATTTTTATAATAAAAAGCTGGAAAAAAGTCAATAACTTTACTCAGACTCACCAGACAGTGAGTTCCCAGAGCAAATCACCACTCCAAAAACTCAAGAGACAAAAAAAATAGAGTTCAGCCAAGATTGTTCTACTGACAGTCAAGGCAAACGGAGTTTTGGACTGCCAGGAGGCTGCAGTGGCGCTTTTGATGAGCTGTTGGAGGCCAAATGTAGACATCAGAGAGGAAATCTTGCTGGCAAATGCTTAGGAGAAGGCCCACTCTTCCAGCAGGCTTTCCTCCATCTTCCTCAAAAGGTTTCTTATTGTGGAGAAACAAAAACAATAGCAGCAATCAATATTCCCATTATTGTGTGTCTCTGAGAAATGGAGAAAGAAAAGACTATTTTGAAATAAGCTCAGAGTTCTCCATAACCACATTCCACCTACTAGCATAACTAAGACTTCACCAGAGCTCTTGGCCATTGGAGATAGAGAAGTCAGGTCTCACATGAAGAAACTGAAATGGCCAGTAAATTCAAGAAAAGATGTCCAATGTCATTAGCCATTAAAGACATGCAAATCGAAATGTCACTAAGGTGCCTTCCAACCTTCCAAAGGCTGAAAACAAATATTCCATTTGATCCAGCCATATCTCTCCTGAGAATCTTTCCAAAAGAATTAAAAGCAACATCTAACTGAGATACATGTATGCTCCTGTTGGTAGCAGCAAAACTAACAACAGCCAAAATGGGTAAGACGCCAAAATGCGAAAGACAAGCCAATGGATATGAAAATTGTGGTGTACATACGCAATGGAACACTGCTCTTCTACAAGGACAGATAGATTTGAGGCTTTTGTGGGTGAATAGAAGTGACTTGAGACCATCATGCTCAGTGAAGTGAGTCAGGTGGAGAGGATTAAATATTGAATGTCCTCTCTAGTATGAGAAACTCAGAATACAGTTATTGTATAAAACCAACTGTGGGTGATAGTGGGAGTTACGGGGAGCGTGAGGTAGTGGGAGGGTCAAAAGGGGAAGGGGAAGGGATTATAATTTTGATAATACATGTGTGTGTGTGCATAAAATATGCAAATTCATTGCAAACATCATGTATTGCACATATATATATATATATATATATATATATATATATATATATATAATGGAACTGCTCAAAAAATAAGCAATATATAACAGAGATGCTTATACTACACTCACGTTTATCCATTTCCATGGTTAGCCATGTTCATAGTAGCACAACGAACAGAACTAAAGTGTAGAAGACAAAAAATATTCATCAACAGACCAATGGATACAAAAAGTGTGATATATATATATATATATATATATATATATATATATATATATATATGCAGTGGAATACTACACTTCCATAAAGACAGATGGATATGAAGCTGTAGGTAAATGCTTATAACTTGAGATCATCATGCACAGAGAAGTAAGTTGAAGGCAGTAGGTTAAATACTGCATGGTCTGTCTAGTATGGGAAACCCAGAATACAGGCATTTTATACAACTAAAAGGTTCTTTTGGTGGAAATTAGAGAGGATAGGTAGGATAAAGAAGAACCGACCAGCCAGAGGGGAAGGTATTCTAATGTTGATGTGATACACATGTGTACAAAAATATCTAAGCTCATGGTAACCATTATGTGTTATATATGCATATCTGTGTCAATAAAAAAAATGGGAAAAGATTTTTGTCAATTATCACCCAGAAGCCCAGAAGTTTTAGGGTTCTGCACTTTAAATTTAGATGTTTGTCCACCGTAAATAAATGTTTTCGCAAAGTCCCCATTTAGATGTCAAGTCCCAGTCTAGATTATTTTCTTACTTTCGTTCCTTGCTTTTCACCAGTAAATCCTCAATTGTCCTAGCACCATTGAGAAGACAAAAAAAAAGGTCTTTGATCTTTTGTCAAATACAAGTTGATGATATTGATCTGAATCGATTTCTTGGGTTTCCAATCTCTTCTCCTAGCCCGAGTATGAGTGTTTTTGCTAGAGTGAGAATGGATGCTCCCTCAGCCTTCATAGTAAGTCATAAATTCAAGAAGATCCGACCTCTGACTTTGTTCTCTTCCAACGGTGTGTTGTCTTTCTTGGACTTTTTGCTTCTCTGCATAAACTTTAAAATTCATTTAGCAAAGTAGCACACTCATTGCTGTTTCATTGACTTTGGGGATCATTCTAGGGAGAAGTGACACATCGATAATAGGTATTATCTATGAACACGGTATTTTGCTTCTATTTCTAACAGCTGAGTTTTCAATTTTGTTCCCATATGTATCTGTGTACATTTTATTAGATTTATACCTAAGTACCCACTTCGGAGCTTTTTAGTACAGATGAATGGTATGTTTTGAATTTCATTTTTTAATTGTTGTGTTTTGTCTTAGTCCACTTAGGAGGCTATAAGAGAAATATCATAGAATTTTTAACCTATTATTTTTTTTTTAAATAATACTTTTGGCATCGTGGAAGCTTAAGGTCTTAGATCCTGACACTGATAGGTTTAGTGTCTGATGAGGGCTGCCTCCTTTCTCATAAGAAGCCATCAATTTCTGAAACAGAGTTTATTGAAATAGTTGTTGTGCTTCTTTTATGGGAACAGTAATCCAGCTCATAAAGACTCAATCCTAGTAACCTAAACATTTCCCCAAATCCCTACCTTCTCATAACACACATTGGGGATAAGGATTTCAATATATAAATTTTGTGGAAGGGCGGGCACAAATACTCAGCCCAGACGACTCACATCAGAAAATGACTGACCCTATGTGTCACTCATCTATTCTAAAACCTTCTCAGAATCACTTACTATGCCTGAGTGCCAATATGGATTCTTTCAGACTGTGCGTACAGACAGCCATCGCATCTGCGGATGGAGACAAGTTTGCTTATGTCAACCAAAAGCGAATGTTCTATGTTTCATTTTATCATTATTTTATCACATTAACACTCCAGGATAGCGTTGTAAAGCGTCAGGGAAAAGAAACCCAGTTTCCCTGTTGCTGATCTTTTGGCTTTCTTAAAATTGCACAGGAAGTGAATTGTAGATATTTCATAGTACGGTGAAGAACTACTCCTCTCCTCTATACTTAGCTTGGTAAAATTTTAATAAATGTCAGACTTTTTCAAATACTTTTTTTGCGCCCATTGATCTGATCATGTGATTTCTACAGTATTTGTCAGGTCTATTGTTGTGATAGACTACATTGGTTTTTTAAATTATTAAACCAACTGTGCACACTCAAGAAAATGGCACTTTGGTATTCTGCAAAGTTTATTTTAAACATTGTTGTCGTGGATTTGCTAATTTCTTGAGGATGTTGCAATTAATATCCATAGATGACATTGATGATTATATAGTTTTCTTGCAATCCCCTTGTATGATTCAGTATTGGGGGATAACATTAGCCACATAGAGTAAAAGGATTTTCTCTTGTTCTGTTTTCTGATTAGATTGCAGAAAATTGCTCTTTTGGTAGAGAAAATCCCTATTTTAGAAGGTTAATGTTTATTAACTCAGTTTCTATATCAGATATATATTTCTTCAGATAATTGCCCACTTTGAGTTTTAGCACGTTATATTTTTAAAGGAATTTGGTCCTTTATTCTTGGTTATCAAATTTGTGGATATAGACATTTTCATAATGTTAATTTACTCTACTTTAAATACGTATAGAATCAGTGGTGATATGTTATTTTTATTGCCTATATTAATAATTGTATCCCTGTCTGCATTTTTACTTAGCTAGCCTAGGTAGAAGTCTTTTAAGGTTTTTTTTTTCAGGAAAATTCTACATTCTTAATAGTTTTAAATGGATTGCATTTTAGAAAATACACTGTACAATAAATTATGTGATATCGTTAATGTACAAAATCAGTAATTGGTAAGTATTAATAAAATATCTTACACACTAAAAAGTACCTTAGAATTCATTCATCCTAATAAACACTCTTTTTATATGAAGTTTTTTACTGACAGTCATGAAAAGTAATAGCAGCCAAGATCTGTATAAAACATGTGCTGTGTCCATGTATGATTTTTATTTCATAGCGACAAAGCAATTGTATTCACAAGTGGGTACTTACTCATGAAAATTAATAGTAATTAAACATAAATTATTGTACCAGCAAACAAACCACCCTATTCTCTTCAAATAATACAAATAATATCCAATATATTCTCAATTTTAAGTTGATAACTTTTTAAATGCATTGAAAGACTTTCAGACCACATTTTAGAGTCAATAAAATTTATTTGTGAATTTCTTAAAGACGGTAAATTTTGGGTGGCAGAAAGCTTTGATCTCTACCTTCTGCACGGTCCATGGACCAAGGGTGGCATCTGCTCTTCTCTGGATTTGTGCCACCTGTGCAAGTTTAATTGCATTGAAACATCATATTAAGCGTTGGAGCCAAAGACAAAATTTACCTTCAAGTTTAATGTTTCCTGCAGATTCACATGAACATGGAAGTCATTGTTCAACAACGAATCTCCGTTTTCCATTGTAAAGCATTTTATCTTTAAAAAATCACATTAGGGAAAATGAACAAGCTGTGTGTATATGTTCACAAGCATACAGTGAAGATTAATTGAAGTGAAACACTTCTCAGTCTGTCACTGCCCCACAGTGAGATTTGGTGGCATCTCGAGCACGTGTTGATTCCTTGATATAACTTAAATGAATGACTACCGGGTATTTCGGGTGTTCATTTTGATTGAGACTAAACCTTTTATTTGCAGTAGTACATTATTTCCTTCTCTTTTTATAGTATATTTAAGAAGAGTACACATTATTAAGCATAGTAAGAATAATAGTTCGTGAACAAATTTTGATACTTTAAATTTTCACTATTTTCATCACTCTTCCAGATAATTTTGAGTCGCTGTCCTACGTGTGTAGAACCCTCTTCTTTGTATCGCCAGCTGTCTCATCCAAGCACGTGTCTTCCTGTTTGTTCAGAGGTAATTGTCTCTGGCCAGCCATCCACTGCGTTTGGAATCTGTCAGGATGTTCACATTGATTTCGGCTGCTCTGCTGCACAATGTGCATTGTTTCAGTGTCAACGGATCATTGGGACCTTTCTAGGTGTAAAGCCATTTTAAACCATTTAGCAATTTATCTTTTCTGTTATTTACAATATCTAATAAAACACCAACAAAAGTTTCTTATGTTGTTAAAATAATAAAACATATACAAAATGGCTCATACTTATGATCCAAAATTCTCTTTCTAACAAACATTATGATTTCATAAAATATAATTTATGCTCCTAAAACTAAAGGCAAACTCTGGTCAGTGCGAAAATACCAAAGCATGCAGATTTAAGAAATGGTAGGTGAACCTTGATTTTCTCATATTCATCTAGGAAAACTAGATGTGAAAATTAAAGATGGAACACTCTACTTACAAAAAGCAAACACATGTAACTTCTAAAAGCATATAATTTCAAGAAATAATGCTTTTGTCAATCAATGCCAACTCTTCCCTTTATTCCTACAGTAAGTTCATTTAATCCAACTTCACAAAGATTCTGAGAACTCTCTCTTACTGTAATTTTTCTATTAAATACCCACATCAAATTACAAAGACTAAAACCTCTGGGGAGAGAGAACCTGTGTGTTGTACTTATAGATAACGTGAACTTAGGAGAGCAGCCCAGGTCCAGTCGGCTTCATGTACGTTGTCCATTTCGGGCCTTCAGTACTTCTATTCTCTTCCATATGATATTAAATCAGTAGGCTGCAAGAGTTCTCAACAGCAAGTAACCGTACACTAATCATAAATGTTAGGTCTTCATGATCCCAAATAGTTCTTTTTTTTAGCTATAGGGAAAATATCTACCTTTAATATTTAAAAAACAAATAACATTAGTGAATTTTTTGTTCATCTTCATTCTTCTCTTGAACCACACAATAAAAAAAACAGAAACTAAGAAATGTTCAGTTTCTCAAATAAAATTTTAAGCATATAGACAAAATCACTGTTATAATTTCAAGCAAAGAAAGTTTGATAAATATCAGAGCATAAGATGTTAACTTGAATGTAAGAACTTAATACCTCTTACCCAAAATCCATCTTGAAAGCATTTCTGTCGCTGACTTTAAAACAGAAAGATTTTATACTAATAGTTTTTCTTATTTAAGTTTGGGGTAGAGATTAAGAAAGAAGCAGATTAATATAGGAGGAAATACTTGAAGGAATGAGGTCATAAAACACATTAAGGTTAAGGTTTCATGTTTCTTAAAACAAAAAAGAAAGTAACATCTTATAAATCAAAAAAACCAATTATAAAAAGAAAATTACAAAATATACAGTAGATCTAATTGTGATTTATTTGGTATTTCTACTTTGATTCCAATAAAAGTTTCTTTTGTAGTTTAGATTAGGCATTGCAAGATTAATGACACACTTAGATAAGCACTTGAGACTCTTTCAAGATAGTTCCGTGGAGATCTAGCCTCGGAGGTTTGCCCGCAAATTGCCTATAATTGATTATAGTTATGTAAACACTTAATAAATGCAGACCTAAGAATCTTATCTGTTCTCTCTCTTCTCTCACCCACTCTCTCTCTCTCCCTCTCATTTTTTTATCTCTCTCCCTCTCTCCTTCCTCCAGGAGTTAACTCTGGATTCCACCATTCCACCATGAAATGCTACACAGAAAAGGAAGCAAAACAAAACCCGTTGTCCTATTTTGCAAATAAATAAGGTTTTTCAAATAATACAGCCCTAATTTGCAAGAGTCAAGAAGGAAACATTATTTCTTAGAAAAAGAGATGTGCATTTCTCACCTGTGATTTTGCTAGAGATGCCCTTTAAGATTAATTGCAGATCGTAGGTGCTGTATAGAAATATGAACAAGTTACATTTAGGTGAGATTGGTTTATTTCCAATCAAGGTAGTGACTTACATTAAAAACAACAATGTGAGTGGCTTATTGAATCATTGTAAAAACACATATGTTGAGAGGAATTTCCATCTGGGGAAGTAAAAATTATACGACTATTCATTGTTGGCTTGCTTAAGACAAATGTCTTGGCAAAGATGAAAGAATGACATCATTTCTCATCTGTCCTTTATGGTATGGGTTGAAAAAAATCTTCCTGAAATATATGTGACATACCTATGCATATGTACATTTATGCTTATTTTAACATACGGAATGTACATATGGATACATGAGTGTGTGTGTGAGTGTATGTGTGTGTGTGTGTGTGCACTTAAGTCCTGACTCCCTAGTACCCCCAACTGTCACCTCAAACACGACAATAAAGGGATTGGCCATATAATTAGTTTACATGAAATCTGGCAGGAACAAGTTGTGGAAGGTGAAACTTAACCCAGCGTAACCAGCGTCCTTCTGAGAAGATGATCCTAAAAGGATCCGCAGAGAGGAAGCCAGGAGATGAGGGAGACAAACGGAGTCATTCGGCGGCAAATTAAGAAACGCCTCCGGTCTGGTGGGACAGGCTTTGCCATGCAACACTCAGGAACTCTGAGAGAAGAGGGTCCCATGTAAGGGCCCAGAGTCTAGCCTGGGCAAGTTACCAAGTCCTGAGATACTGTCTCAAAAATCAAACTAAAGATACGGAAGGCTGGGGGTGCAGCCCAATACAAAGGCCCTGAGCTGTATCAGCTCATTAGTAATAATAAGTAAATAAAAACTGGTGAAACTACCAGCAATCATCAGAAGATAATGAGACAAAGAAATTTGTAAAAGTACAAGGAGACTATACCCTCTTTGTCTACTTGGTTTTGAGCGCCTATCTTCCACAACAATGACACAGTATGTGTATGTTCCTTAAAGCTACCTCATTCATAATGCATTTTAGAGCAGTCCCGGGAATCTATCACGTATCCGTTCTTGTATTTTAAAACAAAGATTTACCTAAAATTCATTAAATATGTGCAATTGGTATGAACAACAAGCAGTAGCATTGTGGCTATTTAGGCTGGGAATAGTATAGAATGGTTGGGAAGCGAATGAACGAAACCTTGGAAAGTGTGTGGATTGTTCTTGAGTGAGAAATAAAATGTTGCAAAATTAAAAAATGGAAAGCCAGGCATGGTCATCTATGTCCGCAGTTCTGGACTCAAGGTGGTGACAGCAGCAGGCCACACAGTGGAGTCCAGGGTGGAAATACAGAAATCGAATGACCTAGGGGGGAACATACTATCTCAAATAATTATATATATGTATAAATGTAATAAATAAGGCTGGTAATCTATCTCAGTGGAAAACCCCTGGGTTTAATCCTCAGTATCACAAATTGAATTTAAAAAATAAATAATCAGAATATGGTGGCATTGATTCCATAGTCATGAGGATATAGTGGAATCATTGTATAGTGGATTTAATAAGCAAAGTGCATAATAAATGAACTGTCCTTCAAAATCCAGTAACAACAAGATTAATACACTTTAAATTCATACAACCACTCTGGAAAGCAGTATGGAGATCTCTCAAAAGATTGAAAATAAATATCGCCTTTGAGACAGCAATACCCCTCCTAGGAATATTTCCAAAATAATTCAAAACAACATATAACAGAGGTACATGTATATCCACGTTCGTAGAAGCACAACTACCAATAGCTAAAATATAGAAGACACCAAAATACTCATCAACAGGCCAATGGATACACAACGGAATGCTATGCATCTATAAAGTCCCATAGCATGAAGTCTTTTGCAGGCAAATGGAAGAAACCTGAGAACATCATGTTTAGTGAAGTGAGTCAGAAGCAGAAGGTGAAACATCGAATGGTCTCTCTGATATGAGAGACCCAGATCACAACTATCTTATGGAACCTAAAACGAAAAACAAAGTGAACCAGGAGGGCAGGGCAGGGAGGGAAAGAGGGGTGGGGAGGGGGAGGGACAAAAGGAGAGTGGGAAAGTCCTTGTCACCTTGACAAGATCCGTTTGGTTGAGGAAATTGATAATTAGCTTGTTATAACACCGTGTGGTCCTTAGAAAGTAGAGCATGAGGTGCTTTCAAGAATCCCCAATGTGAGGTCAGGAGAGTGAGGAAATTGAAAAGAATTCTCAGTCATGGTGGCAATGAGGCTTAGACTGTACAAAGGAAAGGGATTTGGGGATGGCACTCTTTGTAGGGGAGAGCATCCTAGCGTGACACATCTGAGTCCTCTGGTTCTGAGGCTACAAGGAGCCACTAAGGCTCGTGCCGATTAATAAGGAGTGAAGCTCTACAAGCCTTTATGAAATGATGTAGAAAATAAAAGCCACAGCCATCAAGCCATCAAACACACACATGTGTCCACACACACACACACACACACACACACACACACACACACACACATATATATATATATATATATATATATATATATATATATATATATATATGCAAAATATAGCTGACATTTCAGTATGTTTAATTTGATTTCAGAACATAAGGGTACCTCTTAGTAATAGCAAATTTTCATAAATTCATGCCTGTGTGCATTTTAGGAAGATAAACTCAGTGGAAGAAAATATCTTTTTCAGAATGTAATTTTAATCTATGTAATCTATATATTTAGAATGACATGGAATACATCTGAATATACTATTTTTGAGTCCTTATAAAAGTTACAATCAGCTGTTTTATAAAGATTTTTTCTAATCAAATTTTCAAAACATGCGTTAGTATTATTTGTTTTGTAGCTGTAACTTGAACTTGATGACTATGCACCTTGAAGAGAAGGTGTTTATTGATGTTGTGTTGATGATAGTAGTAATAACACAGCTAAACCCACAAAAGGAAATTGAGATTTTTGATTATTGCTAGTAATTTAAGGGAAATACTATGTCAACATAGGAGTAGGGGAAAAATTTTTTTTGGTTTACTTTATATAATAGATTAGGATTTTTAGTGAAAATGTAAGAATATTTTAATAAGAAAATAGGTTTCAAAGTCTAACATAAATTTCAGTTGGGTATTTTAAAAGGTGCACTTAGAGAGCATACATGGGAAATATCAACGTCATAAATTATACAATCAGATGAATATGATCTTGACATTTTGTACTACTTATTTATAGGTTGTGGCATTACGGTAAATTGCCCAGAATATTCACTGAATTTTTCATTTCAAATGGGATATCCTGCTACCTGTAAAATGGGTACAACTAACTGGTTTTTACGACATCCTCATTGCCACAGGTAGGGATGACATTTCAGGGAAATTGCAGACTGTGTCACATTCCTTTGAGCTTTCATATTAAAAAATCCAGCAAGACATTTTCCAGGTCAATCTCATGAAGATGTATTTTACAAAAGTGTTTTGCACACTGCATTATACACAGACCCTAGTCTGTTTTCTGGCATACATTAAGCTCTCCACAATACGTATTTAGTGAAAGAACTTACGGCATTTCAATCAAATCGGAGTTCTAGTCAATCAGGGGTAATTAGCACGCATCGGCTAAATTATGCTGCAGTAAGGAGTACCGGAAGTTTTCACTGGCTTAAAACAGAAGGATTTAATTTTGGCGCGCTCTCTGACTCAGCCCGGCAATGTGGTTATGGAGCCGATCTAACTAAACTGCCACCATCTCACTGAGCACCTGGTCTTAAGATGTCAAGGCTTTGCTAGAGCAGCAGGAGAGATTTCCAGCAATCACATTTGAGCTCTGATAAATTTCTGCATTCAAGGGAGGCGTCCTCGTGGGGGACACAGTCACATCTCACTTCTACAAGGTGGGCAAGTGTGAGCGCACCAAAATTCAGACGTGCGGAAGGACCAGGATTAAGGACGAGGTACAATAATTTCTGACTCATCAAAAAAAATACTGTTTCCACAATGTGTTTGATAGAAACTTTATTCAGGATCCTTTAAATGCTATCAGAGACATGGAACATAAGGAGGTGATCAGAGATACATGGGGGGCGGGGGCGTATATTTAGGAATCCCAGCATACAGTGTTAATAGAGAGAGTCAATGGATAAAGACTGAATTGCAGTTCTAACTTACTGTCCTACATACTCTGGAAGAAAGAGCTCAATCTTTTCAAATCTTACTCTTTTTCAAGTGTGGAATGAGGATCCATAGCAGGGATAAGCAAAACATTCCCAGTAAGTTGTGTGGAATACGACCTTCAGTTCCATAATGACTCTCCGAGATGTGTGTGAATACATTGGGTCTCAGTTTCTTGTAAAATTGGGACAACAGAACATGCTTTAATTTTTGCAAGTAGTATCAAAGAAAACTTCACTTTAGCAGACAAGTTGTCATGAATTTTTGTTACTACCACATGCTAGAAACTGGGCTTATGCGAGGTCTTGAGTTCGATTCCCCAGCACCACATAAATTGGGCATGGTGACGCATGTCTGTAATCTCAGCACTAGAGAGGCTGAGACAGAGGATTGCCGTGAGCCCAAGGGTAGCCTGGGCTACATAGAGAGCTCGGAACTAGGGTGGGCTACCAAGTGAGACGCTGTCTCAAAAAACAAACAAACAGAAAACCCTATATTTAGTTCATGGAGTTGTCTGGGGCAGAAATGTGATAGAGCCAAGCATGGACTGTGATGTAGAATACAAGTAATCTATTCTTTAAAGATACACTTCCTAAATGATTGATTAATATATGATTGATTTGTTAATAAAAACTTGGGACGGAAGGGCAATAAATGATTGTCAGAGTGAAAGGAAAAAATGAGAAAAGTAACGAAGACCCAACAGATTCCCCTCCAGAATGACAGAAGATGTCATATCCACACCACGATATCCTATAACTTAAACTACTGACATACTTGACAAAATATAAGAAACAAATCTGAAGAAATGTATGAAGATAACCTTAAAAACTCTTGATAATCACTGCTAGCTACCTCAATTCATAGTTTTAAACAGTGGTCTATGCAAAATGACTTTTAGAGAAGAAAATCCAAAGTATCCATAGTGTTGTAATCATTTTTAATACCAGGATAACCTTTGTGGAAATACTTGTGCATTATTAAATAGACTTATTCTTCGATGCCAAGAATTTTATTTATAACTGTTATTACATTCTTTGAAACTTTAGAGCTTGAGGAAAACCCACAAGTTATTGGTTTGTGATAGTTTTGCTCATTGTTTTTCTCACCCTCTGTTTCTCATTTACAACTTGAACTAGAGAACTCCAAGAAACCAAGTGTTTTGCCTTGTCCGTGTTCCTTGTAGATGCATATAGGAGAGAGTTCCTAAGTGAACTTCGAAGGACAAAGGCTGCATAGCAACCCCTCTTACAATGTTTCTAATAAACCTCAGTCTTCAAAGCAATAAATAAAAACCTTGACCTGGTATCTGACTAAAATGGCAAATGTCAAATAAATATTGTGTTACCAGGGTATCTAATTCATTCAATGCAATCCATTTTTGTCTCTGTCTCAATCTAGTTAATCATGTGTATTTTCTCCAAGAGGAAATTGACCTACCACCAGCCACATGTAAGAAAAGACAATCGTTCTTCTTTTTGTCTTTAATCTCCAACTCCCAGGCTTCATAAAGGACAGCATTCTAACAAAATTTCGTAATCTGTCTGGCCCAGGTGTTTGTCTCCAGCACTTGCTACCTGCCCTACTTGGCCTCTCATATTGTGCTACCTGGGAATCAGCATGTGACTTGGAAGAAAATGCCATCAGGGCCACAACCCTGGTGTATGCGTCTTTGCTCCTCAAGTCCACGCAGCGCTCATTACTCCCAAATGCCTGCGGACACGCCTTTTACAATCTGTCTCTCCAGAGGAAGGATAGTCAGGTACAAATGAATCTGTTTTTACAGAAGGGATGACTTTTATTCATATGCACAATTTTATTAATTTATTATAGCAGATTGTTAAATATTATTATTGCAATTTTAGTGTGGGAATTCAAAAAGGGTCTGTTGAAATGATTTCCTTGATAAACATGAAGCGAACAATGGAACGAACTAGGGCTAGGTGGTGTTTGGTGCTGGGTCCCATGTGCTTCCCCACTTACCGTGTGGCTCGGATACTGTGTTGGGTATTTGGTGAATATGGTAAGGAAACCAGGACCTTTTTTATGACACATTATATCTGAGTTAAGACTTCATCCACTTGTAATTTCTCACTTCAAACTTTTAAGAGAAAAAAATAATGATGATGTATTGAAAATGTATTGCTAATAAATTTTGTTCTTTCTAATATCACTTCAAAATAAATAACCATTGTCTATGGTCAGATATAAATAACCATTGACCTGAAATCAAACAGAAAAAAAGGATATAGGCAATGAAAAAGATCATAGAGAATGTAGTATGATACCAAATAATGCCTCCAAGACAAAACTCACCATACGATATAAATTTCTATTTCATTTGTACTTTGATCTCAGAAACCTAACATCAAAGTCAACAATATTTGTATAATGATCAAGAACTAAACATACACCATAGTAAGATACATTAAATAAGTCATTGCCTAAAACATCACCAAACTACCCAAAATCCATGATTAACAAGCCGAATTGGCTCCCTGTGGGATTCTCCCAAAGGGTTCCTTGACCATTAGCACAAAAGAAAAACTGAAGGGAGCCCACACAGAGAGAAAAAACTAAAAGAAGGTGTTGATGGTGTCAAATACATGTAGGATTTCACGTACACCTGCTTAAAATCCTGTCTAGTAGCGAACCGCTCTCACCTGGATCATGCCCCTTCAGCTTAACTATTCCTTGAAAATTTGTGATTGATATGTTGTAGAGGTAGTCAAGAGATGGTCACAGTGTACACTCACCTCCCAATGCTTTGAGAGTCTGGGTTTGTTGTTGTTGTTGTTGTTTAATGTTTTTCCAAGAATTGGTCACTCATAAGCAAGAAGTTGCTTTTATAACTTTCTGAAAGTTATGCGATTATAATTGAAAGAAGCCTGGCACACAATATCAGATGAGACTAATCAGTGACATAAATTCTATTGCACTACAAGGAGATAAAACAATCCAGCAGGAGAGCTAGAATTTGCTTCCACTTGATCGAACTATTGGAAAGCTAGTTAACAATGTCCAAAGCACGATTAATGAAAAGAAATGAAAATGACAACTAAGTATTTTAGGAGTAACCTTGCCATATCTATGTGGTATTTAGTATCTGGATCTCCTGCTTATTATTCTGAATTGCTTAAAGGAATTCAGAGGTGGGTGTAATTCATTTTAATGATTGCCACAGTAAAGAAGGTAAGGAAATACATTGTAGAAACATCCCTGGTTAATTGTGATAATAAGAGATATCTTAAGAAAATCAGGGACAGATTGATGATCTCATCAAACAAGATGTTTTATAAGAGGCTTATTCATAACAGATGTTACGTGTGGGCCTTAAGAGGCTGTGAGGCTGTGGTGATCTCTGATGGCTGTGAGTCTATCAGAAACAAGCATAGGGAATATAACCGTAGCAGCGAGTTGTCAAAAGCATTGTGAGGAGGAACATGCTTCGTGGCTTAACAATTATTAGACAAATTCTCTGAAAAGCGTGTAACCTTTTAAGACAGATTTGGATACTGTTTCATGCTTAATATTCCTTATATATTTATTAGTATTAAAAAGGATTAGAGCAACAATGTCCAGCATGTACCTCACCACTGTTCACCTTTTTTGGCGTAGTTTTTGACGTTATAGTAACAATTAAGAAGGAAGTTTTGGTACTTATGTATGTATATTATCTATACCATACGTGGCCCAAGACAATTCCTCTTCACTCAAAAAAAAAAAAAAATAGGGTAAAAACCAGTGGGCCCCAGGATGAACACACCTTGAGAGGAACACGTGTGAATGTGGAGTGCCAGACCTCAGCATCCTGTCATTTCACTGCTCCGGCTGTACTGACTGGAAGAGCCAATCATGTTAGCCGTGTCCCTCAGGGCTCTGATACAATTTGGTCTCACCTAGGATGGCACCTTTTCCGTTTCCTTGGAAGTCTTGCTTGCTTCTACCCAAGCTGGGGTGAAAGCTCATTGAAGAAACCTTTCCACTCCACTATATGGGTTCAATATAACTGAGTCCTGGACAGGATAACGAATCATGCTCTAGTTGCTGCAATTCAAAAAGCCAACTAGCACATAACTTAATAGGTTTTCATTCAAAGAAAATCAACCACCTTTGATCTACTAAGAAGACCAAGAATCATTTGACTCCAAGAGAAGGTTCAAAATTATGAGTGGTGATAAAACTGAAGGAACCTTTGTCTTTGGGAAACTTGCAAAATGCTCAGTCAATGAAAGGAGTCCCACCTACGTCATGTCATGTGCATACTAAAAGCAAAAGCACCAACCAAAGCAAACTATCCTGAATATGTGTGTGTGTACATGCTTCTAAGCCCTGCCTCTTCACTGGGAATCACAGAATGAAATCTTCAGGCAAGAATTGAAGATTTAACAATAAGTCTAAAGACTATTTGATATATTTAAAAAACTAAATAATGAAAATAAAATGCTTAGTTACATATTACAAAACATGCAAAAAGAACCAGAAATGTACAAATCAAACACCATCAATAGCAGTACAAATATTTTTAAAAAGAATACTATGGGAATAATATTGTTAGAATTTAATTTCTAATGTTAAAATAGGAATATGTTACATGTTATTTAGGCTTGTAAGAGGGAAACATTTCCAATGATGTTAAACCATTCCAGAAATACAATATTGTCCTTATGAAAAAATTATTTAAAGATTAATAACAACTCATGGTTGTCTATTCTATGTTGATGATACCACGAACTTGTGTTAAACTGTTGTATTCTCGGGGTGCTAAAACATAAATTTTCTGCAACGGATACTGCCTAATCCCACACCGATATTTACTATGGTTTCTCTGGACTTGCCAAGACCCAGCTGCATAAATGGTGCTGTCATTTAACAATAAATGGTGTCGGTTCACCCAATTTTGTGGTTTGAGGGTCATATGACATCAGGTCACAGTGGGCAATTAAGCTGCATAATCACTTGGGTGCTTAGGTGTTGGGGTGAGATTGTCTGTCTTAGGAGTGGAGACTCATTTAAATAGAGAAGGATGAATTGTTTAATTCCTCCGCTGGGACTTTGCAGAGACTCTACAGAGCCACCCTTTTACCATTGACACATTGGCACAGCAACATGAAAGCTTGAACTGTGTTCTGGAACAACTGCTGCTTTTTCCTTGCTCTGGTCCAACTTCAGGTGCTACTTTGCAGAGTCTGGTTAACGGGTCAGAACTCTGCAGTAAACAGCATCTTTTTCTTCATGGTAGGTAAGACAAGATAAGAGCATTTTATCGCAGCATTCTCTTAAGCTTCCGGATCACTAAATTGCTCGGACTTTTCCTAGTCCAAAAACATTCAAGGAGGCCGTGCATGAAAGGTGTGAGTTGTAGCAAGCAAACCAAAAATACCTTCTCAGAATCTCACAACCATTAGCGTTAGAGGAACACAGGTGAGGATTTTAACCCCACCACTCCCGCCTGGGGGTCTTAGTAGATTTGCTGCAATCTTGTCACTCCTCTTCTTACAGTCGTCTTCTAACTTATTGCCACTTCTCATCCCTGAGCCCCTCCCATAGTTGGTTCCATTCCCACCATGTGGCTACATATTCTTATTGATAACAATCTCTAAGGGTTTTAGTTTAGTGGCTTTATTGTCAATGTCTCTGCCTTATTTATTATATTATTCATTATTATTATTGTTATTATTATTATTGTTATTATTTATTATTATTCATTATTATATTATTGATTCATGTGGCCACCAGGCACATTATCTTAGTTGCTTTTTTTCTTGCTGTGACTCAATGCCCGACATCCATAAGCTTAGGGGAGGAAAGGGTTATGTTAGCTTACAGTTTCAGAAAGGTCACAATCGCCTCAAGATTGGCTGGAAGCAATGGATATACATGAGAGAGCAGAGGTGGATGCAGATCTTCACAACATCACAAACTGGCAGCCATGACCCATCAAGTCCAGTCTCCCTACAGAGGAAAAACCTGTAACAATCCTTCTTCCTCTCTTTTACGCATTTTGAGTTTCTATTTGGGTCTCACACATTCAGATGAGTCTTTCCCCCTCATTCTCTGGCCCACAAATCACTCACACTCTAATCCAGGCTGGTTCCTAACTGCCAGGTTTAGGCACGGTTCCTAAACCCTAGTCCAGGCATGGTTCCTAATCACCTCAAGTTGACATAGTCTCTCCAGTGGTCACAGTCCACTCCTTGTCAACTTGACAATCAGACACATCTCCTTGAATCATACTTAATTCCCAACTACAATAGACAAGTTAGTAATTACACCTGATATAGCACAACTGCACTGCATACAAATGGAGGTGCAATCAATTCTTCCCCACAACAGAAACAGAGTTCCTCTTAAAATTTAAAGGCCTCCAACACGCAACGACATAGAATAACCATTTCCATTCCAAAAGGGAAGAATAGGAGGATAAAAAGTATTTGGACCAAAACAAGGCCCAAATCCTGCATGGAAATGGCTAAATCTTGTAGCTCCATGTCCAGCAACCATGGTAGATTGTGGTAAGGCATAAAATCCAAAGGGCTACGATGGCGTCACCCCAACTATGCTGCTGCTTGCAGCAACCTCCATCTTCTCTCCTCTGGGCAGGATCCACTCATGGCCTGTAGCTCTTCTCAGCTGACAATCCATGCTTGTGGCTTCTCCAGTTTTTCAGGCTCTCCATTTTTCACCTTAGATTTCTTTACAACTTCAGGCACTGCTCTGCCAAGGGCATACTACTTGGAGTCCAAGGTCTTCCTTTGAAATCTGGGTGGAAGCCTCTATGAACCCAAATCTCTTGAGCTCTGCAAGCCTATAAAGCCAGAACCATATAGATATCTCCACTGGCTTGAGCATTGGTCTGGCTCCCTTGTGCCAGAGTGGCAGCAGTTTCTGGGTGCCTGGATGGCTGAACTCCAGGGAGCTGATCTCTAGAGAACCCTTCCCTGTTTGGCCCTTCAGAGAATCCGGGGTAGTCTTCACAATAAGGTCTTTTGCCTTTTCACCCTTTAATTGGTAAAGGGTGGGACCTGCCTGCTGACTCCTGCGACACCTTCAGGGCTTCTTCTGTACAGTCCTGATTCCAAGTGTCTGGTTTCTGTTTAATGTTAGTCTCCTTAACAAGAAGCGGTTTTTCACTCCAGACGTTTTTTTGAAAGCTTTTCACATCTGTTTTCTCTGCCATTGTCTCCTGTTTTTAACCATAGAATTGCTTAAAAGCTGCAAATAGCAGCCATATAGCAATTTGAACATCAGTCTGCCTTGAGATTTTCTCTACCACAGTAAACAGTCCATCATCCTGAATCTCAATTTCAGGCAAAGTCTCTCCACACGAGCACAATGCCAACAAACTTTTTGCCAGAGGGTAGCACCTGTGTTTTTAAGGATACTTGCCAAAATAATCTCCCTTCCCATCTGAAACTTCTTGAGCCTGGTCTTTCCAATTCAAACTTTTATCAGTATTCTGGTCTTCTGAGCTCTGACCAGAATCTCCCATCAAGCTTGTCTCAGAGCACTCTAAAACTTCACCAGCTGGCATCCCCAAACCTTTACAAACTCCTCCCACAAACTGGTTCCAAAGCCTTCTAAGCCAAATGACAAGGTAAAGTCACAGCAACAACCCTACTTCCCTGGCAGAAATTTTCACATTAGTTCGGATTCTTACAAAATGATTTATTTGGAAAGCTTACAAGTCTGAGGATAGAGACACTCCAAGATGGCGGCCTACATGAGCAAGAGCTGGGGCGGTCTGATGGCAGCTCAGCCATGAGGTAGAACATCTGTCCAGGACTGCAGGACAGCCAGTGAGAGTCTGCTGTGGGTCTTGATTGTTAGAAGAATGATGGCAAAGGCCAGGGACTGAAAATCAAAGATCGGTGATGGGTATGCAGGCTCCAGTCAAGCCTGGAAGAGATCTGTGATGAAGACCTGTGGTGTGTAGCAAGTCGGTATCTGTACAAAATTGCATGCGAGAGCTTTCTCAGAGGAAAAAAGCTGTAGCGATCTTTCTTCTTCCTTTATTTTATGTAGTTCAAGTTCCCAGCTGGGCCTCTCACATCTAGCTAGGTGCTCTTCCTCATTTTCTGGCCCACAAATCACTCACCCTCTAATCCAGGCTGGTTCCTATCTGCCTAATCCAGGCTGGTTCCTAATCACCTAATATAGGCATGATTCCTAAGCCCTAATCCAGGTGTGGTCCCTACTTGCCTCAAACTATCATAATCTCTCCAAAGGTCACACATATTTTCAACAAAAATTTGAAATTTAATATACCAAAGAGTAAATCTTGGAAACCTTTCCCTCTGCCTGGCTACATGCTCCAACGTTTTTATTTTTACTCACAGTGAAATGTAGTTACATATTGAAAAGTCCTTCTTGTGTTTGAACTTTCACATAGATGCCAGAGTGTAGCCATTGATGCTTGTGGGTCTGTATAGGTAGCAATTCACTGATTCCTACTATCAGTTGATATTACCAACTTCCAAGTACAGTTTAGAAAAATTAATGGGTACTTTATGTCCTAAAGAAGCAATACTTGTTTTAACAGATAACTTCTTTAATACCCCACCTCTTGTAATATAGTTTACATGATATCCTGTTAAAATCTTTTCAGCAACTACTGGTCAAGAATTTATTTTTCTTCAAAAAAATGGCTGGATGTTGGTACAGCAAGATTGCTATGCATGCATTTATGTGAATAAAGCAGAGACCCAGATTACAACTCTCATGGAAGTTAAAACAAAAAATAAAGTGAAACAGGGGGGTAAGGCGGGGAGGGAGGGAGGGGTGGGTAGGAGGAGGGACAAAAGGAGAGTGGGAAAGCCCTTATCACCTTGACAAGATACATATGTGCACAAAATGCTAAACTTCATTGTAAACCTTGAATTTTGCACTTATACATATCAATAAGAAAAAAATCTGACATGTTGTGGGAAGTGGAATTTTGAAATGAAACCAATCAATGCATGTGTGGGAAAGAATACGGTCAAGGGAACAGCATTCAGCATCCTCGCTGAAAATTGACAGTGGCAGTAGACAAGCATGGTGATTTTTTTTCTCTTTAGAAAAATAAGAAGTCTAGCTGTGATGGCATATGTCTGTGATCCTACCCTTTGAGACGATGAGGTAAAAGGATTGGGAATTTGAGGCCAACCTGGACTATTTAGTGAGACCCTGTCATAAAGCAAAGAAAACCAAAAGGAACAAAAGGAAACAACCACATATACCCACACCAGGCACTATACACAAAAAAAAATACCAGGTCAACACGAAATGTCTGTGTTCAAAAGTAAGGAATTGAAGTGAAGATGGTAACATATACATGATAATGTGGAAGAAACAAGTTAACACATGCAAGGAAGTAAATACCAAAACAGGACAGAAGAGAAAAAAGTTTCATTACGTTTGGAAAGTTGTAAACGTGTGAATCTCTGTGTCTGAGAGAGTCTGGGGGAAAAATCTTTATTTTGATGGGAGAGGGATATGCAAAAAGAGAAACTTCTTACCAACTTCAGAACTCTTAGTTACTTATCAACTAAGGAACTTCCTTTCTCATTACTCTCATACAGAAGCTTTAAGGCCTTTCTCCCAGCAAACCCATCTCTCTCTCATTCAAAATGCTGAGGCATTTTCCCAGCAACAAAGAAACGGGAAGATTTTTTATGTTCTCCATTTGCTTTCTGAACAACTCCTTTCTTTTGCAGAGCCTTCATCCACTGAGCTTGACATATTAAACTCAGGTCAAGCTGGCTCTTATCTAAACTGGGCCTGCATGATCTTGTCAACAGTCTCTTTTCAGTAAGTCATTATTTGTACAAAACTAAACCATAATCAACTCCATCCTCCTCAACTTCAGTGTTAATCTGCGTGGGTGTGTTGGAATTGTCACCTTCCCCACGGTAGAATTGCTTCGTGCACAATCCATGGAGTTTAATACATGTGCATCTGCTCTATCTTGCTTCCTGGTCTTGGACAAAAGTACTGAGTTCTTCAAATGCCATTTTCAGCATTTCCCATAGTTCCTTAGTGTACCCTCAACAAATGCTAAATGCCCATGAGCCTTTACTACACTGTCTTCCCAAGCATCCTCATGAAGGTATCTCCTAGCCCTATGTTCTGCATTCCTACCTAAACAAGCACACTTACAGTTTGCACAAATTTAGAAATAGAAGGGTTTTGTTGTTTTTGTTGTTGGCGGTGATTCTTCAGAAATAGTACTTTGGAGAGATTATGAAAATTGAGCAAAAAAGTTTTATTGAAAGACCAAGAACATGATTTGGACAACCTGGTTGGCCATGTGAGAATGCTACCCCAGTGAGAACAGAGTTACCTATTCATAGCAGGAGCAAATGAAGCTGGATTTGGACACCAAACACATCCTGAGAAATAGGTGTTACACATTTTCATTGCTGGTAAGCAGTTTGACTATAATTGCTCTCATGTAGCTTTTAAGAATAAAGCACACAGATACAATATCTCAAAATGATTTGGCAAAATTTCTTCATAATTTAATATAATTTTCTCTGTAAATATGATTTCAGAACTATGCCAGCTGTTTAGCCAATCTGGCCTCGTCCAGTTCTGAAACTGTGTTTAACTTATTTTAGATGAGGAGAGGTGAAAAACTAAAGAAACAATAACAACTCTAGTTAGAGGTAGGCTAACAAGTCAGCAGTAGCTAAAACAAAAACCACCACTACCATTAGCAAAGCATCCACCTGAGGCTCGCCTAGGCAGAGCGAGTTTGTAATTAGGAGGCCAAACACAGCTTCAATTTTGCATTTCCAATTCTACAAAATATTTTAGGATGCTTCATATTCTACTATTCTACTCAGCTACAAGTTATTCTCTCGAGATTGTTTCCCACGTTATAATCATTTTGATAACCTATTTTTGACTTTTTTTATTTTTCACTCTTAAGTCTTTCTTGCACGCAGCTGTAATATAAGTGAAAAATGGCAGAATGCAAAGTATAGGAAACATAAAAATTACTGGCTCTTGAGGCTTTGAAGAAGCAAATGATTAAGTGAATGTTGATCTTATCACAAAGTAAATGTTAACTGTCTTTGCTTTAAAATGTATACACTGGAAATTGAAATAAATTATGATTACAAATGTTTTTCATTAAAATGCTTTTTTTAAACAAATGACCTCTACAAATCCTTACATTCCTCCATTTATCTGAAACACCATCTCGAAAGGAATCCATTTCTCTCATACAATAATTGCGCAGTTTGTCTTCAGAGTGTTATGCAAGGGCAGCTTTCTACTATGAGAATTATAATCAAAAATGGGCAAGAACACTTTGGTTATGAAACAGAAAAATTATCATTAATGTCAGCTGGAAAAAGTTATACGAATGCTGATTTGAGCAATAACTCTTAGATCTCCATTCATGGTTCAATACTTCAGAGCTCTGACAAATGTATCCTCTTGATAAAAGTCTACTCATCATGACGAACATTGCATTGAACTACTTTATTAACTTAAGGTTCTAGCAGGTTTTCATTCAAAAGATGAAAGGAAAAGAAAATTAATTATACTTTTTTTGTCATATGCCAGCAGAGAATCTGTGCGTATTTCACATTAACTCTCTAAGCCTGTTTCACTGTCAGTGGTTATGACGGCATGAGTTGTCCCTCATACCGATTTTGGCTATGTGAGGAATGGCCAGCAACCCACCTTCTCAAAGGTCATTTAGAGTTTATATGAGGAAACAAATTCTTCTAGACATTGGCTGAGTTATCTCGAATTTATTTTCTAGATGAGATGCACAAAAAATTGTTGATGCGCTATGACCTTCTTCGTGACTGCTACTGGAAGTACAGTCCTGAGGTGACCGCCCATTAAGATGATGTCAGAGTAACAAATAAAAACAACAAAAGACCTCACGTCTGTGGGTGGGGCATGCAAACCAGTGCCAAATAAAAGAGAAATAATTAACAATTTGAGCAAATGTTAAATGCAATAATGTGTGATCTAAAATTTAATCCTATTGCTATAAAATATCAGCAAAACTTTGTTGCTAAGTGAAATGAGTGTTTTTAAAAAGAAATTCCTCTTAGTTCAGTTCAGGTTTGCAAACTTTTGGGCAATTTTACTTACCTCTCACCACATGCCATTTCTAATGAAAAGGATATATGCAAATATGAAGATATATGCAAATATAAATATATATGCAAATATGAAGCAAGCTGACATTTTGACTAGTTCAATTTTTAATCATTCAGAGAGATAATATTATACTAAGCATAACGAGAAACAGATACCTTATTGTTAATTAAGAAATTACAGTTTCCAGAGGACTTACACTGTGCTTGGCCCTTGGAAACAAATTTCTTATAAGTTTAAAATGTAAAATTAATTAGATATAATTGCCATTATGCAATCATAATCTGCTGATGCATTAATAGTTTTATCTTAAATACAGGAAGCAAACGTTATTTGCTATTGTGACGGGAAGTTACCACAATACAATTTTCTTACTCCCACAAAATACACTTCTTCTTAATTTGCGGTATGGCATTGAGTCATAAGGTGAGGAAATTGAATGCATTTTAATTTGTCTTTTGTAGTCTGTTACATATTATAACCTTTCTTTTAGACATGCCTCATCAAATATGCATGCTTTTAGCTATCTGTCTCCTAATAGCCACCATGAGCACTGCAGTAACAGCAGTTCCGTTCCCTCTAATGGGTCTGTAACAGGCATATCAGCAAGGGGAAGGCTGGGAGGAAGCACGCGATTCTTAAAATAGCAGCACACCAGATTCTGCCAAGTGAGAGCCCAATCATTAATATGGAGAAGAGCTACTCACCGTCTGGAATTTGACACCAGATTATGCAAGCCAGGAAAATATTGAGATTTATCTTCATTTGAACAACAAGAAGGCAGCAAAGGGCTGCAAAGTAAGCTCTTAGGTCATTGCAATGTCATTTTTTTAAACCACTGAGGGATGTGTTTGACTTTCAGACACGGTTAGAGCTTGAGGATGCATTTTTTTTCTGTGCCTATTCACACATGGAAATATTATACCTTTAAAAGCTTTTTCCTGCAAATCAACATACTTTTGAGTAGTCAGGATAGAAAAATTTCTCCTGTCCTGCATAGGGTGGCTGTGTGCTTGATGAATCTGTGTTGACAAGAATGATTGTGTACCACCTGCTGTTTCTGGAACCAAAATGTGTAGGTCGAGAAAAGCAAGTGCAAGTTTTAGGGGGTTTGTTGACTTGTTTGTCTCCTGTCCTTGTACTGGAATCATTGAACTTTTCCACTGTGTCATGAGCTGCCAGCAACCACCTCTCTGGTGAAAATTGAATTTGACAGCATTTCCTGATCATCCCTGGTGGCGCTCAAAGTGATGTTTAGGCAGAGGGTGAGGACCTGCATTTTCAGAAATAAAACATTAATGAGTTTCCATAAGATCACTGCAATTGCCCTGCACACAATTACATCATAGTCTCAGAATACAGTTAGAATTCATTGCAAAGCAGATTTTTCTTTATATATTCAACAGAAGTCTTTCAATAGATCAGAGCTTGAAAAAATTAAGTCTGATTAATTTTTAGAAGTGTTTGCTTTAGATCTGTTCTTGGGATTTATCATTTAATTGTTATCCTTCTACCATTTAATCATAAAACAGTGTAAATAAGAGAACAGTGCTTGCATTGTTTCTTCTGTAAACAAAATGTTTTATAAGCAAAATAACTTTCTTGGATTCTAATGTAAGAAACGAATGCTTTTGATAGAATTGATTTTCAATTTCTTCTTGTTAAATTGCATAATAAAGTTGCTAAGAAGGTTGCTATGCACTCTTCAAGTAATTAGAATTGCTCAGTATGAGAAAGAAATGAAAGGCTCACTATCTCCCCTATTCTGTCACCTTCTGGCTTGCAGGTTATAAAAAAAAAAAAAGTCAGATGAAGTGCTGGAGAACAGGTGCGATGGACTTCAAGGATCTTCCCTGCTCTACCGTGTTGACTCTCCAATGTCTGCAAGTATGTATGGGCTTTTGTTACAGACCAAAGTTAATCAAAATGCATTCTTCAGAGTATGCCAATTTCGTGCATTTGAGATGGCTTCTCAATGTCAATTATTTCTATAAGAAACAATGATTTAGACAAAACAAAGCTAAAATATATTAAAATATACAGGATGATTTCTCCTTAAATATACATAAGATTTTTTTTCTAAAAATCATGGTTTATGCAATTACACTTTAAAGAGATAAATTATACAACTATAATGGTTAATTTAGTGAGTCAGCCTAGCCAAATAACACTGTCCTATCATTGATCACTATGAAGATTTGTGATTGTCACTTTAGATATTCTTAAATTTTCAGATGTAATAAAAGGAACAATGACCCTACCTAAGATAAGGTAAATCACAAATAGCTCTTTGACTAAAATACAGTAAAATAGGGAAATATCTAGTAATGATAAAAATCAAATAATCAAGATGACTTTATCATTACAAAGATTTTTATGAAATATGATTCTCTTTTCCTATAAATATACGTGAAGAAAAATGAGATTGATTTTTAATTACTATGGGTGTTATTTTTAATGATTGTTAATTTAAGTAAAAGAAAAATATTAGTAGACTAGGTGATTTGCATAAATTTTGAAATTAATTTATTTCAGATGTAAGAAATTAAGGCTTTTTAAAATCTATCCATCCCAAGTTAGGAATCCACTATGAATTACTTGTTTCATATTCAGTCTCTCGCTGATAAAAAAAAAATATTAAAGCAGCCTTGGTCATAAACACATAATCAGGAATTGTTGCCATCATACCTAAATTTCAGTCTCAGTATTTTTCAAGAAATGATATGAACTTCCAAGCGTAATGGGAGTATGTGGCCAATACGCACTTGTGGCACAACTACCATATTGTGGGTTGTTTTTTCCTTTTTTCTGTGGTCTGCAAATAAGACATCATATTCATGGTTTTTAAACTTGTCCACGACACTATATGGAACAATTAGATAGCGAGACATACAACATTAGCAATTTGATTAGATAATTTTCTCTTTATCTATTGATTTATTTGGTATACCTTTTACTTCCTAAGGCCTAATGTCATCTTCAAACAAAGATATTTCTTTGTACACTTTTCCTGGATTATAAAAAAACAAAACCTCTGAATAACAGCAGTTTGGGCAGTGGTCCAAAATTTGCAGTCTATAGTAGATCGGATCCAGCTTGTCTCTATTCTCTTGCAACTTAAATTTATAACATTACCTTATATAAAATTGGCAGCCCATTATAAAGACCAAGGTTTCCTTTGTGTTTCAGAGTACTGAGCTTATTACAGAAAAAGCATACGCTTTGATTGAGAACGTTCCTGTTCTTCATATTCACAGTGAAGAACAAGCAACTTGCTAAGAGAATCAAACAAAATGAATCAAAACAAACACAGAAACAATTAAGCTTTCTCAGTAGAATTAAATTGATAAGCACTTCACTCAAGAAGATTGACTCTTATGAACAAGGCTGCTGTTTGGGTGGAACTCCAAAGCCGACTTTCATTTGGGGATTTAATTTACCCAAGTCCCATCTACTCCTGTCATTCTGGCTACTGGGATGAACAGGAAGTGGACCAGCGTGCCTCTGCTCCCACTCGTAGCTGCCGTTTTCCGCTCTTCGCGCTTTCCCTACTCCAGTGTCTCCACATAAAGGATTTTGCATGAACAGTTCATGTCAGGCACAAAGAATCTCACTGTCAGCTTTTTCTGTGATGAGGAGGAACCAGAGCTAGAGAAAGTAATTGGAACCAATCCTCTAGACACTAATGCGTTTCTCTCCAGTCCCAGGAAGCCCAAGCCTCCCTCCTCTGAGTACCTTCTGTGTACCGGCCCTGAGCCCCTAGCTCCGAGAGGCATTCTGCTCTCTAGCGATCTTTGCCCTGGTCTTACGGCTCCCTCGCACCTCTTTCTTGTCTGAGCCCATTTGCACGGACACCTCTTCTGTGTGCATGTCTGGCCGCCTAGTTTTTGATCCAGTATCTACCTTGCTCCTGACAAATGGTCCATGAACCCCCTTTCCTGTGCCCTTGTTTTGACCTTGATTAAACGCATCCAGGTCAATAGTGAAGTGGCCCTTCCTTCCACAATTCACATGTGTTTAGACCTTGAATTCCCTGAGGGATGGACCCGTTCTGTAAATCATCTTCGTATCGTTTCCCTAGGCTTACCTGAGTACTCACGATTCTAGCTCTTTCCCTTCAAAAGCAAGGCAGAATCCATCCTGCTACCCGATATTGGTAGCCTAGTATCACGTGACTGACGAAGGTGTAATAAATTTAAAGAAGACCTAGATTTGGTGGAGAAGGGCTGTAAACCCTAGCAATTTGGGAGGCTGGGGCAGGAGACTCAGATACAAAAGCCTAGATACAAAAGTATGAGTAATAAAACAAAAACAGGCTGGATATTTACCACAGAACAAAGGCCTTGTGTTCAGTCCTTCATACTACAATAAAAATAATAATAACAATTACAATTTATGAAAAATTCACAATGAATTTATTAGCCAGCATTTCTCATGAGCACCTAAATTGGGCACTGTATTATTGAGTACTGCCCACTGTATAGAGGAGAAACCATGCTGATACATTTTTCTACACGTGATTTTATAATTTTGTTGTGGCCAAGTATAACACGTTAGATATTTTGAAGTCTAATAGTTTTGGTAATATATAGAAAACACGGGTTTGCAATTTTCTTTAGTGTTTATCGGAAGCAAACAAGTAAGTGAAAGAAACCAAATACAGAAACAATTAAACTTTAATAGGATCAAATTGATAAGGGTACCACTCAGAAAGAAGGCCTTGGCTAAACAAGACTGGCCCAATGTGAAAGCTTTACTTGTTCTGGTAAGTGACTTTTATGACAATAAATGTCATGAGTGAGTGACGATGTGTATTTTCTTTCTTTTTTTTTTCTCAGTCTCATTGGTATAAAGGGAATAGTAAATGAAAAAGATTCCAACTCTTCATTTAAATTCAGCCTCTCTCACTTAGAAATGAAGGGGCTATTTCTTCCAGTTGGTAATAAACAAAGACTATATCTTATAGCAATTGTACTACAAAAAAAGAAAAAGCTTTGGCCATCCCAATATTCGTTAACATAGATCGGTAATTTTTGCCCCTGAATAGTTCTGCTGTGTTTGCAGGAAATACCACTTTTCCTTTGCAAAACCATATATGAAATCAAATGATCAATGACCATCACCATGAGAAGCATCATTGGGAAATATGTTCTCTTTCTCTAATATCAAGACTAAAATTCAAGTGGGCATTAATCGTCACGGAATAAAAATATAAATTATATGAGGAAAAAGTAGGTAGTCTAAAATTTTCTGAGAAGTTTGAAGGTGAGTTAATGAAATGAAGAAAAATTGTAAATTTTGAATGGTGAGGTTTTTGATAAAAATTTTTATTAAATAAAAACATGAGACATATAGCCAAGGTCACGCAGACTTAGCAGAGCCAGAATTCACTCCTGGGTCTGTCTGACATGTGATATACAAATATATATATATATATATATATATATATATATATATATATATATTTGTATTTTTTTGCAAAATCTGAAAATCAAAGACACACAGAAGGCAAGAGATGAAGGTGGGAGACAAGCACCAAGTCCAGTTAACAACGGTGGTGACAGCATGTGATTCTGGTGCACATGGGCTCGTGAAAAGAGAAGTAGAAATTGAAAGATAAATTCACAGCTTGAAAACAGGGCAATGCATTATTGCATGACTTGGAGAGTACCTGAGCATTGCAGACACACATCTCTGACATGTTAAGTCAAACTTGTACTGAAATTTTAAATTATTTAAAGGAATAACTCGAACCGCTATGTTGACAAAAGGTGTTTACTGTATTAGAAGTGATTGTCATTTATATATGATACTTCCTTTCTCAAATTTACACAAGTATTTCCTATGAATGATTGTATATGACTCTCTTAACTTCATGAAATGAATTCCACTAACAGAAATGAGAAAGTAAGGCACAGGCAAGATAGGAAACTTGCTCAGTTACACCGTGGATGTGGAATGAAGTTGGGGCGTGAATCTGTATTTTCTGATTTCAGATCCAGGATACCAGGGTGTTCTTAGAATGTGATAGTCATAAGCACTTTAAACTTCCTTCAATCAAATAGAATATACATAAATTCCAAACTAAATAGACCGAGTTATCAATCTATTGAAGTGCAGCAAGAGAGACTTAGGTAAGCTTCAGGCAGGATATCTAGTTCAGCAAGATATAAATGTCTAACCAAGGCAGAAGCTGAATATTCTTATTATCTTCTCAAAAGTGAATATGGAAAACCACTTTGTCCCCTCATAAGGTGACCCATCGTTCGTGTGTGGTGGTAGTGAGGTTCCTGTTACCTTGGAGATCCCCTCCAATATCCTAAGAATGTTACATAAAAGAGGAAATTTGTTGTCTTCAAAGTTATCTTCAATTAAAATATAAAGTAAGCTCTTCTCAATACTGAACACACTACTTGATTTGACTTCAAAACGTACAAGCGACTCTCCTGGGTTTCTTCTTGATATGGAGTTAGAAAATGACTGTGAACTCACAAGTCTTTCTCCTCTTTACAACTTTCCTGCATTTTTGTTTTAAGATTGATGCCTGATTAACCCCTATAAGGATATTTCCTGCAGCATTCTTGATGCAGACATACAAACTTGTGTGTTTACACTGCTACCATATTGAAATAGGCTGGCACTCAGGGTAAGAAGCATCAGAATCTCAGTAATATCACCTATTGGCATAATGGCTGAAAAATAAAATCCATGTCAAATGTAGCATGGAAAGATTTATTTAGCAATTATGAAGAATAATTATCAGCTGTTAAATATCACGTGCTTTATCTTTTCATTTCCAAGGAAACTTGGGATAAAGCAGTGATGTTTTGAGAAGCATACTGATGAACCTCAGTGGAAAACAAATTTTTGCAATTCACTGACTGAATCTAATGGAGTGAAAAAAGAGAAATACAAAAAGTCCAAAGTCTTTATCGGTACCTGCAATTTCTTTTCATATTCGTTGGCTTTCCTCTTACTTTAACATACTACTAAACTTCCAGAATTTATAAGAGGCTTCGCTTGCCTCATGGTCTCTGAACATTCAGTTCATGGTCATGGTCAACTGGCTTCAAGGCAGAAACATCAAGACAGATGTGTGTGGCAGAGTAAACATGCCTAGCATACAGTGGGTGGCCAGGAAGCAGAGCAAGGCAAGAGTGCCAAGAGGGAAGGACAGGGGCAGATGCAGACCTCGAAGTCACATCTCCGTGTCCCACCCAGACTCACCCTGAAGTGAGTTGATCTAATTTCCAGGACTGATCTCAAGCTGATTAAATTCATGCACTTAACTTTACCACACACTCATTGTTGCGGGAGATAATCATGTAGGACAACGCATTGGTGAGACTTTAGTTACTTACATATTGAGCTACAAGAGAGGGATATCAGGAAAGGGATCCAGACTGAAGGAAATAAAAGGATGAATCAAAACAGGTGCTAGGTCACCCAAAGTGTCAGAGTCAATCAGTGTGAACTGTGGGTTACAGGATAACAATGGTAACGTAGAAGTTAATGTATGGAGGAACAGGGAAACCCTCGCAGAATTGATGAACTTATTGCCCTAGTACTTGAAAACATCAAGACATTGCTTTCTTAGTTGAATCCCTGGAGATCACTGTGTGGAGCAAAGACGATCATCCTACTTCAAGAACAAAGTAAATTTAAATTTCAGTGGCTAGTCTGAGGCCAGATGCTTGGTTGTAAGTTTGTTATCTTTACGTTTCAAACCATCCTGAACATTGCAGACTACAACTTTATTTGACTCACTAGGCACTTGTGGAAGTCAACACACAGGCAGATTCATTTAATGGAAGAGAGAAAGAAAAGACGTTATGGAAGTTACTTTCAACACAATACTTCAAAAAAAAAAAAAAACCTGTGGGCTGGTGAAAGGACAGAGGTGAAGGGGACACATGACAACTCAAGGAATCCCATTTGAAAGGAAAGCATTGGGCTCCATTTTTTTTTTCTAAGCATGTAATCGCCATCATGAAAGAAAACAACACCTTAGTGAAAGAAACAGCGCCACCTCTATTTGTTTGATTTTAATGATAACAAATTTTTGTGACCTGTGAGTAAATAAGATATCTTTTCAATTGTTATTCCATATTGTACCATATACAATGTCTTGTATAGCCCAACATATTTCATGTTGTTTCTCTTTCTCCATATTCTTTTTCGTTTTGCTTCCTGAAGTAACACGTATAGCAACTGAAATGAGAGGTCAAGGCAATGTTTGAAGCAGGGCATTGCCTGAACTCAAATCACGTGATGACTTCTGATTATAAATGACTTCCTTTTATTGTAAGTGTTCATTTTCATCAAAACCTAATGACAATAAGTAAGGGCAAAATGATGTGTTCCTTTTCATGAGTATTTTTACCAAACCATTTCCCTAGACAATTAAAATAGTATTTTGTTTAAAAAGGAAAAAAAATGATGTAGTTCAATAGTAAAATTCTATAAGCATCTTTTTTAGGAGAATCTGATTTTATAAGACATTCTTGTTAAAATTCCCCTTATATTCTTAACACATGGATGGTATTTTTTCTTATATTCTAGGTAATACTCTATATACATGATATGAGTATATATACAAAGAATGTCATGTGCTTTAATTTAGTCATGTTTTATAGTAAGAGTAAGCATTTATATTATTTGAACACTTAAATATTTTAAAGCATATAACATATGCAAATTTTCCTTATAGAATTTTTTAAATTAAATTAAATTCAAATATATATTCTTTTAAACTTTTGACAGACTTTTCCCACTTGCCCTCTATAAAGAACCAACTTAATTCCCAGTGTTCTTTCAGAATGTTTTTGCCCCAACTCAGTCTTGTAAATAGGGCCTAAAGCATTTTAATTCCTTATTTTATAGGTAAAATAGAATTTGTTTAATGCCTTTGCTTACAGGTGTTTACTTAGTTACTGATTTAATTTTTACTCTGAGAAATTGCCATTTCCTTTTCCAGAAGCTGGTTTGTTGAACATGTTTCTGCTGATATATTTGATTTATTCATATTAGGAGATGCTTACATAATAAATATTAATAATTCTATGCTTCCAATTATTTTCCAGTGATTATAGATTTTTACTACACAGATGATTCATTCATGGCAGTCAGATTTACTGCTCCTTCCCTTGAAGTCTGTGCCTCCTTCCCTTTATGCCAATAGAACACATCTGCCCATTCATCATTTTAGGGTTTCTCTCTTTCCATTCTGCACATTTCAAGCTTTAATTCATCTGGATTTTATTAAGGTGCGTGATGTGAGGATGTCAGGAAGGGATTTAAACTTACTTTCCTTTTCCACATGGTCAGCCAATTGGCCCAGTGCTCTATGTTAAAGAATTTCTCCTTCTCTCCTGATATAAATGACATCTTTACCATGTCATCTCCATGCCTGGTTACAGAATACGTTAGGGCTGTCTATGGACTTCCTGTCTCCAGCCATTGACGGGTTTAAGTTGCCTGCCAAACAAGCCTGATATCCTAACCGCAGGGCAGGTTGGGTGACATGTGACACTGGCACTTCCGAGAAGTAGGGTGTGGGGACAGAAGGAGTAGTTTGCAGGTGGATGACAAAAATTCCACTGAAGAGTGATAAATAAATGACAATTTCCAAGGAAAAAAAGTTTTCTTTTCACTAGAAACAAATTGCAATGGAAGACAAAAAAAAAAAAAAATCCACATGAGTAAGGCACGCTGGGAGAAGAAAAAAATGAAAAGAACACAAAGTAAGATTTATACATTTGGCTTTGTCCTTTGGTCCTTCCATCATTGTGGCTGTGGCTGAGGGAGGTAGCATCCTTGTGAGTTTCCCAGTGAATGACGGACATCAGTGTATAGCCCAGGAGGTACAGGCTGCCGCAGAAGGACAAAGCACTGAAAACCTGCCACGGGTGGAAAACTCTATTCCTTTAGCGGTTTTGATTTCATGGGGAAAAGTTTCCCTAATCCCCTATGACCGCCACTGCAATTAAGGCTGTATTTTTTCATGGATGTATAGCACACGTATATGCATTTCTAATTTGATATCTAATGTATTTTTTGCCAAGAATATTTGATGAAATATAAAATATGGGCCACTGAAAGAATTATGAGGAAAGTATTTTATTTCTGTGTAATAACTATTCTCATTTGCAACTTAAATTACTTTACAATGCACATAAAAATTGTTACCTGATCTCTTTATGGCTGTACTAGCAAGCGTAAACGCTCTATGTGGGTTTAAGTATGACATACCCCCAGGTATGCAATGTATTTTACATACTAAAAGCCTACTAAAACAAGTTACCCACAAAGTCTATGTCTCTGTGCCTCCTGATAGGCATGCCTGAAATTCTTGCCCTGTGACAATATCCCCATGGCTGAGTTGACTAGATAGGTGGGAGTCTGGAGGGGATGGTGCTTCGGAAACTTGAAAACTCCAGTCACAAAAGAAAAAAAAAATGGGCCAGATAATATACATTTTAAGGTATTAAGATCAGGATTGGTCTGTCTTGGTACCATCTGTCTAGGTAAATTAAATACACATATTTTAACACCAGAACTGAACTCAGCGAGAAACAAAGTTGAGCCCACAGAGAATTAGTGAAAATGTGTTCAGTTCTCTCATGACTGTCTTCACAGGCAAAGTGTGCATGTTTGTGTGCATGTGTGTTTCTCTTAATTGCATTGCTATCTCAGGGATTGCAAAGTGCTGGCCTTGGGCCAAGGCCTGCTTGCAGTTGTGTAGAGACCTCGAGGGAAGTGGCTGGGCCCCAGGGAGGAGGTGTCATGTCGCCTGAGCAAGTCTGAAATCTCACCTGGGTTTCTACAGGAAGGAGCACAGGGACCCCGAGCACCGTGTGGGGCTGAGTGTGAAGCTGAGCTAATTTCTCAGGAGTCAATTATTTCTCGTGGCGTGGGGCTTTCAGCCTCAGTGCTGTCTCAATACTGATTCAGGTCCTAGGAATCACAAGGAACTAATTTCTGTCTTGTTTCACTCATCCTAGGCTTTTCATTTAATTGTTTAATGAGACTGGCTGTTCCTTTAGAAAACTCTTCTCCTTGTGATCAAAAGGGTACCTTTGCTTTTTCACTATAGTCTTTGAATAACATTTTCAACTCTGAAATAACTATTCTTACAATATTTAAAATTACTAATGGAGTGATTCCAATGAAAAAAAGAATAGCACAGACACAAGGTGGTAGTTATATACACATACTATAGCTCAAATTCTTATTTTTCAGATAAAAAGGATAGGCATATTTAAGTAAGTTTTCAGAAAATTTTCCTATTCTTATTCAAATCGTTATAAAAGTGATTTCACTTCTACAATCTCATTTTTATTGAACTCATGCTGGTTCTTTTACTATGTTAAAAATTCTACTAAAATAACTTAATTATTTCACAATACAATCATTCAGGTGAGAAAAATACACAAGCCAGTGTGTTAATTTTTCTCTGAAGTATTTCTCTCCCATTTTATCATAATGCACTGGCTGATTTGATTGGAACGCACTCTTAGAAATTAGACCAATGCTCAGATAATGCACGCTTGTTTCTTGGCTTTTTTTCACACAAATATGTAACAAAAGCCACGTTTAGCCGCATTCATTTGAAAGTGTGTGCTAGAAGGGACGACATATGTGTCCCTGTGTCTTGCTGTGCAGTGTGTGGCCAGTGGAATATCAAAGTTAGCCCTGGTGGGAAACACTTCGGAGATAGTTTGAACCCTAACAGAGAAAGAATAAATCAAAATGTGACCTTCTCTTGCACTGGGTACAGCTCTGAGAACTGAGGTAACCTGTGCAGAATCATGAATGCCCACTCTGGAAGGACATCGGGAACGTGGAGGAAGGGGAGCTGTGGGGCCATGGTGGCCACAGCGAGATCGGTTTTGCCTTCCATTTTCACGTTCCTTTTGCCTCTTGCTGGAATCCTAACCATGACGCTGTCCCCACAATCCACATCTCTGTCAGCAATGCCTGCCTCACGTCATGCTTGGTCTTCTTTTTGTGTGTGTGAATCTTGTTTTGAAGGAATCAGAGAGCTCCTGCGGTCTGGGGAGGAAAAACAGAAAGAGATGGAGCAAGCAGCCTGAGCTACGGAGTGAGACTGTTTCAAAAGAAGATAAGAGAAAGGGACAGAGGCAGAACACAGTGCGTGGGCGTAGGCGTCAGGGCAGTGATGGGCGTGAGCGGAGGGGCCGAAGAGCAGCAGGCAGCAGGCGGAGGCGATTTCAGGGAGGGAGGGGCGGCCTGGAGCAGATGAGCACAGGTGGGCCAGTAGGTAGATCCTAGAGATCCCAAACGTGGGTTCAATCTTACATAATTACTATTGATCAGCTCATCAGTTCTTTGATTACGAATATTGGTGCAGAAGTAGAAGAAAAGGGAGAAAAGCGGTTTCCAGGAAGTTCATATTAGGTGTCGGGGGTCTCCAGGCTCACATTTGTAGTACGTTATTGGAGAGGGAGAAACCCTGAAGGAAGAAAGCATGTCCTCGCTCCTGGACAAGGTGAAACGGTAGGGACGAGAATTTTTCCTTCTACAAAAAAACAACATTTGCATAAAAAAAAAAAACTAGACAAAACACAACAGCTGTCTTCAAGAAATTAGGCATCTCAAAGAATGGCAGGTGTCTTTGAAATGAAAAACAAGCCGGTTAAGTCCTAAGATGGGAACAATTTTCTGCCCAGAAGTAGTTACTTAAAAATTGAGCCGATAGGATGAAACTAGGGGCTTGTAGGTTTGAAATAATGGGGTGAGAAAGTGGAAATGACAGGGGTGTTTAGACTCAAGGGAAAAAGAACCAGAGGAGAGAGGGCTGCAGAGAGGAAGTTCTGGAGATCTAAAAAGACAGGCCCCTTTGAATATTCCACGGAGTTCCAGTCTTTGAACTCATGGGGAAAAAGTAGCAAAAACTGGGAAAAGTAGCAGAGCAGAGTAAGTGACAGAGGACAAATTTCCTAACTTACTCATGAATAAGAACAGTGTCTGCTCCCAGCAGGCCAAGCGCAAAACCTGCTGGTTCGAGTACTTAGAGAGCAGGAGAGGGGAAACATTCGTGCCAGGATAAGAACTGCTCAGATGGTTCCTGACGACGCTTAAAATTCAGACCTAAGGGAGCAAGCCGACCCTAAGGAATATATGCGTGTTCCAATACAAAGCTCAAAAATATTTGTAGGAATACAAATATATTCATGTCCACAAATATGCAAAAATTAATACAATGCAACCGATAATAAGGGGTAAGGTTAAGCAACGCCAGCAGGAACAGAAGTTACACAGATGTTAGTAGAAATAGTAGGAAGCAATAATGAACTCTTACACCTACATCTCGCTTACTTATGAAACTGAAAGAGAAATGGAACACACACACACACGCACACGCATGCACACACACACACATAATGTTATATATATATATATATGACAAGAAAATTGTGAAATTTCTAAGTCTAATTTTGAGACAGGAAATTCAAAAGACAGAAATAAAAAACATACTAGGATAGACTAGCAGCAGTAAGCTTTGAAGAAAAATGCAGCGAACTTGAAGGCGTAACAGCTGAAACATCTATATGTGAGAAAAAAAATGACCAACCAGTATGTCCAAATGTCCGTAGAGCCCTGTGAATGTCACTGCACATCACAGGTGAAACGCAGAAGAGCATCAAGCCCCGCATACAAAATAGCAAAATTCTGAGATTAGGAGAAAATCCTCGCAGCAACCTCTGGCAGGTTCGTCCAGAGAACAAGAGGAAAACCAGAGAGCTGCAGGCGGGGACCCCCTCAGCCGCTAGACAGCCCGCAACCCTAGGAGCGCTGCTGGGGCCCACGTGCCCCGCAGACGTGCTCACGTCGCTCAGGGTCTCAGCTCTGATCCACTGCTACTGTGACCTGAAGGGAAGCCCCTCGGTTTCTATGGAACAACTGAGCTTCCAAGTGGAAAATACTAAAACAGCTCTGAAAATTGTGTTATTTTTACCATTTTGCGTACCTAAAGTACACCATGTAATTTATAACATTAAGGACCTAGTATACTTTGTTTTGCATACTTTTTTAGTAATAGCTCCATTTTAATGTTGAGAAAAAGAAAATTTAAAGCAATTATGACAAAGGGAAGAAAGAGACCATAAGTTCCAAGAAAACAAAGATCAGACGATAAAACAACCTTCAATATAAACTACAACAATGGCGGGTGTCCTTGAAACACGAAAAACTAGCCAGTTAAGCCCCACGAATATTTGTGCAGAAATAGAAGAAAAAGAAGAAAACTTATATCCAGAATTCTTAACGTTCAAATGAAAATTTAACACACCACCCAAAAGTGATTAATCATTAAGTATGGACGGCACTTAATCACAGGCAGGGATGGCTGTTTCCCCTGTGATCTTCATCCAGTTTTCCTTCCAGGTTGCCGGGTTCACCAGGTGATGGGATGCATAGTTTGCATGTATATCACAATTTGATTGCAAAGGTGTCAAGAGGTACTTTCTGGCTTTTACTCTTTTCTCTTGAAAGATAATCAATAAAAATATAAATCTAAGTGATGCATATGTCCAACTCTCGGCAGTCTTCTCGTGGGGCCTTACAAGGGTACTCCAAAGTGCACACAAGGGTACAGAGGGCGCCCACAACATTTTTCAGTGAATGGGAAAAGTTGAAGAACCCGAAACGGCCTTATTTCGAGGCCTGTTGTGAAGGAAGGGAAATGGAGACACTGTGGTCGTGGCGTAATCATACAACTGAACAGATCAGTACATGCATAAGGCTGCTTGGGTACAGACTGACACATGGGGTGGACCACCGTTCTGCATGTGTGGTACGGCAGTTGAGCTCAAGGTCTTCATATTGAGCTTTCCCTGTGATTCCATCTTTTTAAAAATAGTTTTGGTTTTAAGATAGGTTCTTAGTAAGTCACTAAATTTTCCCAAGTCTGGGCTTATACTTGGGATTCTCCTGAAAGCAACTGACAACCCAAGGGACGAAAAGATAGACTTTTAAATAAATGCTATTTGAGTGAAAAATTAGAGGTTACTGACAAGATAAAAGAAAATCTGTTCATACATACCTACTACTTTACATAGAAGTTAAATCAAAATGAACACTGCCTCTAAGTGTGAAAGATACGATTAAAAAATTGTAAGGCAAGAGCAAAGGATTTATGATTTTGTGTTAGGCAAGGGTTTCCTAGACATAGCACCAAGGGCAGTTCATAAAATAAGATGATTAACTGAAAGCCACCAACATTAAAAACTTAATTTTTAATGACACGGTGTAGAGGCCATAGAAGAAGTCCACAGACCAGCAGACATGCTTGTAATTGACGGAACTGATAAAAAGCTTTGATCCACAATATATTGACTAATATCACCAATGCATGATGTTTCATGTACTGAAATATCACTGTGAAATCCATTAATATGTATGATTCATAAATATTATATTTCTTTAAAATTTTTAAAATGTTAAAGATAATACACAAAATATAGCAGTTTTTGAGCTCTAAAAAGTGGCCTATGATCCCATAATTTATCTCTTCATATGCAATTGGCAGAAGTAAACAAAATAAATTCATACATCTTTAAAATACTTACACTTCATCTTTAAAAGTCTCCATAAAAATTTTGTTTGAAATAATAAAAAGCTGGAACTAGCCAAATTACCAACCTTCAAATGAACGATTCAATAGCTTAGTTATTAAAAATACTGATTTGTGCTACAACATGGGTGGGCCTGAAAATAATTATTCTGAAAGAAAAAGTTCCAGAACTTTCTTCCACCTCAGAAAAGGGTTCACATTTAGCTAGGTTATATGCAGAAGTTTCTGGGGCTGTCAATAAAGTCTCTAGTGAAAAAAAAAAAATCAGATCAAAGTTCTTTGGGGATCGAATCTTTGAGGTAGGCTGGAGGGATTTCAAAGAGGCAAGAGGAATTTCTGTGGGTAGTAGACATCTCCATGACCTCATGATGGGGATTTCCTGAATGAATGCATATGAACACACACACCGATTTTTCTTTTCTCTTTAGACAATGTTTTTTATTTATCTTCCCCTTTTTAGTGGATACTGCTTAAGCAGATTCATGGTTTTATTTTGGCTGATTACTGCATGCACCCAAGCTACCCTCATCGTTCTCCCCGTCACCCTCCTCCTTAATCTCCACCCGGGTTGTATGACTCCAATCTTGTAGGTGGGGATCCAATGCGTACAATATCTATTGATCATATTAATGCCATATTTAATTTTTTATTTCAAATATATGCATGTATTGCGTGTCAACTATATTTCAGTCCATTACAAGGGGAGGAAAACTTTGTCTTCTGTCTGTTTCTGCCACACTCACTGGTGCCTACCTTCATCCCACGTGCAAGCCAGTGTCCCAGGTTGTCTTTGGGGTCTTCACGTGTTGTGCCCATCATGACATGTTGAGTCACCTGTATTGGATCACATCTGTCTCTGACTTACAGTGAAACTCCTTAAACTCACAGTGCAGCCTTTGTGCCTGTCTTGCGTGAATGTCTGTCAGTAACTGCTGAGTGAGTAAATCAACAGTGACCCTCACTTAAGTACGGTGTTGTCGGCTGAACAAATAAACAAAAATCCTGGAGATTAACCGGCTGCCTTCACGCTGGTGGCAGAGCTGGAGACTAAGTGGCATTTGATTGTGCTAACCGGGGACGAAGGAGCAGGGGCAAGTACTCTGGCAAATATTTAGATTTCATGTGCAAATACCAGAGTCCAGAAGAACTCTTGGGGCCAGCATGGGTGGAATTAGTTAACGTAGCAGGAGGTAATTAAGGAAGTAAACCCTTAGACAAAACAGAAGGATGTATTCCAGAAAGATGAGCTGCCAAGATCAAGGGCACAAAGGTTTGGCTTAAACATTTTAGTTACTGTGAACAAATCCTTTTTTTTCAAAAATTACTTTCTGAAGCAAATGTCCTTATGCTAAGCAATTTAAATTACCCAAAATATCTTTAACTGTGAGAAGGCTATTTTTCAAGAAAAGTTCATACACATTTTTATCTATGGAAAAGAATTTGGATTGTGGTCGATTCTACCCAAAAATAAAATCAAATAAAATAAACTGAGTTTTAATCTTTTCTCCAGTTTCCAAATTATTTTATCTACCTAGTAATTCAAGTTTTTATAAACTCTGTACATTGGCTTTTATTTTTATTTGAAATTACAATGTACCATAGTAACTCAACATTTTAAATAAAGTCTTTGTTTTCACATTTTTACCCCATAGGAAACTAAAATACATTACTTGTCAATTAATCTGACACCAAGTTAATGTAATAAATTAACAACATATTTAAAGTGATTTAAGTGTCTTATACTCTGGAACGTAACCCATAAATTTACATAAAATTATATATGTGTTCATCTATAAACAACAAATAAGACGGCCAATGTGACATATTTGAATACACACACACGCGCACACACACACACCCCAATGTGATATTCCCAAGAATACTTGCTGACTGTCTATATTTTTTCTTGGTGTTTTTGAACAAGTCAATCGAAAAAGTGAAGTTTTGTGAGCTCTTGCCCCTGAACATTTATGCAACACTTGCATACAAAACCACCTTTTCTTAATATTTCAAGATTCTCTATTCAGCATTTTTTACTCTGTGTTTTGTGACAGGCTTCCATTTCCTAGGGAGTGGTGGCTTAATTGCAATATGTGTTTCTTTGATCAGCTGTCACTTTTTTCTTTAACATCCTTGAATCTGAAAATGCAATGGAGAGACCTGAATTAGTTCTTCATTTCTCCCCAAATTCTGCACACACTCAGACATTTGCAGACACCCCTGCCTGCTGCATTAGCTGGCTCAGGTTGTCATTACAAAGTACCATAGACTAGGTGGCTTAAACAACAGAAATGCATTTTCCCCAGATTCTGGAATTTTCCTTGCTGTGACGAAGGTGCCAGCAGTCCAAGCTTCCTCTGAAGCCTGTCTCTTTGCCTGCTTCCTCCTGTGGTTTTGCATAATCTTCACCCAGGGGATGTCTGCATTCAATTTTTGTTTCTGATTGTATACCAGTAGTATTGGATTAGGCCCCATGTTCATGACCTCACTCTATCTAAATTACGTCTGTAAAGACCTTTCTCCAAATACAGGGGGATTTTGAGGTATAGGAGGTAAAGAATTTAAGATACGACTTTGGGGGAAGCATACAACTTAGCAGAAAACATTCTAAAAGGCTAGCTTCAAAGCTGAATGCCTTTGAATGCAGTTCATAATTCTTTTTACCTTTGTTTGTCTTCATCAGTTTTCTATTGTGAAATTTTTCTCCAATGTTCTCTGTTTTTGTACTTCTTGAAAATCTCATTCAATGTGTGTTGACCTTTTGTCTCCAGAGAAGGGATTAACCTTTTGTTTCATATACTGTTCTTGACAGCAGGAAACAGACTCTGTTTTAGTAGAAGAGGACCAGAAAGGGAATAGTTGAAATCTCACAGAACCATCAGAAGGCTATAGAGACACAGCGGAGGATAAATTTTCAGAAATGATTCCAGCCTTTCATCACAGAACCAGGCTGGTAGGAGAACAGTAGCGAATGATTCCCCAGTTGCCAGCGGCCATCTGTCTGCCCACATGGCTCTCACACCCTCTACTTCTAAAGTTGCTTCCTTGCAAATCCATCTCACGTGGCTATGTCTGAGGGACTCCAAGGATACAACTGATAGCCTACTTCTGAATCTCAAAGTTGTGTTAATCTCATTAAAATCCACCAAGCTAGTGTGTGTGTATGTTTACACATTATAGCAAAGAATACCTTCAAAAATATCTCTTTTGTAGACTACAAATGAAAAAATGCCAACTATGATACGTCAGTGGAATAGCTTAATGATCATCATGAGTTTATTTCATAAGTATTATTAATGATATTTTTTTACTCCCTAAGGTTTGTTGTTTTGATGGTCAATGACCTTCAAACATAAGTTTGATGTCTGAAGCTCCAGCTCACCTCTGCCCCTCCAGATTTGAATATCATAGTACTATAAGCTCATTGTAAAGAGGTGATCCATCCAAATCAATCAGATGCACTGAAATTATGGTTTTGTTCAATAAAACTCTGTCATTCTTCTTAAATGTTATCTAATAAGTTATGCAGAAATCCACCTTTCTCTCACAGTCTCTATTCAAATTGCTTGACTGATTTACATTTGCTAATTTCTACATGTAAAAAGTCAGAAAAAAGAAGACAAAAAAGAAACATGTTGAGTTTTACCTATCTCTTTTTCAATAAATACTTTCAGTTTTTCCTAGAGGACTTAGAGTCTTTCCCAAGACACACAACAACTCAAGCCACATTTCCATAACTTTTCTAATGTATTAATCTTTAACACTTATGTTCTTGGTCATTCCTACTATTAAAATCAACATCATTCTAATTTAGGGGGTATAGATAACCCCCACTGTGGCTTTGCATTAAGTGAGTTCTTACATGTGAAAAAATTGGAGACATTCTATTGTCATTCTACCAATGTAATTTAAACTTTTTTTTAAACAAATGAAAGCGCTTCTTCACTTCTTTTCAGAATTTATAACAACACTGGCAAGATAGTAGATTCACGTATCAATTAACATCAAAATATTGAATAGTAAACATTCTCACATAGCCACCTCATACATAGCAGGCAGTTATCTACTATTTACTCTTAAGAAGAACACATCTTTATTTTGAGACAATATCTGGTTCCATAGTCCAGTGCTAAACTCACTGTGTAGCCTAGACCGACCTTGAACTGAAGGTGATCCTCCTACATCAGCCTCCTGAGCACTGGAAATACGGGCATGCATAGTCGACTAATTTTATAGGGCTTCAGAGAGCGGAACCCAGGGCCTGGCACATGCTGGAAAGCACTCTAACCACTGAGCGACACCCCTAGCCCAAGAAAAACGTATCTTTAAAATTTAACTTGTTTGACAAAATTTGGACTGCTAACCTATGATAATTTATTCATGAAATACTAACTGAGTTCTTCATTTGTTCTACTGATTATTTTATCCACTAAGAATTTGGTGGCAAAGAGAACAAACTATATTCTTACCATCGAGTGATTTATGTTTAGAGAAACCAGATAGAAATTTCAAGAAAGACCCCATATGTATCATACCAAATTGTGTGAAAACTAGGAAGAAAGCTATAACAGGATGAGTTAAATAAATACAAAGCAGTTGTGAGTGATGGTGGTATGAGAATTTACAGCAGGGAGAGACTCAGTGAAAGGAGAAAAGCGAGAAAAGCTTGATGCAAACTGTGGTCAGCCAAGGCTGGTGCTGCGAGCTGGGGAGAGCGCTGCGGTGGGAGCAGGAGACAGTCGGGGTATATGGCATTTAAAAAGAGGAAAGTAGCAGAGGAATGCCTCGCCCCTATAATCCCAGCACTCTGGGAGTCTGAAGTAGGAAGAACACAAGCCCAGGCTCAGATTGGGAAATTTATCAGGACCCTGTCTTAAAAAAAAAAAAAAAAAGAAAAAGAAAAAGAAAAAGAAAAGAGAAAAATACATTTAAAAATCCTGGGAAGATAACTCAGTATAAAGCCCTTTGACTTCATTCCCAATACTATGAAAGCATTAAAGAAAGAACACAAAGAAATTATGAAATTATAAAATAAAGAGGAGAAAGAAACAATAAAGAAAAATAATAAAAAAAGAAATTGAGAAAGATAGACTTTACACTGGTTAAATCTTGGAAGCAGCTAATGTATCTATCAACAGATGAGCAGATAAAGAGTAGGGGGTATATTTACACAACGGAATACTACTCTGCCATAAAGAAAGAAAATTTGGAGTCAACTGCGTGAGAATGAATGTACCTTCAGACCATGATACTGTGCAAAGTGAATCAGGCACAAAGGTAAATTATTGCATGGTTTCTCGAATACAAGAAAACCAAACAATAGAAAAGGAATAAAATAAAAGAGAGATGTAAGAAAATAGGAAGAGGGAATCTGTAGAGAGAGAACGGAGATGTGCGGAGAGCAAGAATGCCGGAAGGAGGAAGGGGAGTAAATGACCAAGGTGTGATGTGTGCACACTGATTTCTCAAGCTGAGGGCTATTCTCATGTATCAAAAGTGCACACTAATGAAAAGGAATTAGGGGGAAAATAAAAGAGAGAGAGAGAGAGAGAGAGAGAGAGAGAGAGAGAGAGAGAGGGAACTGGAATCAGCAAGGGCCTTGGAGACTGTGTAGAAACCTTCTATGGGCAAAAAAGTGACCAACTGAAATCAATGCCTTAGGCAAGACTTTGAAGACAAGCCATGCATTTGAGGAAATATTCAGTGGGGTGTGAGAAGACAAAGGACTGGAACAAATACGGCGGTGATTTGTCCTCTGTCAGGTGGCATCGTATCCAGCTAGAATTTCCTGGGGACGGCACGTCACGCACTGCAGAGTCGCATCGCCAGTGAGCAGGGATGCTGGAGTATCTGCCCTGCATCTTGCTCTGTCTGTGGCTGGGCGCGGCTCCAGAGCACCAGCTTTCTTGGCTTTTCTCCTTGATCCTGATCCCAGCCGCACGTTGATCAGCATTGCTCCTATATTCGAAAATCGTCCCCACGACATGAGCCCCAGGTGCTTACAAGTGTGACCTTAGGTCCTGGAATCAGACGCGCCAGGTGATGGCTGGGATCGGAGGGCACACACTGACAACATCCCCTGGTGATTTATGAGGGCAGAGTGGCATGATCTGGTTTGTATTTTTCCAGGTCAGTAGCTACCGGAATGAAAACCATGGGATGGTAGGATATCGGTGACAAGAACGCACACAAGGACTGAGGAGAGGATCCTCGTGGTGAGGGACAGTTGAGCTCCACCTCAGGCAGCAGTGAAGGTGGCAGGAAGTAGAGGACGGTGGGATCTTTGGGAAAGTAGAGACAGGACGTGCTGGAGGGTCGATTGCAGAGTGCAAGGAACAGGAGGTGAATGTTCTCTGTAGGAGTTTGAACCCAAGTGAGTGAAAGACCGAAGCTGCCATTTACTGAGATGAGACAGCACAGGGATGAGATGCACTGAGGAAAAGTTAGCAAGAACGCAAGAATCTCAAGACATAGCAACCAAACAGTTATGTCCCAAATCACATATTAATATTCTCACTTCGAAAATAGGAAAATCCTTCTTTATTTATTGGCACACCAAAACAACAGTTTAGCTGAGAGATCCTCAAGATCATAGGCACAAAAATTTTGGTCCTATTCACTTGTAAGATGCTGAATAGTATCATTAATAATAAGTAATATGCCTATTATACAGAAGGTACCCAATAGGGAAAGATCCTCTCATATTTAGGGTGTTTGCATTATTTTACATGTGAATCTGTATGTAGAACGTATGTTCATTGTTATTTGCGATTTTCAATACTCGGAAAGCTACTCAAAATGAAATAGCATGCAACGACGTGATTGCAGTTGACACCAAGACAAGTCACAAGCGCACTAGCTAGGATTTTATGAACCATGCATAAGAAGTTCTAGAGAAAAGTATATTCTTCCAAAAAAAGTAAATTGATTTTAGTAAACCTGATAAAATAAAATATAAATTGATCACATTAGAATAAAGACAACAATATACAGGGAATTATTGGATACTTTTCAAGACGTGAGACTCATGAGTTCTGTCTGTAGTGGTCTCAATATTTTAGAAGTTCCAATATATTCAGCTCTAAATTATTCAGTGCCAGATTAGACAACATTAAAATTCCTCAACCTCTCTGTTCTCCTTTCCGTTCTCCTAAGGTGTTCAGCACTATTTCTAAGTTTACCACTTTCAGACCTTTATTGGCTGAGGGCCGAAGAAAACTTTGTTGCAGCATCAGGTTAATTATAATTATGAAAAGGTGTCTAGGGAAGAGGTTGACACTAAGGACTGCTGTAGATTTCCAACGTCTAGTTTGTACATTAGGCAAAACACAAAGAGTTCTATTTTAAATCTTTAACTTTAAATACAGCTCAGTGTCTTGGAAGTGCCGGTACCTAAAAAGTAAATGAAAAACAAGGCGTGGCACTCTCCAGGGTTCCCTACAAAACTTTTTAATTTCTTTGCACATCGCCCAGGATTGCTGATTCTCTAAGCTCACACCCACCCGGATAAACATGATCCTTTCTTGTGACGTGTGTCTTTGCTTTCTTTTTTTTTCCTTATTTGTAGTGTCCTTGACTTACCATTTATGCCCGGGAAACAAGAGCCACTTTTGTTAGCCCTTTCAAATTGGATTCACATGTACATGTGCATGTATGTGTCTGTATATGCATATGCACATGTAAATATATCCAACACAGCACTCAGAGGTAAGAGCTTTCAAAGTTCAGTTTGCTTCTCAAAGCCGGCGCAACTCATTACCGTATGTCTTTTCTCTTATCCTTCCACACATGAAACTCTTTCAGAACAACAACAACAAACGTGGAAAAAGAGAGTCCTGCTGGATGCACATTTTCCCATTTTCCCTTCATCCTAAAACAAATGAACTCAACATATTGGTCAGGTATTTTCTCCGGGTATTTTAGAAAGAAGCATCTTGAATCCCCTCATTTTAAAAAAGAGATAGTTGCATTATCTGTCATCAAAATTTGATGAATGATAATTCAGGGAGGCACACCTGCCATAGATTTCTGATCCCATTGTATTCCGTGACACCTATATAATTGTAAGAGAAAAATAATTTTATATTTTCCATTAGCCAAAGATAAAGTAATATCAAGCATGGTCTTCATATATTATATCTTACATTATTTTTCGAATATTTACACCAGAGGATATGGGAAATTAATATGATCATTAAATAAAATGTTCTTTCATTATTTGTTTTCAACAAATGTAAGAACTTTTGTGAGATGTAGCATGCCATTCTGTCTCCAAGTATTTCCACTTGGGAGGTTTAGGTCACAGGGATTTTGCCACCCCTCCGAAGTGTAACTGTCAGAGGAGAAGATGCTAAGAAAATGGATCACCGTTGGGTTGCGTGTCTAGGTGCAAGATGCGGAAAGATACCTAGCAAATTCAACAAATGGGCTGTTTATTTTAAATACTCCACTTATTTCCATAAAGTAAATTAAGAAACATTGCAATAACCTAAGCTGCTCGCACATCCTGCTTATCGTAATGTATTGTCTCAATATCACTTTCAAATAAAGACACTTGAAATAGTGTCTGCAATCTATGCTTTGGTTCTGCCTAAATAGCTGCTGGCTTCAGCAGAACATTAATGCAAATCTAATGTACCTGCTGGTATGATTAGCTGAATCAAATGATGGCATTTAAGTAACACCTAAATAATCTTAATTAGAATCTTCAACTCATCTTAGCACTTGGAACTCTACAGATGGATAGTCATAATTATCAGCCTTTTGATTAGGATAACAGCCCTAATCAAGATGATGTGGGCCTGATAGACAGGGTATCAGTAAATTAATGACTGCTGTTAAGTGGGAGCACATGCAAAAAAAATAATAACAGAATTGCTTTCTACGAGACAGGGTGATGTCTGTGCAAAGGGATTCATATTGTTCAGAAGGAAGGAAGGATCAGAATAGTGGCTCCTAGGTGGTGATGAATGTATGATGCTACCAAATCCAGGTATATTTAAGCCCTTAGAGTCACCATGGCTTGATTATACGCCCCATGCCTTTTACAACCATAACCAAACAACTTAAGACTGGTTATCTCCCAAATGTGTCTAAATATTTTTATTGGCAGCTTGATATAATCTAATAGGTTTGCTATGAGTGATTTGAAATATATTGGAAAAGACATTTTATAGTAGAAAAAATGTGATAATAATATGAGTTACAGAAGATGCATAATAATTTTGCTCTCTTGTTTCTCCAGAAATAGTCTCTTTTCTGAATCATAACTTCCCAAATTACACACTGTCTGATTAATTAGGCAGAAACCATGTGAAAAAGTGCTTTCTTGTAGCTGTATACAGAAGCCTTGGAAGCCAAAGTCCTCTTAGCATTTAGTAAAGAGGAAAGCAAAGCTAGCATCACATTCACACTCAGACCAGGAGTACGAATCGAGGCGGAAGCGATTCCAAGGGGTCTTCCCTGCTCTCACGCCGAGCAGTCCTGACATTTTGCTGTGTTGTTTTACTACCATCTTCTACATGGGGCATGAGTTGCGTTCAGACACCCGTGAACCTCCATGGGCCCCAGGTTGGGTGTCTCGGGCCTGTAATCCCAGCACTCTGGGCAGCTTAAGCAGAAGGACCACCACTTCCAGCCCAATCTAATCAAACTTCCAACTGAGCAAAACTGTGTCATGAATTCAAAATCAAAAATTGTAGCTGAGCCCGAGGGTCCTGGCCTCAATACCCAGTGCCACAATAAACGAATAAATAGATAAAAAATAACCAATATAGCTCACTGCCACAATTCCGCTTAGAATGGAAGTGTTCATGAAGGCACTACCAGTCTGTAGATGAATAACACCAGACAGGAATCTGGGCCCTATGGTATGTAGAGAGGCCAACAGGCCCATCCTTGGCTGATGAGCCAGGGAACCACACGCTCACCTCTGCTTGGCACTACGCACATTAAACATTCTCTACATTGGGAGAGTAATTAGGAATTTGCCAGGTGTTTGCAAATTATTTAAATGATGAATGTTTCAAACAGAAGTGTTTAATGTTTTGTGCTTAAACAACTTACCCTAGTAATGATACCACTAATAATGATACAGACAGTGATTGCATAGGAGCCCCTTCCCTTCCCACTAACACACAGTGAGTGGTGTCTCCATGTAAACCTTAAACACCACTTCTGTTCCTTGACTCACTATTTAATCCCAGCCCCCAAGGAGAGCTGTTGACCTCTTCCCTTAAAGTCACATTGTTGCACAGGCAGGTGCCATCATCCCTGGTCTCATTAGTCAGCTTCTCCTCGGATTCCTTATTCCTAATCGGCTCTCATACTTTGTCCCTGGGTCATTTGTACATGAAAGTCCTTCTTTCTAAAACTCTCCAGCATCCAGAGTCATCAGTCATCACTTGTCTGGACACTCTTTCCTTCAGTTCCGACCCTTCCCACTGAGTGTGTTTGTTTGTTTGTGGTAATAAGGGGTTGATCCCATGCCCTTTACACTCCATGGTTTCACACACATTTCTAACCATTGCTTAAACTCCTGGGTTGCATTGTGCATAGCTAAGTTTGTTTCCAGAGTTTTCTCACTTCTGCCTATTATTTCTCTTTCAGTTAAAGACTTTTTCCTATCAACTGGTTCAATTCCAATAAGGTCTTATATTTGGTCATTGGAGAAGTCAAATCTAGCTGCGACTCCTGATGAGAGGTTGAGTCCTGTTTTAAACACATTTATTTATTGGTTTCTACCTGAGATCAGATCAGAAACCCATGAATTCCTCAATTCTTTATGTAAAATAATATAATATTTGCCTATAACTTGTGAATACGAACTACAAACCATCTCACGGTTACTTCTTGTACAATGAAAACATCATGTAAAAATTATTATACTGTATTGTATTTAAAGAACAATGGTAAACAAAATTATCTGTCTGTTTTTTATTCCGATGCAAAGTACCACATGAGTGCCAAGAGTAATGTTGGTCACAAAAATCTTAATCAGTCCTCCATTACAATTATGGCTTGCTTTGATTACTATTTTTAAGATGCAATTTGAATGCTATTGTTTAGCTTTATTAAATTTGCATTTCCTTTTTTATTACTTGCTATTATATCTCATAATATGGTTATAGTCTTCAAAAATAATTATAATACAGAATACTGATAATATTAATTCAACTCCACATATCATCTTAAAGAAAACATGGGCTAATGTCAATACATGGGTCAGCTTTCCAGTAACAGGTGTGAAATACATAATACAACTTAAAAGAATAAGTATTTAATTTGTCTCAGGGATTTAGAGATTTCAGTCCATGGCCAGCCAGTTCTAAACCAGAAACACCAGGGTTGAAAGGCATGATGGAACAAAGCTGACTCATCAGTTACCACCAGAACAGAGCACAGAGGAACTGTCAAAGAAGACAAGGCCACGGACCAGATGCACTCCTTCAAAACATGCCTTGTATCCCACTTTCTCAACCTAAATCTCATTTCCTAATGCCCTACTCAATCACCAACTCATTGATGGATTAGTGTAATGATGAGGTTAGTGTGCATACAATCTAATCACCCGCTGCCAGTCCAGGAGTCTCCCAGTCCAGTCAATTAGATCATCGAGATTAACAATCACAGGCAGTGTAAAAAAAATGTGACTCTAAGCAGGCTGCCATAAATTGAGCAGTTGTTTATGATGACTCCATACAAATACCTGGAATATTTTAATATGCAAAAATTTCCTTCAGAAAAAGCATTTTATTGGCATATCTATACCCAGCTTAATATATAAAACATTTGTCAAGTACAAACAGCCAGCAAAGGATTCATTCATTTTTGTATAAAAGCAATTAAAATCTCTAAGATCAAGTTAAAATAATAATTTCCAATGCAAAATTAGATTTAATCTATGATAGAGAACATAACAGATCTATAAAGTCATCAGTTATTGTATCAACTCTAAGAGTAAGAACACCGATGCATCACAGTATTTATGCTAAGCTAATGATAAACTTATTTCAGGTTAAAATAAAAGTACAGCAAAATTCTGTAATCAAATCTCAGAGTCAGGCATAACATAAAATTAATTTGAATTAATAAGGTTAATTGCAAATGGTATGAAAATAAACTCTTATACTATTTCCTGTTAGCATACATTTTAGTTGCAACTAAAATCATATATATTCAGAATGTTAATCATATCCTTATAAATGTACTTTAAGGACTCAATGAAAATTGTGTTCAGCAATTATCTGCACTACAGTTCCATAAATATAAAAATCTGTATGGGTGTATTTTGTCATCTGTCATTATGGGAGCTAGCACTGAGCCAATTGACTGAGACCATTGGTAAATGTATTGTTTAAAATGGCACCAATCCAGCACTGATGTGATGCCTCTATCTTTTAGAACATGAATATACCTTGGGCAATTTTTCTATGTTTATCCCAAGATAGTCAGCTGAACTGAGAATCACTACAGAGACAATCAAACTTTAAAAATACGGACAGACAAGTATTTTTCCTTTAATACTTACTGAGTTCTTTTTCTGCCTGTTTGTCTTCTAACTATGTGTATTTTTCTTTTTTAAAAAGCACAATGACAATAGATGTCGCCAGGCATTTAAAGTGTTGTATGACAAAGATTTGTGCAAACCTCACGATTCCCTAGATGTCTTCAGAGGCTTTAAAAATGACTGAATTGTTGTCCTTGGCCTTAATTAATAATTTGATCATATAAACATTCTTGTCAAAAACTTTCATGATCTTCCATTCAGTAATTAAGCCTGAACTCAATCTGTCATTCAAAACAAGATTCAAAGCTCTACCCTAGTCTTACTTTTGAGTCCCTCCCCCAGTTAATCTCTTTGAACACAGGCTTGTGTCAGGGTATTTATAATTATCACGACTCCTTCCCCCTCCCCCCCCACCCCCAGTTCTGAGGCTGCTGCAACAATTTGCTTTATCTGAATCTCTTCTCTTTTCTGAGTCATCATTTTTCTTCAGAGCTCAGGATCCTCCTTAAATGCTTTCTTCACATAAATCGTGTCCAAATGACATCCAAAAAGGGTAGAGGGGGAGTTGTGGGGGGGTCAAAAAGGGGGAGGGGAAGGGATTGTAATTTTAACGTGATATATGTGTGCACAAAATACTCCATTTCAATGTAAACGTGTATTTAAAAAGATAGTACTGACTCTGACCCCCAAAACATCTATTTTCCCTTTGGTTTTGACTTTGTGTTTGGCCTCTACAAAGGGGCCTTTGTCTTACAGGATGGGCTGCTTTATTCATCCTTGTGCTGCTATGTGTCTTTTTTCCATCCCTAAACCTAGCATAGAGTCTTGTTTGTAACAAGTGATTCTTATACACATAGGAAAAAGGAATAAGTACTGAGGAATGTAGAATACACTCCTTTTTGATAAAGTTTATACTAAGAAAACTCCCCCAAAACTTTAAATGAAAATTTCAAAAATTATCCTACATTCAAGATCCCAGAAAGCATAGTTTTTATTTTGCTATTTAAAAAATAAATGAACTAAACATAGCATTAAAAGTGTAGAATACCTGAAAAATATGAAAATTGTTTCTCATCTTTCAAATAATTCCAAAAGATAAATATTTAGTAAATAAACACATAAGCAGTGTAACAAGAGGCACAGAATAAAATTAATTTTAGTGCTTCTTTACAATATTTGCCATATGATATGAAAGACAAAATATTATTTGGTGAATCAGAATCAATGTTGAAGTATAAAAAGTAAAATAAAATACATAACTAAATATTATTTAAAATGAATAAATGTCTAAATGTGAACAAGTCTTATAAGGCAACTTTTAGAAAGCTTAAATAATTGATAAAAAATGTTGAGTCTAATTCTCTGAAAATTAAAATTAATATTGCAGAAAAATATTCGAAACTGCCAATGATCCCAGAAAAAGTAGCACAAGTGTTTTTACAATACTTTCTATATTAGCACAGATTTAAGGAACCCAGAAAATTCAGCATTTGTGAAAATTTTAGCAAATGAGCCTGAAAACACCTCAAATACTGAAAAAAATTCACGCGTCATTCAAGAGAATATTACCTGATTCAACATCTAAAGATTTAGAGAGTGCTTTGTCACATTAATGAAGACATAAAATGAATAAAGCAATGACCAACAATGTCTAAGAACTTATCTACTATGATAATATCATAAATAATGAAGAACATAAGCTGTTGAAGAATGTCCGTTGTAACTGTTGAAAATTATTAGGAAATTATAACCTGTACTAACTATCCTCTAGCATAGGTTTGGGTAAATAAAATATGGTATATTTAAGCAGTAGTAACTGATTTAAGTTTTCAAAGACTACAGCAATTTCTGAAAGAATAGGAATATACTGAATAGAGCTTAGAAACAGGTGACTCGACAAATAATATTGCAAATAAATGCAGAAGTGAGAGGAAATAAGGAATAAACCAAATGAATATTTCTAAGCGTTAGGTGTTTTCTTCTAACAAATCTATTCAGATTTTCTAATCACTGTAAGAAAGTAAATTGCTGGCGACTCCTAACTACCAAGCAACAAAAGCAGATTCTAAATCAGATCTAACTGACTCCAGAGAACATGATCTGAGCGTACCATGAGGTGTAGTGCAGTACTCGTTTGCTCAATGGCAAACAATTTTCTGTCCGCGACCTATGAACGTCACAAAGCAAACAGACGCTTCTACAAGAAAGACAATCGCGCTGTTTTCTCCAAAAGCAACTGCCTTTGGCTGCTCCTTTTCCTAATCATTTTACAGTTCAATCTAAGGGTAAAATAAGGGAGTCTCAAAATTTGAGTAACAACCGGCTCTTTGATATTTTATTAGAAGAGGTACATAACATGCCCTCAGAATGAGGTCTCAGATGACTACTACTGGAGCTGTATTTCAAACACACATTACTCAAATGGAGGCACAGCATTACTTTAAAATAACTGTTCTTCCTTTTGGTGTCATAAGCTGCGAGGAATTTCTTCATTCCTCCGGCAGTAGTCGTTACAAAACAAGTCTCACTCATGTTTCTTTTCTTTGGGATAAGATGCCTTGATAAGTATGCGTACACTCATCAATTCTTCAAGCTGAATGTAATTGTTAGATATCACAAATACATGCTACTAAAAAGAATACTTTGGTGGTGGGGGAGAATTGGTTTCAGAATTAAAAATCTGTTGAGGAACTAATTTTTCTTTCACGGGAGCCCCTAATGTTCATGCGTTCAATGAATATATTCACAGGCATGAGCAAACATTCAAAATACTTGACTATTTAAGTGGAAGCACACCCAGATGATTATTTTTGGCTTCTGACATATTGAAAATGTCACAATGACTTTCATATAAAATATTTCAAAGATAAAGTCAAAAGCAGTACATATAAATTCTGTTAGCATAGGGTCAATAAAATGCTTGGCAACATATCCCAACCATGTGGTGTTCTGCAGAGAAGTTATTATTTTGTTTTCAGCTTATTTTCTGTAAATATCTTTATGATCTTTTGTTCTGTTTCGGACTAAGGATGCCTAAGTATAGTTGACACCAAAAATAAAGCCCAGGTCGTGAACTTCAGAATATAATGGGTCATTATTTCCATGGTTATAATAAGCAAGCAAGGCCTCATTGCCAGAGTCTCTGAATCTCCACCCATGCACGAACAAGAGGATGTAAAAACAAGATACAGAAAACTTGCAAACAAGAAATTAGCAGTCGATTGAAGATTTAATAAACATGACAATTATAGCTTCTATCACTGGATTGTTTACTTAAAACTTACTAGGAGGTGCAGTCTCAGCATTCTTACCCTACACACGCCCGCACAGGCAGGGCAATGAGAACTTATTGTGGTGAAAGGAGTGGTAACTAATTTTAACCCCCTGCCCACAGACACAAAAGAGGATTCATTGTGGTGACAGAGTATCAACTCATTTAACCGAATATGAATCTCAAGGGGTCACGTTGTATACCTCACATGACTACAGATTTTCTTTGTTCATCATTCATTAATACATTAGAAACATAATAAAGCTGCTGGATGCTCCCTGCCCCTGTCACTGAGCCAAGGGAGGAGGAAGAGGGGGAAGAGGAAGGACAGGAACCTTGGACAGTCCACGCAGCACTCTTCTCAGAGCTTGCCACCTAGTATTCGATCGGGGTGCCACATTTGCTTTAGGCAGGGAATGGGCCAGTGCTAAGACACGTTATTCTAGATGGGTTGTGCTTTTGGAAAAGTCTAGTGGACTCTGATGCTTGGGTTAGGGTTCGAATGTACTTTACAAAAATAACAAATGCCTCGACATATTGACATAGCTGACTAAACAGTCCTGAGTAGAGTGGGGGAGAAAACACAACAGTGGAAAAATGATTGTTCTTTTTAAACTCTATTATTATACCTACAAGAAATACAGAAAGATTTGTTTTCTCATCTTCTCGATTGTAAGCCGTGAAGGGGAGAACACAGAGAAAACTGAAGGATTCTGAAACTATGCACCCACGTTCCCACTGCTCTATAGACGTGGCTTAAAAAGGTGACTTGGAATATACAGACAATTCCAACTGACATCCAAGGGTTCTGTAAATTTAAAAGTAGCTGCCTGACAAAGCCGTTATCAGCCTTTCTCACAGTGTGGGCGCTGGGAGGACACCCCTGGATGCCAAGGGCACGTGCTCCCACCTTCCAGAGTAAAAAAAAAAAATAAAAAAAGTGTCCATTTCACATAAGAAAAACCGGATGAAGCTCTGTGCCTGGTTTTTGATTTTTTTAAAAAAAAATTATTTGTAATATGTAATTACTATGCGTGACAAAGTCATCTATCTAGAGGACACTGAACCTGTGTGTGCACATGTTAGTCCTGCTCCCTTCCTCCTCCCTCCCTGCCCTTTCACTCGCGTCTCCCCAGATTTCCTTCCCATCTTCACTGCCGGATTCCCTGCTTCGTAACACCTTTTTTAAATTTTCTCTCTTTTTTTTTAATATTCTGGTTTTTCATGAAAATAAAATCACACTATAAATAGTATTTTTCTGACTTACTCCACTTAGCAATGTGGTCCCAAGTTGTGCCCATTTTCCACAGATGACGCCCAGTTAGCCTTCTCTGTGTCAGAATAGCAAGCAAGTGTACCTATCCGACTACGTTATCATTGGTCCATCTGTGGGAAGTCCCACCTTCCGTTTCCGGAATTTCGCTCTTCAGAGTGATGTTGCATGTACATCTCTATAATTTAATGTCTTTAATTCTTTAGGGACGATACCCAGAAGAAGTATACCTGAATTAAATCAAATTTCTATATTTAATTTTTATTAAGCCATTCCCCTTCCTAATATGTACATATTTTTATGTGAGATACGGACGTGTCTGAAGATTTTTGTCTGCTTTTTGGCCTCTGGTGGTTCTGAAGGAAGAGCAGTCAGTTGATGGCTAGAGGTGTGACCTGAAGTAGGAATTTCTCTTTTCATCAAGCATCACTTGTACTTGAAAGAAAACCACAAACACAAAGGTTCATCACATTATTACTTGACAAACTTTCTCATAAATGAATGAATGCACCCAAAGCCTCAAGCTTTCGGTGAATAGGCAGAATTCTGCAAAATATACCTCTACCAACCTAAGTCTCGCAATTTCAAAATATTTGAATGTTCTGGGGCCAGGGACCTAAGTGAGTGTAGCACGTATTTAGGACACAGGTGGCTCTGGGTTTGGTTCCACAGCATCACGTAATAGCTGAGCATGGTAGGCTCATACCTGAAATCCCAGAACTGAAAGGCAGGAGGATTGTTGTGAATTAAAAGCCAGCTTGGGCTACACAGTGACTTCAGGATCAGTCTGGATAATAACAAGACTTTTTCTCAGAAAAAGAAAAAAAATGAAAAAAATGTAGTTTTACTTTATATAAAAAGTAAGTTGTGCCTGTATTTATAAAATTATACATTAGAAAGCCAGCATTTACCCAATGGCCAAATATAATGTTATAAAATCATTGATAGGTACAAGGTTCACTGAGTTTCCAAGAAGACCTGTGTCATACAAAATTATAAAATGTCTTGAAATTCGTCAATGTACTTTCAAATTACAAATTACAACAGACTTCTAAAATATCGTTTGCTAAGCATCAGCCTGATATAAAAGAAAAATATCGGTTATTTGGAAGGCCTTCTTCATTTACATGTCAGTGAAAGGCCAGATTTCTTTCATATTATGTATCTGAACTGAACTAGAGATCGTGGTGTCTTCAGTGCAAATGCTGATGTGAGAGTAGGTTTTCTTTCACTCGGTCACTCATTAAAGAGAATTGTAAAATGTAAAACAAGGCTGTTTCTGTTCATTGAATTTCTTCACTGTTAGAAATTGTAACTATTCTGAATAAAACTATTTTACATTATTATGTTCATTTTTATTGTTGTTTAATGAAATAATGAATATTATGAAACCTTTGTGAAATGCAGTTTCTAATGTTGGATATATTGTAGTTACAAGCTACAAAAACTAAACCTCTTGATTTTTTAGAGATTTTTATACTATCAAGACTATACACTTGTAATCTGTAGCTATATAGCTACTTATAAAGCAGACAATGAAGTGCTTTTTTATATTTGTGTTAATATTGAGAGAATATGAATATGGTTTATTTTGCAATATCATTTAAAAGGCATTGAGGGAAATGAACATTAAGTTAAATTCACTCCCTTCCTACCATCATAGAGTTAGCACTTGTAGGGAATGCAGGAGAAACCATTCTTCCCTGGAGTAAAGAGGCCAAGGCCTTAGTGTCCTTTAAAATTTACAATTGGCTATGAGAGCTTTTGTATTTCCCAGTACAATTTCTCCATGAAGATCTATGAAGCAATCAGTTTTATTTTTGTGGAGTCCCTGTGCTTCTGTTCTACCCAGCAAGTCACCATGTAATTACGTGTAGATTTTCCTGCTCTCTATGTCACTGTGCCTTTTTTTGCCTCTGATGATTTGGTGGATCTTATTTCTAAAACCAGGTGATAATGAACTCATCGAGATAGGAGCTCATGGTCTAAGTTTTTTGCACACTTTCTATGCCTTTTATAATATCTTGCATCAATGAGGCACTGAACATTTCATATCCAGTGTTCACTTTTCAATGGAGAAATATTGGTGCTCAAATGACTACAGGCATTGATATAATTAACAATCAGCTCTTTATAAATGTTTTTTATCCTCCAAAATAGGTCCTTCTTTTATAAAATGGAACTGATATTACTTCATGTGTTCATACGTTGCATGCACAACTTAAAATTGATTACTTTAATCCAATAATAGTTATGATAAAATAATATGTGCTTTATAAGTACTTTATTATCTCGGATTTGCTTCTAAATATGACAGCACATTGAATCTTACACAATTGCCTGCAGTCATCTGTGGTCACTTGCCTTTACAGACAGACGTGTATTATTATTTGCAATGGCAAACAAGTCAAAATCTACATGATTCTTAAGTGTCACCACTGCCTTCATTGTGATCATGGTAGATACAAAAGGCTTGATAGTAAAATAAATACTAAAATAATTGTGGCATTCACAGCACTTGTGGTTTAGAAGTATTATCTGGCAACTCAAGTTTTTTATGAGCATGTGCATGTCTTGAGTACGCTGAACACAAAATTTTTCACTGCTCTGAATGAAAACAATGGCTCAGGACTCTGAACCAGTTTGATGTCCAACAGTCCAGCGGAGCAGTAAGTCTACTGGGAAGAACAGATTCCGCCTGTCGCTGGAACAAGCTTCAGCCTCTTTTGCACTCCGCATGCATGTTGGTGTCCTTCGTCGGAAGGGCCAGTGACCCGGGTTCTGCTATCACACTATGCAGGCAGAGGAACAGTGAATCTGCGTTGCGCTAGTCACCGTTTACTCCACATTTTATCTGGGATTAGTCTTTATTGAAATAACTCCAGCTATAAATTCAGTGTGGTAGAAACTCGCAACTTTCTCCGTGGTAGATTTCTAGAGCCCAAAAGAGGAGAAATGCCAATGCCTGTATGCGTTAGTTCAGTCTGTAACAGGATCCTTTGTTTGTCCAAAATGGAATTCATAGCAGTTCATCTGAATGTGTAAGAGAAATTGCAAAATCAGTACCTCAAATTACCTGAGAAGAAAAGGTGGAAAGCGAAGGTAGAGAAAAAGAATGCCAAGGGCAGTATGCTAAGTAGCCCCGCCATACATCCATCTATGGAAGTTCACACTTTCCCAGGTGCCTTCCATAGGTTATCTAATCACTTTCATTTACTTAACATAATTTTATAAATATACATTATTTCAACACTAAGGGATTTTTAGTATTTTGCATGAACAAGTTGCATTGATGGGTAATCAAATCACAATCATGTAACTGTGAATTTAAAAGTGAATTTTATGCAGATTGTAATGTTCACAGGTATTACAGAGAGGAAGAGTTAATTTAGAAGTGAAAGAGGTGGACTAAATCCCTCACAACTTTTCAAGTATTACTATGGAAACAATGTGCATATATACTTGAATTTACATTTTATTTACCCCAAAAATGATTTTCAGAGAGAGGTTGTCAATTGTTAGTTAGGTAATTATACATTATAGGCTGTGAAATCTGTAATTAAATGGTAACTAAAATGTACTTACATGTTTACATACCATAAAATTATGGTATTTTTAATATACAGTAATTAATTTATATTTAACATACACTTATGTATGCTTGATTAAATGTCAATTAGGTGCTCATTTGTGAAAAATTAACCATTACTATTTTATGAAAATATTAAGATAAATGTTTTTCCTTTAATTTTTAATATTGCTTTAAATGTCACCTCCAATTGATTTTTTGACATTCATAACATTTTATCTTATAAAAATTGCTTAATCCAAATCATGACATAACTCAAGATAAATGATAACTTTCAGTGCTGAAATAGCCAGACCTCGTGGTGCAGGCCTGTAATCCAGCATTGTGGGAGGCTGAGGCAGGAGGATCACAAGTTGAAACTCAGCATAGGTGATTCGGTCACTTGATGAAAGCAGGATTCAAGACCAGATTTTAAAAATTAGCAGGCTTGGGATGCATCTCAGTGTGAAAGCCCACAGCTTAATAGGAACACACACACACACACACACACACACACACACACACACACGCACACACACATGCACACACACACGCGCACACACACACACACACACAAGCACACACACAAGGTTCTGGGATAACGTAAAAAAATAGAGTTTACTAACTAATGGAGAAATTTTGAGACGAATTAGGCAATGTTTCAATTTTATTTATTAAATGTGTTTGTATATTTTCAGCATCATTATTTTCTGAATATAATTTCATTATTTTCTGAATATACCCTATTTTTAATGATCAACAAATTTGACTATCTTTGGCATATAATTTAAATAAAATGCTAATTCATAAATTCTTACATTTACAACTCTCTTAAAAATATGTATTATTCTGAAAATAAAGCTTGCTTTCCAATTGTTGAATACAGAAAAACCTCGGTCGTGTGTGTGTGTGTGTGTGTGTGTGTGTGTGTGTGTGTGTGTGTGAGAGAGAGAGAGAGAGAGAGCACAACACATATATAATGTATGTATAATATGTAATATATTATATACAATGTATATTAATATATATTCTATCTGAATAATGATGTATATATTTGTGCATGTGTGTGTATATATATACACCTATATACGACATTAAGCACTGTGTAAAAATAAAAAGAAAAACACATAAGAAAACCCCTAATGGCAGTTTGATAGAGAAACTGTTTCTTGTTTGCCCTAGAGGTATTAAGTACCTAGCTAAGGCTCTCCCCTGGACACTATTTAGATGGCTCTCTGTGGCAGACTATAGCTATGAATTAACAATGACAGCATTTTCATAAGAAAACTGCATCAGCACAAATGCTTAGGAAAATTATATATTTTTAGATCAGACATTGAAATTCTGATAGGTTTTGTGGACAGACATATACCTGCCTTTAGACATAACATTAGTTCACATACACGTATCTGGATAATAAAACATTTTAAAATAATATGTCTTGTCTACTTGAAGTACAGTAAGTAACATTGTTATGTTTTCCGTTATGTTTAAGTAATGAAATTCTCCGTGAAAAGAAAATCTCCAGATTGGATATTATTTATTGTTAAAAATCTCTTCTAAGAGGTGACTATAGAGATATCGTCAAGTGTCAATGATCTGTGGTTAAGATAATATAGCTTTGTAGCTTGAGTATCATAGTAGATTGTAATGTTATACTGTTAGCAGGTCAAAGCTGCATTGATAAACCTCTAACATTCATAGAAACCAGAAAAACGTCATGAACTGTGGTAGCAAAAGCTATGAAGGCATAGCTAGTTTACTGTCCCACAGACTATGTCACCATACAGAAACTATTTGGAATCAGATGCACATCTGTGTCTAGAAGGCAGATATGAACCGAGAGCATTTTGATTAAATTTTGCTGTAAAGAAATACCTCAATCGTTCCCTTTTTCTTTGGTTTTTACCTGGAGGAGGAGCCCAAGGAGAAAGAAACCCCCGTGCTCATCAGGGACGTTTTCCACATTGTCACTGCACGGGAGACAGCAGCAGTCCATGCCGACTGCTGACCGATTAGTGTAGCTGACCCAGCGACATCGACACAGAGGACCGTGTCCAATCTGGTCAGCGCCACTGTGTGTCCTCACAATTACCTCCCAAAGATGCACTCATTGCTAACTCAATTAGATGTCTAGGCTTTCCGCCCTGGAGCAATATCAGAAAAAGAAATTTATCAATGTTCTTTACTCTGTTCTCCTAAAGATTCCCACAATAAAAGATGCTCATTAATCTTTTCTCATGAAATTCTTTGAATTGTTAAAAAAAGGTGAACTACCGCAGAGCAACACTGAGGCAGATAACTGCACTGTTGTCTACAGAAGTCATGTTTCAGGAGTACTAGTAGAATCTCCCAAATGTACGGGCACTTCTGATCCACTCCTGTTTGCCATATACTCCTCATCCTCCAGTCTATGAAAACAAATGAATTAAAAGGAAGATCTCTCAAAATGAAGGTTAACACAGTTGTTATGGAAGTGTGCTGATGCATTCTAGCTTGTATAATGAAAAGTATGCATTTTATAAACTTATTATATGAAATTGTCAGAAAATTAAAACCTGTTGAGTCTGAGTTCTAGTGCAGAACATGTAAAACACACATTGGTGGCATATTTTAGGAAATATACTATTTTCTATGAAAACAGTGACATGAAGGATATTGAGTAGCTTTTTCCAGAAAATTTTAGTGTAAGTTTGGGGTTTACTTTAGGAATATATAAGCTTGGTTTGTATATGCCTATTCATTTTATCTATTTCTGTCATTCTGTGCATATTAACATAAGCATATAGTGGCACTTTGATTTTCCTTCTTTTACTCTCAAATATACAAATGTGTTGCGCAACTAGGTTGTCTTATGAGCTCATATAAAGGAACTCACTGGCAGCTTTAAGTACCCTCTTATTTGTAATTGTATGAGTAATCTACGTACTTTTTAATATAGGAGAAACTTTGAGTAGGTGATTTTAGCCTCTGTTTACCAGCTTATAATAAAGCCTAAAGCTTGTGGTAGTTGTTATTTACTGTTCACCTTAAGTTCCATATAGTTCATTGATAAAATCCTAATCCCTCCCCCAGCAACTATCAATTCAAACTCGCAATACCGAAGAAAAATATAAAAAGGAGACATGATGTAATATTGTTGAAAAATTATATATATATATATATATATATATATATATATATATATATATGTGTGTGTGTGTGTGTGTGTGATGTGTGTGTGTATGCATATATATGTATATATGTGTATGTGTATGCATGTATATATATATTGAGGGCCCACACAGTGGAGCATGAGGACCCTAGGAACAACCCCTCCTGAACGCCAGCACACAGTCAACACCATCCACCATCCTAGGACGCCATCCTGGAAGTGAAATGCTGATCACCGTGAAGCTGTGCTACTCTGTGTCTGTGGCAGGCAGAGGATCCCGTCCTGCCAAGCCCCGCTCTGAGTACAGAATTGGGGATGAAACACTAATAGCTTTCACTCGTTCACAGCGGAGGTGGCCTTTAAGACAGCAATAGCCACCTCTGTGACATTACATATTAGAAAAAAGAATCAAAGTGCTTCGGTGAAAATAACTGAAGGGTGGGTTGGCTTGACACGGATCCCCAAGGGTTCACGTGCATCGCATCCCTTCTTGAGGACACAACTGTAGGTCAAGTTCTGGAGTGGTCCAAAGGAGAAGGCCTTATGCTCAGTGAATTCTAAGATGGATGTATGTGGATATATGCACTGCGGAAGCATTATTTTGATTTTTACAAAGCTAACAAATTAAACAATTTGACTTCTTTGTAGGAGGATAATGAGCCCAATATTTAAAACACAATAGGTACAAATAAAAAGACCATGGAAATAACAGAGTGCCATTTCTGAGTGTTCTAAGTGCATAAAATGCTATATTCAAATGTGCTTATTAGTGCGGCTATACATTTTTCTGTATAAATTTGATTTAACTATGGAAATGTTTGCTTATCAAAAAGAAACATAATTAAACTATTACAAGGTAAAATAAATTGGTTCAACGGGGAAATACTTTAGATTTATATTGAATGGAAAAATATGTGAGAAATTACACAAGTTAAAAGTATAAGCTAATGTGATAGGTGCATTTGGGAGAAAATTGTGAATTATCTTCTCAAATTTTTACACAACACTGGAAGTTGCACTAAATAAAATAATAATATGGTTTTCTTAAAAGTCAGAACTCGGTCAAAATCTGTTCTGAGGGAAGTTATTAGGTTTAATGGATAATTCATCTACTTTTTTATTCATATTGCTTAGTATTTTGAAGATATCTTACCAGTGGTCATGCTCAAGACTCAATATTTTAATGGATATAAATTATCTAATTGAATCCCAAAAAATGAATCAAGCAGAATCACATGTTTTACTTGACATGCAGACAATACTATTGGAAAATCCTTCTCACTCATTTTTCAAAGTATCTTCTTCCAAAATCTTTTCAATGTTTTTGTTCAGCTACTTATAAAAAACATCTGCAGAAGGAAAAGTTTTGAAGCTTATGAGAAACATCTATTTTTCAGTTTGTTAATTCTTTCCTGTAAGTGGAAGAAGAAATTGACCTAAATCCAGTTCTTATGCAAATCGTGAATTATCGACACCAGGACAGTGTGCTAACTTATTCAGCTGAGTATGTGATTGGTTCCAGTGTACTGCTGCACTTTGCCAAGTAATGAAACTATAGCAAGACAATTAATTTATGTCTTGATATTTGGCCTATTTATGTCAATTAGCATGTCGTGAGATTGTATAACTGACTTACTTAAAGTTTATGAATTAAGACACACCAACTAGACGTTCAAAGCATTTCACCATAACATCTAACAATAAATTTGTAAACCACTTTGTTAAAATATTGAAACAATATGGTTTTAGTTTTTTTAAATGGAAGAGACCTAACTGAGCACCTAAGTAATGTGCTAATTTCACTCGAATAAATTCACAGAAGTTTAATTGATTGGTCCTGCATTGCTGGCAGAGTTCACTTCAAGGACATGCTCGAACCTTGTTTTCCCACTTTCATATTTCAAAATAATTCGCACTAGGCCACAGCAGACCTCTGTGACCCAGAGAGTATACTTAGAGGGCTTCTCTCCATAAAAACTGTAAGGTGCTAAATGCTAGCCGTTGAAATTCCAAAACTGTATGTAATGTAATGTTGTGGAAGAAAATGTTGGGAATGTGACTGTCACTCATAGAAAGAAGGAAAAAAGAAAGAAAAAGAAAAAGAAAGAAAGAGAAGAAGGAAAAAGTATGTCTTAGAAATTTCTTTGCTATTATTTACATGCATTGTTTTTAAATTTTTCCCTATGAATTCACATTGGACATTTAATACATGCCCAAACTAATACATTCTATATTGTCATTTGTAAAGAAAAAAGTAATCTGTAGAATAAAGTTACCATCTCAGCCACAAAGTTGAAAATACTAATAATTCACACGCGTATTGTACATCCAGTTGCCCCACTCCTCGCCTCCTACTCATACATGACCATTATCTTGAGCTTTTATTTTTCCTCTTGCCTTGGAAAATAATTCCAAAACGTAGTTAGGCAGGATTAGTGATTGCTCTTTAAGTTTTAAATTGCCGCACACTGTGCACACTGCCCTCTGAGAATTTCCCTTCCTCTAAGTGTGTCTATGGCTTAGCTGGTATTTTACATGTAGCATCAGTTCAGTTATCTTTACTGCTGGGGCCTGTTTCAATTTGTTAATATAAAGCGAATGATGTATGCCTTGTTAAATAAAGTAATATACTCTGAAAATTCTAACCAGGAATCCTGAACCATATATGCCGATTTCTCCACAGTATAACCATGAATGGAATTGTACAGTGCGCAAATGCCAGGCTGTTTTGGGACGTGGTTGTGACAATTTATTTTCCCACTGCAAAGGCAAAGAGTCCTGACAATAGAATTTTTTTTTTCAAATCCTTCACATTGTGCAATTCTTACTAATGTATCATTATTACAATTCTGTTATCTTGCAAGTAAGTAATATTAGGTTGTTTTAGTTGTAATGTTCATTTCAGGAGTAACGGATAAAAATAAACATAAATGTTTCCTTTTCTGTGGAAAATCTGTTTGTGTATTTTGACAAAATTTCTACTTGGTAGGTTTCTTTATCTATTTGGGTCCTAACACGTGTCACCTGCTTCCTTTGCAAACATCTCCCAAGTTTTGATTTATCATTTTACTCCTTCAACTATTCTTTATGAGAAAGAAATGTGGATTTTAAAGGCAAAAAAAAAGTGGGGCTGGAGGAATAGCACAGAGGTTACAGCACATGCCTAGCGAATGCAGAGTCCTGAGTTTGGTTCCTCGGCACCAGGTAAACTGACCATGGTGGTGCACACCTATAATCCCAGCACTTGGGAGGCGCAGACAGGAAGATTACCATTAGTTCAAGTCCAGCCTGGGCTACGTACAGAGATCAGGACCAGGCCGATCTACAAGGTAAGACCTTGTCTCAATAAATAAATCAACAAATAAGTAAATAGAAACTTTAATAATGATGAAGTATATAAATCACAGCCTGCTAAGCAAATTCTGTTAAAGAGATATTGGTCATTTTAAAAATATGTGTTTGCATTTCTTTTTTGTCTGTGTGTTGTGATATAATCTTGATTTCCTGTTTTGTTTTGTAGCATATAAAACATACCAATGATGTGTACGTGCTAGGTTATCTTGGTTATCCTTGTCACCGGCTGAAGACGTGCGGTTGGGCGGGCAACCCTCAGTCCTTTTCTCCTGGAGGGAAACAATGTCCGCCACACAACTTAAAAAAGGAGAGGTTTATTTTAGTTTCCATTTCAGAGGTCTCCGTCCATGAGACGTCAGCCGATTCCAGTGCTGGAAGGGGTCGTGGCAGAGGACAGTCGCCACATGGCAACCAGGAAGCAGAGAGGGCAGGACTCACCGTGTGGGACTCACCCGGAAGGAAGCTAGCTATGTTCTTCCGGGTCCTGCCTCAGACACTCTGCCCTTCAGGAAGCCCGCATCCTAAAACCACATAAATTCATCACTGATTTAACTCACTACCTGACGTAATGCTCTATGATCCAATCCAGAAAAGCACAAAAGGGTTCAGGGAGTATTTTCAATTTAAACCACAGCAGGGCACAATGGGCTAACCTAATGTGGAGGTCTCAACTGAATTGAATATTAGGAGGCGGGACCCAGCTGGAAGAAGTGAGTCTTGGGAGTGTGACCTTGAGGACTGTGTCTGTCCCCACCCTCTTACTTTTGACTCTCTCCCTAGAGGCCTTCTACCGAAAAGTTTCTGTCTTGGAACCGGCTGACCTGGACCACAACCGTTGAGCCTGGGGGTCACAGTAAACTTCTTTTCTTCTAAATGACAGATGTCAAGTATTTTTCCCAGTAATATAAAAGCTGCCCCAAACAATCTGCTTATTAAGTAGGATCTGTCACCAGGCCCACTGTCATATATTAAAGTCCCACATATTAATATAAATTCTCCATCCGCTATTTGTTTACATTTTTTAATCTACCTCTCTTACCTCACATTCTTTTATTTGAAATGGTAACTTTACGGGAAGCATATCCAAAGTCCAAATTTTGTTCTTTCCAGTTAATTAACTATTTTTATTTTTCTACACATTTAAGTTTACTTGGACAACCTATTGACACTTAGACTTTTATAGAATGCATCATTAAATTCAGTATTATCTGTGTCTTTGAGATGTTAAAGCTTTCTGTCCAGAAACTGGCCCTTCATTCTCGATGTTTGTTTATTCTAACTCCCTCCTTCATACCCGGTTTATAAGACTGATTCTTAATGGTCTGACCTCATAAGGAGAGCATTTATAGTGTGTTACTGCTGTTTGCTTCTTTTTTGAAACAGGTTTATTGATGTTTAATTGATGCAACATGTTTTTAAACAAAATTTAAAAACTTCATTATATTGTATGAACATACTGAACATATTGAGAGCTCTGTATTGATAGTGTATGAGTACAGTATGTGCCTGATGTTATTGTAGGACAATTACAGCAGTGCTTTTTAATAAATTTCATGGTAGTTAATCAGATTATTTATAATTGCTCCTTCCCAATTTTATGTACTGCTTAATCTAGGATATACAATTTATAAAAGCATATGCATGGATTTTCATATGACTTTATTCCTAAGAACATCTGCTTGCTGGTCAGCCTTTGAAACTGTGTCATTGTTTTCAACAAATGTTCTTACGTAATGATTCTATATTTGGCATCTTAACTTCAAGTACTTTCATTTTTGTAGACATTAAAACTCTTTATTCACGTACATGTGTTCATTTATACGTTTTCACTCTTAATCTCAGTGACTCAGCTTCAGGAGCTGCGTGTTTGCTCTTATGAAGGGTCTACACTGAAACATTCTGGTCCACAGGAGATCGGTTTTCAGCAGACACCATCCTTCACGGTGAACCTTTCCTGCCCTAGAGAATTTCAGACCTGTCTCCACGTGACACTGTTTCATGTCTGATGAGCCAGTGATTCCTGGATTCTGTACAGAGCCCCTGGGTGTGGAGTTAGTTGCATCATTTGTTTATGACAATCCACATTTTATTTTTCTTGTGGCTTTTAACTGGTGCTTGACTATATGAAACTATTAGAATTGTAATCTAGACATTCACATTCAGCATTTATTTTGAGAACTATTTGGAATCCATCATGAAAGACTCCTTTAAAATTACATTTAAGTGGTTTTTCAGTGTACATGCAATCAGGAGATTTATTTGATTAAACATTTGCAATTAATAATTAAAAGGATTTTTGAAATCTCAATATTTATTCTCAAACCTGTTAAAACCTTGACCAAAATCGTATTTAGACATACAATAGAGAAAATAATTTAATAATTAGGCAATAAAGCATACTTTATAGCTAATGAGTATGTAATTGTAAATACAAATCTAGAATGCTGACATGATGGTCCATGTAAAGTTAATTATGTATCAGTTATGCATTTTTAATAATGTTTGCATTCCCATTTTCCTAATGTGTGGTCACCATAGGAAGTGAATGCGTGGGCCTGCTTATTGGATTTGTTCTCACTGCTGGTATAATTCTTCTTGATCCTCAAAAGTTAGTTGCAAATGTTTAGCATAATAACTTAAATATCGTGTGTTTAGATTTCTCGGTGTATGTGGACATGTTAGCCTGATGAGATGTCTCCAATTTACTTGTCTGTCTGAGCAAAAAGATTTGAATCCCTCCAGATAGAACTTAGAGTGGACTGAGCAGCAAAATGAAAATGCTTATCTTGGGATTCAGTTTGTGGTTGCAAACAAATTTATCTTGCTTATTAAATAGGTAAGATACATGTTTTACTACTACAAGTAAAGATAATTCCTGAGTTTTTATTAATTAATTCAGTACAAACACACTAGTTTTATAAATAGTTTTGTGGAATTTTTACTTTGTAATTAGACTACAATATAATTAAAATATTTATGTGTGTTTAGCAAGAAATGCTGTCAAGTTGTACAGTTTTTTAAAAATTGTGATTTCTCTGAAGAAAACAAGTCCTGATAACTTATTAAAATGTCACTTCATCTTTTATGTGCTGTGAGGAACTGAACCAAAAATCTGTATGAACTTTGCTTTCTCCTCCATAGTAATTTTAAGCTAATACTGCAGAACTAATGACAGCTTTGAGAAGTGCTATTATCAATTCCAGCTGTCTCTTGCATCAGGACACCCTGAATTATGGTGGCATTTTAAGAAATGAAGCGCTGAACAAAATCCATTACGGATAAACTTCTGTTTTAATACTTTTGCCCACCGTCTCATTTTTGTGGCTCTCTCCTTTCATCACAGGGAAGAAAAAAAAAAATCTCGGGACAGTCTGAGTTATTTCACTTAGTTCTTTGAAGTCCCCTGTTCGGGGATTCACATTGGACTGAGCTGCTGGCTCTAATGAACATCTCACCTACCACCTCCGGAGTTGAGATGTCTCCAGACTGATATGGGTTTACTTGTTAATGTCCCTCCAGAAGCCGTTTCTAGGCTCTGGATTGCTCCTTTCTTGTCTGTGAGATTTTCATTTCCAAGGTTATATTTATCTAATCTATTTAGAACTTTAATAAATATCTTATTTCCCCTAAGTTTCAATTCCTTCCCAGAATCCCTGGATGAAAATTCAGTCATCGCTATCACCTAATGTATCACTTCCTGCCTCGTGATGCTTGTTTTGCAGCTATAAATATGGACATTTCTCAATATACATATAACTTCTATAAGGTAATGTGGGCATTCAGTGAGCTATGCAAAAGTTCTACTTTATAAAGTCTGTGAGTACTTATTAGTATATTTACTTCAGAATCTAAAAAAAAAAATCCACCTTTAGGTGTTCAGATATTTTTCTCTTGAAAATAATAGGATCAAATGTTGTCTCTGAACTTCCGGTGTTCAGAGTATCATTCATATTGAGAAATGGATCGTTAAGGGGGTAAGCAAACATTTCTTTCAATGACTTAAGTGCAGGTTCACAGTTAAATATGTAAAATCAGCGAAAGAGCATAATGTGTTTTGTCTTACCTGGAGGTTAGAGGAGTTCCCCTAAAAAAAGTGAGACAGAATTGAACTTATAATAATGAGCAGGTGCTCAGGGGAGGGAAGGGTGTATGTAGGAGCGATGATAACCACGTATCTGTAAATGGCCAAGCACGGGACATAAGAAAGATCCTATTTTGCTTGAATATGTGTCAATAATGTGGAAAGCCTCAAACTGGAGGAATAAAAAAAATATATACTGTGTGGTAAAACTAGAAACTCTGGCAACAGCCAAATTGAAATGGGTTTTTGGATAACAGGCTAAGGTATCTGCTAAGAGAAAGACACTGAAGAAACTCGCTTCCTGGACTAACACAAAGCAAACTTAATTTTGGAGGCGGTCATCGTGATGCGATGTCTTATGTTAATTCTATGGGGATGAAAATGTAAGGATATGACCGCAGGCTGACGGCCAGACATGATTAACAGGAATGATACTTATTTAGTATTTATGCCACAGCAAGGATTTTTCCAATGCTTTTGAAGGTAGTAATCCATTGAGTCACTTGCAACTTGGTTATTGCTAAACATATCCTACTTACACAGAAACTGAAATTTAGAAAGATTAGATAGCTTACTCGTACATGCAAATTCCCTGTGGTAGAGTACAAATCAAAGTCTGTCTGTGCATTTGTTAGGAAATGCTTAATTTTCCTCTGCCAGCTCGTCACAGATGAGCCTCTAACCCTCATTGCTTGTACCCTGTTCCTTAAAGCACCTTCCCTGACTCCAGGAAACCCTGTGTGCCCTTCCACACAAGCCTGGTGGATTTCTGCTTGTATGATTTCACATGGAAAAGTGACATACACTCAGGGCTTTAATTCATTCTGTGGAAACTCCCAGAACCCGACTCAGAACTTCCACTAACATCCAACACTTTCATTTGCCCTCAAATCTTACTCATGCAGCTGGACTGCTTCAAGTGATTGAGTTCTCCTCTTTACCATATGTTAATTGGGTCTCTGTGAAACCTGCCTTCTTATTTGTAAGGAATTCACATCTATCAGGGAATTCTCCATTTGCCAGTCACCCACAGTTCAGGGCCCTGAATGCAGTTGTGACTAATAAATTCTGTTTGCAGACCTATTAGCACCTTGTGATTAAAAAAATACTCCTTAAAGGCTTCCTTGCTGCCAACACTGAGCAGGTACAGCAGGGCTCACAGGGTAACAGGGTCCTATCTCCCTGCAGCGTTGTCGTTGAGCGCAGCTTATATTCTGCAGAATTTAGTGGGCTCATGAGTATCCGGAAGTTTCGCTGAGGCTGTTGCTTTCTTCCATACAAGGAGAGAAGAGAGTATGTAATTGAACAAAAAGACGAAATTGCAACTGAGCCAAATGAATTACTATGTGTAGGTCACGTGCCAAAAATGCTTTCTGTCTTTTAAGAGAAAGTCTGAGAGCTCCTTTTTCTTCTCTCTCCCTTACATAGTCTGCTAACGCAGACCTTGGCCATCTTCCCCTCCTTACGTCTTCTTCTGTGTCTCATTGCTTCCTCATTTTCATTACCTTTTTCTGAAAAAAGGAGAAGGAAAAGGCAGAAGTACACACCTCCGGGAAAACCATCAAGTGCTCTTGTGTCCATCCTCTCTAGGCTTCACCGCAATTTCTCTCTCTGATAACTTCAAGTTGAAGTTATTTTTAATTCAGGGCTTGGACTTTAGCTTCTGTTATTACCTGCAATAGTTTTTAATCTCAACTTTTCATTTCCCTCACTCTCTACTAGATTAAAGTCTGATCAGAATTCACTCTTACCTTCCCCAGTTTTGTTAAATGGAAGCCTAATTACAAGAAAGGCAAAATTGGGGTTCCAACACTGCACAGATCCTTGGCTTACTACTAAGGGCAGTGACCAGGCTATGTGGTACTGGTGATAGAGCACACCAGGTGGTCAATGGAGCGGTATAGAGAGTCCAAACATAGAATAGATTAATAATGAGAGAATGACCTCTGACATGGTCATGTCAATAAAAAGTGGAGGAAAGATACTTATCTACGTGGAACAGATTAAGTGTGTATGTATATATACACACTTCTACATGTATATATTACATATTGAGACTGCACATAGGCATGTCTATATCATACCTATCATCTGTCTATGCATACTCAGATTTTGCACACTTTGCAAATGTAATTCAACATGGATTAGAATTCTACCTTTTTTGAGACACTGTCTTGCTCTTGTAGCCCAGATTGTGGTGCAATCACCATGTAGCCCAGGCTAACCTCAGACTCACGGCAATCCTCCTGCTTCAGCCTAGGATTACTGGTGTGCACCACCACAGCAGCTTAGATGGTGCTGAAGAATCACACTCAGGGCTCTGTGCTTGCCAAGCCCTTGAACCGCTGTGGCATTCTTCCAGCTCTGTGGGTTATAATTCTAAATGCAAGGTGATAAAAAATTTTTGCCGAAGGATGACACTGGAGAAAACCTATATGACCATGTGTATGGTCATAACCTCTCAGGTAAAACACAAAGGACACATTCCATTGAAAAACCGACGAGAGGGACTTTATTAAAATTCAAAGTTTCTGTTCTGTGAAAGATAATGCTGAAAAATGAGATCATCTGCAGTGTATAATGAAGACTTACTATTCAACTATTAGCCAACCAATATTTAGGCTGTGCTATGCTAAATGAGGTGTACACGGGGGTAGCAAATCAGCTGTAGAAGGATGTACCGTCTTGTCAACCAGGAGAAAAACACAAATTACAAAAATGCAACATCATTATACAGCTATGCGCATGGCCAAAATCCAGAACATGGACGTTACCAAATGGTGATGAGATCATAGAACAGATGGAAATCCATTCCTCTCTGGTGGGAAAGAAAAATGCCACCGTGGGAGGCAGTTTAGCAATTTCTACAAAACTAACCGCACTTTCCCCGTGTATTCTATCCACCAAGCTCATTGATACCTCCACAGATTACTTTAAAATTCATATCCACGATAAACTTATATCTTTATTCAGAAATAAATAGTTGAGTGTGGAAGCAACAAAGATGTCCTTCGGTGGGTGGATGAATAAATAAACTAAGGTATCGCCAAATAATGTAATATATCTTTGTGCTAAAAAGAAATGAGCTATTGAATCACGAACGATGTGAAGAAGCCTTAAGTGCACATTACTCACTTTTTTAAAAAAGTCAATCTGCAATGACCTCACAGTGTCCTATGTATTACCTCTGCAGTTTAAATAGTTACTCAAAGACGCATCCTCTTAATGAGTTGACTGGGCCATAGTCTCTCTGTGTGCAGAGACTTTTGTCTGAATTCCACAGAATTTCACCTCCGGGCCCAGCCAAATAGGACATCAGTAAATATTGCGAAGAGGTTACCGGGGAACAAGCTACCTAAACAGTTTTACAGCAAGAAGGACATGTGCTAAAGGTGTCAACTGCAAATCTTTCTTGGCTCTGTTGTGTTTTATTGGGACCAGAAGAGAAAACTTTATAAAGCATGACTAAACATAAAGGAAAATTTTCTCAAGTTTCCTTCAGAAAGTCACCTTGTGTCTCAATTTACATGGCACTTTTTAATGATTTTCTTAGGAACCACAAAGTGCTGTTTGGGGGGGAGACATGGGGCTTCGACCAACCTCAATCAATGCTAACTGAGAACATGTATAAAAGCTACCCAAATCGATAAGGAAAAAGACACAAGGAAATGGACTCTGGGATTATGATTTTGTTTAGAGAATGACCTCATAACTTTTGTAATCACTCGATGGCAATAGAAATGAATATTTTATTTGAATGTATATTAAAAGTAATACAGTAACTGAGTCATGTTATGCAGTAATGTGTATTGACATTCTAGAACAAATAAAAGTGACGATTATCTTAAAGTTATTTGAATGGGTATTTCTGGACCAAGATTTGATTTTCAGCAACATCATCATCCCAAAATGTGCTACACCCCTCACAGCTCAGATGAAAGTGGGAATGATGTGTGCTCAGGAAAGTGGGAGATGGGAAGGTCACACCAGCTGGATAGACCAGCTGGGGTCTAGGATGGGATACAGAGGTTGAATTGAATTTCTACATTTTTTTGAGACAGGGTCTCGCTCTGTGGTCCAGGCTGGTCCTGAATTCCCTTCAGAGCCCAGGCTGGCCTTGGCAATTCTCCTGTCTCAGCCTCCTGAGTGCTGGGATTACAGGCGTGCGCCACCACGCCCAGCTTATGTGGTGCTGGGGAATCGAACTTGGGTACTTAGCGCTTGGCTTAGCGCTTGCTCAAGCACTTTAACCGCTGAGCCATTCCTCCAGCCCCATGAATTTCTACATTTAATAACAAGATAGGAAAGTGCTGTACACTAATAGAACATGATTCCTGAGTGAAAATGGTTTTATATACAATCAAGCAATTTGACATACTATTAATTATGTAAAGGAAATATATATAATCTAGCACATGCTCCTTGGTGATAGGTAGCTTTAGCAAATTTAGCTCTACAATAATTTGGTTGGACAGTTTCAGGTTTTTTTTTTTCCATTGAAATTCTTGTTTATTATTTGAAAGTTGCAATTCGAATAATATTGAATGTGGAGAAGATGGCAGCAATGACTTAAAAGAATGAGGATCAAAAAAAAAATTTAGGGTGGAAGGAATAGCTCGGTGGTTAAAGTGCTTGCCTAGTAAGCCCTATGAAAGTGCTAGGTACCTGAGTTCGATTCCCCAGCACCACATAAGCAGGGCGCACTAGTGCACATCTGTAATCCCAGCCCTTGGGAGGCTGAAACAGAAAGATTCCCTTGAGTCCAAGGCCAGCCTCAGCTCCATAGTGAGTTCAGGACCAGCATGTGCTACAGAGAAAGACCCTGTCCCAAAAATAAATAAATAAATAAATAAATAAATAAATAAATATTTGACATCAGTACATTGAGGGGTACATGATTCAGGAATTTACAACTTGTATTATGTATGCAATCTTAGCTATCACTATATTTTGTTTGTGCATTAATTCCAAATTCTATAACACATTCGAGACACTGGGGTTTGGGGAATCCGTGAGCATCTACGTCCACCCTTTTCAGAGGTTCATCCTTTCCTAGCTGACCATTGTCCCTCTTTCGACCCTGCCACTCACATTGGGGCATTTTAATGACATCATTGTGTGGATTTCATAAGAAAGATGCCCATCGACAGTCAGTCTCTTGTGTTTGGTTTATTTCATGAAGCATTATTGATTCGATGTGACCCCATTTTCACTCAAACTCTTCATATCTGTCTTTCTTCATGGTTGCGTAGTAGTCCATTGATTATAGGTATCACATCTTCCTTAACCATTCCTCTAGGGATGGGCAGGCAGGTTGCTTCGGGTATTTTGTTGTTGTTTTATTTCACTGTAATATACAGAAGACAAAAGACGCGAGGAAAGAGGGTTAGAGCAGGTCATGCTTAGCGAGTGTACCATCAAGCCTCTGCTTCGCTGAGCACGAGATCTGACACACAGCACTTAAGAGAAAAGAGGCTTGATTTTTGGACCTTTCAGGTCTAGCATCTGATCAGCTGGGTCCTAGGCAGGACCACCCTAGGGGGAAGTTAAAGGAGAGGTCAAGCTCAGTTCATGGTGGTCAGGAGGCAGAGCAGAGGGGCAGTGCCGGAGGAAACCAAGGTAGGGAGCACAGAGCGCCCAACAGCACACCTCCGGGGCAGCAAGTGCCACTCGTCCAGGGCGTCTCCGGAGCCCCCAGCAGCGTGCCTCCACGACCCACCTGGACACACAGGAGCAGGTGTCCCTAACCTGGTGAAAATTGCTTATTCCAATGAAGTTGACATATTATGAATGATGGTTATAATAACCAAGAAGGAGAAATTTAATTGCATTTGAAACAGATGTGAAGCCACCTGAAGGTTTTAAGATGGAAGATGGCAGAGTATATTTCATGTGATTTGTGAAGGTCTTTAGACTGCTAGATCACAGGTACCGAGAAGGGGTCAAAGTTAATACGAAAGTGCAGCTAATAAGGTCGTTTAAGAATCCCAGCAAAGCAAGGAAGTGCCTTGAATGAGGACGCAATTGTCTCCTGGAGATGACGCCCATGGGCGAGTCCCAGGAGGACAGCCGATGCGCATGTCATTGGTTATAGTGGCTTTAACCTGTGGATGGGAAGTATCAGGAAGGAAGCGAGGGAGCAAACCCGGAAGGACTTTTAACTTGAGCAACGACTGTTTCCCCTTAGAGAAATGTGCAGATCTGAGGGAAACACAATGTCGGCAATGTGGGAAATAAAGTGTTGTTTTCACCTTGTGGAAAATAAGAAGCTATTAGCTATTTGTGTCCATGTATATGTGGAGATGTGGGTGTGTGGCGTTAGAGTTTAGAGATGAATTACACATCTATTCAAAGATATGGGCCTGTGGAACAGAAGAGAAAGACGGGCACTAGGTGGAACTGAACTGTGTGGAGGCACCTGCAAGGAGAAGGTGTTGAATGAAAGAGGGAGAGCTCAGAAGGGAGGTAGCTTCAGCAACGAAGGGGCCACGGACCAAATATAGTACTCAAGGCCAATCCTCCATGACTTACCTAATCACCTCATAAAGTGGGACAACCCCCAATCAGCCAAGAGGACACAGTCAAGCTTGGCTGTCGCAGAAGTTTTGTGCATTTTCGCACACTTACCTGAATTCAGTCATAAGGATGTATCCTACTTACGCACACCTCACACAGATTCCTGACAAACTAGTTGAGATATAAATATAAACTAGGACCCTCTCTACTGAAGCTTCTGAGGAATAGTGTGTGACACTTTCAAGGTTGCATAAAAATTGTAATTATCTAAACAGTGTTGGGCTACACCCAGATCTCTGGACACGAGAGCCAAGGAGAATTATTAGTGATGGGGAAGAAGGAACGAAGAAGGCAAGGAACTTAGTGATTCCATTGGGTCCTTACAACAGAAGTTGTCAAGGCCTTTGTGCCTAGAACTATGACGTGTCCAGTTGTGCAGTGGCTAGAATGGGACATTCCTCAAGACGGCAAGAGAGCCAGGGTCCCCTGGATCAGTCAGCGTCTGGTCCAGGAGTTCTCACGCAAACTGATGCTTGTACACTTTGCACAAGAGACTGAGTGAACAGAACTCTACTCTCCGTGTGTACATCAAATATATTCTAACTATGTACTTTCCTTGTGGCACAGCTACCATCAACACTTTCATATGGTAAAATTTTCATTAATTACATCAACAATATGCAGTAGTGTCACTTCTCTGCAAATACACGTGACTAAAACAAATCTTAATGTTTTAAAACAATACTAGTCCAACATTTGGAGATGGATGGATCTAGTTCCAGCTCTCTACCATCTACTTGTTGAGTCTCAAGCAAGACACGGCACGTTGGGTCCTCCTCAAGAACCTAGCACTGATGGAATATGCTTATGATTGGCTCAGCAAAGCCATGAGGTCATCATTTAGTAGCAGCGAGGTGTGCACATGCATGTCATTAGGCTTTCTCTTATTTTATTTAATTTGTAACAGTGAGCTACTTGTTCATGTTGGTTTCATCAGTGAAGTGACTAGTATCCTTGGCTTTGTGCTCAAGTTACAAACATAAGGCATTGCATGGATATTTTTCTTCCTGCAATTAGAATGACTTTCCAGTTTTTGTCAGATTAGTGAATAAAGATTTCTTTCTAGTTTAACTGGAGAGAGAGAGAGAGAGAGAGAGAGAGAGAGAGAGAGAGAGAGAGAGAGAACGGAACACACTTTTATTTTATTGACTTTGTTTATCAAAGTGAGAAACTATTTCTATACTGGAGTATGAGAATAAAGTCAAGATAGGGAACATCTGACAACAAATATGTATCATGATTTTAAAGCCTATTTAATTTCTGCTATACTGTAATGCTTATCATAATATGTAATATATACACATATTTCAACTTTATGTTTTACATTTTTTGAATTTTATCATTTTATGGTATCAGTATACTATTGATAATGTATTTTTAAAAATTTGTGGAACTCAAATAAAATTGATGTTAGCAGAGAAAATTGCTTTCATTAGAAATGATAATTGTATACTTTGACTATAATTTTCTGGGCTATTTATAGTCCTGTTTTCCCTGAGCAGCATTTCCTACCCTAGCAGCATGGAATAATTGTACTATGGTTTTCCAAATCCTTTCGTCCTATAGTGCACTATAATTATGTGCATAAATCTCTTCTCTCCTCAACCTCTCTTTGTGCATACTCAGCCATACCAATCCAGTTATATTCATATGAATGGTAGGTTTTTTAAAATCAGATTTTAAAATTTGTCGTAGTTTGTAAATGAACATACGCTCAAGTACGTATCAGTTCTTCCTTGTCTGAGGTGAGGTCTCTCTACGCCTTCCAGGTGGGGTGCGCCTTCTGGCATCATCCTCCTACTTCAACGTCCAAGTATGAGGGACAACGGGCTTATACAAACACACTTCTTTTTTCTCAGCAGATTTGGTACCAATGGCAAAATGTTATGTAAAAGAATATTTGGCCTCGTAAAGACAGAATACTTTTCTTTTGTTCAAGGAGATTTTTAATTTATTTTGGACATAAAATTCCAGAGTCATATCTTACCTTCTAGCATTTTTATAGTTTAAAAGAAATAGTCAGCATTAATAAATTGGTGGCATTTTGATAGTACAGTCTGCTTATAAGAAGTGCTGTGGATATACCTGTGCACTACTCAAATAATATTGAAACCAATATAATTTGTTTTCAGTATGCAAATTCATATAAATAAACAAAAAACTAGACCCTTACCATTAACAAAGTATGTGTTTGCTCTTATTAACCCAATGAATTATAAGTCAGGTGCAGTGAAAAAATGTTTGTGAACATGGAGATTAAAATAATACATTCTTCAGAGTTACTGCACGGTTTCCAACATACTATTGCCTTCTCTTAATTTAGTATATATTTTTTCAAGTTATTTTTAAATAGTGTATTAACTTCTATTGTAAACTTATACTAGCTCACCATAAGTTTATTGTATCCAAGAAGCAGCAACTAAAAAAATGATAGAGAAATTACATGAAGCTAACCACCATACAATTGTAATTGAGTGCTGTGGATTGAATCTGGAGCGTCCGCCAAAAGCTTGGCATCCTTGAATGTAGTAGGATATCTGTGGAAGCACAGGCTGTTGAGAGGCGAGGCCTGGCTGGAGAGGGCAGATGCCCGGGGATCAACCTGAAGGGATTGTGTCAACTTGTTGGAATTAGGGGCTTCCCAGGGCAGAGTTTTCAGGTTTGTATTATTGAATTGTAGGAAGTGAGGCACAGGTATCCACTCAGGGTGGAGGGGACTCAACTAGCAACTTGAACTAAGTAAAGGAAAGAGGAAGAAACATTGGTAGAGCCTCTTCCTGGGAACTCTCGGGCCCTGCCTAGGTCCCCAGACATCAACTCGCTACTCTCTTGACTCCTATCATTGCTAGGTTTCTGCAAGGCCTTGAATAGCTCTCCGGCTTCTGCCACATGCCTTCACCAGTGCCAGCTGCCCCATGAGTGGACTGTGTGAGACCTTCTGAAACCGTGAGCCAAAGTAAGTGTTTCCTTCCTTAAGTTGTGGCTGTTCTGATATTCTGTCACAGCAACTAGTAAGAAAGATATTTAAATATTATATAATAAATTGAAATATACGTATTTATGTATAATACATGTATTATACATATACACATATTTCAATGAAACATTGAAGTATTTATATTGAAATTTATTCATTGTATATAAATTGTATTACATTTTACATTTTGTATATTATGTATTTCTATATTATATATTTGATATATACTTTATCTATTTCTCTCTATATATGTAATGTATGTAAAGATTGTATAGCATGCAAATCAGCCAACCGCCTTGGGATGGTATGCTAAGAAATCAATTCATTTTCTGCATTTTCTGATTTCTGAAGTATTTGAATTTATTTAATAGCTGTCATTCAAACCACTTGTCTTTACAAACAAGTGCCTGGTGTGTAGGCTGAGGTGGTCCAAGCGATAATTATTCCCAGGATGGAGACGATGTGTAAGTAGTCTAATAGCTTTAATTCCTAATAATATTTTAAAATCCAAAATTTTAAACTCACTTTAAATAAATAGTCTTCAGTGCTGAGAGAAAAACGCTGAGACGGGCTTTCTCGCACACACCTGAGAAGGAATAAGGCAGCTCGCCCTTTCCAGGAAGCAGTTTGAGGAGACTTCGGGATAGCTTTATGTGTGTCTGTAAATGTAACCCGTGATTTTGATTCTGGAGTATTGAAGGCATAGTTTCCTAGGAATGCCAAAAGGCTTTGGACCTCATGCGGTCTCAGCTCTTCTTACTTTTGCCACGAGAAGCGTAGAGCTAGAGAAGCTGTGGGCTGAATGGTGCCACTCTCCTGCGTGGGCCTTCTCGTTGCGACTTTCTGGAGCGCTTCTTTCTCTTCATCTACAAAATGATGCCATGCTAGTCGTCATTATAAAGTGTCAAAAGTTGGCTGGCTTATAACAGCGACAACAAAAAAGTGCTGTGCTGTTGTTTGGAGAGACTAGGTCAAGGTGTTAGCAGAATTGTTACCTTCTAAATGAGACAAGGGAGAACACAGCATGTGCCTTCTCTTTATCTCCGGTGACTTTCTGGAATCTTCACTGGCCCTTGAAGTGTAGACCTATGGTCCTCTTCTCTACCATCGCCTTCCTAGGACTTCCTGCCGTTGTGGGGTTCTGTGTCTGAATTCCCATGTTCTATAAGGTATCAAATACTTGACAAGGAATCTACGCCCCCCTCCTACTTCGGAATGCTTCTTTGGGGGCTGGAGGCATGGCGCAGCGTTTGAAGTGCTTGCCTAGCAAGCACAGGGCCCTGAGTTTGATTAGCCAGCACCTCACAAAGCTGGGCATGTTAGCACAGGCCTATAATCCCAGCACTTGGGAGACTGAAGCAGGAAGATTGCTGTGAGCCCAAGGCCAGCCTGGGCTACATAGTGAGATAGTGAGTTGAGAACCAGCCAGAGCTATAGAGCAAAACTGTCTCAACACAAAACAACAATAAACCAGAATGCTTCATTAATGAGCTAATTAAATCTTTGAGTGCTCCCTTTGAGGGCCTGTGGGTTAAGAATGTAACATGCAAATGGCTTATGGGGAACACATAATCTAACCTGTGATAGTAATAGTAATATTAAAATAATATTAGATTTTTGGTGAACTTTGAGCCAAATCCTAGTACAATTTTCTGTGTCCAGCCTCTGAAGTGAAGTCAAAAGTCAATAAATTGGTCTACTCATCATGTATGTGAAAAAAAGAAGCCAGAAAGATTCCTCTGCATGTTCGTGAAGAAGAGGCATCAATTTGTTTTAGAACACTTACTGCTGTCGGCTCTACTGTAATGACCTAAAAATGGAAAGTGTAAAGCCAGCTAATGACAGGCAGACAGTGCCTCTCTTCAGTATTTTCATAATGACCAATGACACGTGAACACATGGATAAACAAGAGGCTTCAGGACAAGGAAAACTAAAAGAAAGAAAGAAGCCCCACCCACAGCGCTTCTGTGGTGCCGAGGCTCGGAGAAGAGCAACTCAAGCCCCCCAAGAGGACAAGAGGAGTCAAGTGACTGGCCGAAATCAACAGAAGGAATCACATCTCGGTGCTCTAAGTGAGTTCGTTAAAGTATTATATTTATTCACTCAAATAGGCTATGTGCGTGTAAGGAGTGGTCCAAACATAGTGGATGTTCAAATGGAGAAAAATATTATGACAATAAATGAAACATTGTCATTAATCCCTCTGAAAATAGCCCCACTGGCTTTGAACTCACATATCCTGTCATGCCTGCCACTATGGGAAGCAGTTGTGGATGTCCTTTCTCACGTCCTGACGACGTTGTGATCAAAATACCAGTGCGTGCTGCCACGGAGTGCCGGCCAATGCAGAGGCAGGCTGCGTGATGACAATGTGTCCTCATCAGCCTGATTCACGGGAATTAGCACTTTCTAAAAGCCAAGGTAGCCGTGGAAGATCAAAGCTTTGAATCAATTCAGGACATCAAAGCAGCCATGACAGTGCAACCAAAGGCACTCATGAAAGAGGACGTCTGGAAGCCTAGACCTTGCCTTGGAAAGTGGCAACCATGGTGGGGTAAGTGTATTTGAGGGAAGAGGGACTGTCCTGTGGGGATTTAGTGACAATACATCTTTTACTGTATTTAATTATTTTTTATTTAAACACCCCATATTTACTGGTCACATTTATATTTTGACAATGATTGTCTCATCTCCACATTTTTTTTTTTTTTTTTTTTTTTTTAGCTAGCAGCATACTTGGGTTTGATGGTCATAGAACTACCAGCTCTAATTGGCATGATAAAATTGTTCCCTGTTTTCCTTCCAGTACTGCACGTATGTTTCTCATTAACGAGTCGAGGACTCAAATCACTTATGTCAATTATGCCCTGGGCCAAGCCCAGCTTAATTCTAAGCATGTAAGGACATATGCACCGGCTTTAGGAGGCATATTTTAATTAAAATAAGGATTTATATTTTAGATGGATGAACTGAATGGGCTGTGTTGCTCAAAGAGACAATCCACATTTATCAAGATTCCACGCGTGGTCTGGCCCCAGTAAGCTTTCATCCTTTCCTGATGTACAAACGTCTGCTTCCTAAGCCCATTTATTTATTTTCTTTGATGGTCCTTTTTGCTCAATCCATTCCATATGCCTGTTACACGATGTTTGAAAATGTTACATCTAAATTCTTTAAATATTTCAAAACATTAATGCTTTCGTGTTACGGATTATCGGTTTTGCACTTCTCTCCAAAGAGGTCACACTTTTTCTACTTAAAGTTCCATTATTCCTAATATGACACAATATGATACTTCCCAAAATAATTCAATCCTAGAATCTAATGCTCCCTTGTAAATCTTATGGTTTCTTTTGTTAACTAACAGTCCCAGGAGCAAACTTACGGCTTGCCTGTTGATGTGGTAGGGAGGAGTGGGTAGTGTTTAAGAGGGGATCAGGACTTGGGGAAAAGAGTAAAACAAAGTAAAACTGAAAGAATGAACAGAAGTATGGCAGAGGTGGGCCACAATGTCATGGTTCCTCAGACAAAGAGGATCTATAGTTCCACAATATGCCCCAGACATTCAACATCCTGATGGGTGCTAGTCAAAGTCTTCATAAGCAATGGAGAATCTTTCAGAAATGTTTTTCCCTTTATTATAGCAAAGTAATGATTTTTTAAAGCTGATCATGTAGAGACAATTATGGGTTCTTAGTATTTATTTTGATTTCTTTCTGTGTTAATACTGAGGAGGATGTCATTTTAATTAATTTTAAAAATAATAATATAGAACCTTCTCATTAACCCTCATCCCACATCAAAAATACTTTTAAATGAGAACTGTATTTAATATAAATAAATCTTAACAAGTTAGAAAAATCCTGTACTTAAAAGGGGTTGAAATTTTTGATATAATTCTAGATAAATTACTTGGATTTCTTAAGAAACCAGGTGTTTCATTAAGGTAGGTTTTCTGAGATAATTACTGTTTGGATAATTGAGAAAAGTGATGATCACCTATTTAGTGTACATATTTTTGATCTTTTGAAAATAAAGTCAAAATATGATTGCATAGTTAGTCAAAATTAGTACCTGTTAGCTTTATTTCGTATTTGTAATCCAAAAACTGAAATATTTCAACAGATGTTAAAATAAACAAAATTAGGAATAATACTTCCTCTATTGTCACCTAATTATAAAATTGCTCATGTTGCCTTTTGAATATTCACTGTTTTATTTTCATATTTCATGATTTTTTCTCTTTTCTCTCTTTTGTCTTAGTATTTCAGGGCTTACTCAAATGAACTCAGAATTTTCTAAACAATTAAAACTTTCTTTGTCCTTAGAAATGCTTGGCTCCATCAGGTTGGCTGAACTTCCTTTTGAATGACCTAGCTTTTGAAGACTTTGAGATTTACAGGCTACTAATCGTATACATCTTTTTTGCCTCCATCATTCTCTTAAGTCAATGGCTCAAAACACGTGGCAATATTGCCCTTAAGGACCTCTGACAATGTCTGGAAACACTTGCTACACATGTTTTGCAGACAGGGGACAAAGATTCTCTTAGACATCGGTGTATGGATTCATTCGTGACTACTTTCACAACAAAGGATTGTCTGCCACGAAATGCCATCGTTAACGTTGAGACAATCTATTGTATGCAGTCCTGAAATGACATTTAAATGGGTAATTATTTTTCCATAATTATTGTTTTTACTAGTATATGTTTGCATCACATAATTACAATCAGTTTTGGAAATTGAAGCATATATATATTGCATTGAATCCTTTACTGCATTGATTTAGTAATTCCTCATTTCTATTTTGAAATTGCTTTTCTGCCCTCAGTGATTGAATGAAAATAGGTACCCCATAGAATTTTGTCAATGTTCTCCAAAAAGAAAAATGCTATGTTCAAAACAATTGTGTACATGCACATAGTCCAAGTTTAGTAGAAATAATGTATATTAATGAACAGCAATTCTCTTTCCCACTTTGTAATGGTTACTGATCACTATCACCATATTTCTTTTTGACTTTGATATTAATAACATTATTCCAAAATATGTAATTAGAAATTGTCCTGGAAATTCTTATTTGTTTTGCAGTTGTTTTCACTAACTGGTTTTATTCCAAATTGCAATAAGGTTCAAGTAAAGATGGATGCAGGAAAAAAGAGCTAATATTACTGCATATTTATAACTATGATGATGTGAATAAAATTTATATCAGTGACAGTAACTAATAAATGTCAAGCCTAGTGGCGAATACTTTAATTACATAATAATATAACAAACAGGTTTAAAAATTAAAAATATCAAACATCAGTTCTACTGAAGTTTTTCAGGCTTCCTCTCTGGGCTGGCAGGCAACATACTTGATGAATTGAATCCCATGTTAGACATTCAGGACAGATCAAGTCATCATGTGTGCATCTTCTGGGCCACTCACGAGTTCTATGGAGACACAAGAAGTTCTGACTCAAAAGTTAATCTCCCAACAGCCTCTGAAACAATATTCTGATGAAATGCTTTCAAATAAATACACAAATGTGTAGTTGAATGACCGATTTTATACATCTACGATGTTTAACAGTGCTGACATACATGAGGCTGAAAAATAAACTAGTGGCCAAAGCACTGCTCTGCTTTCTTGGGATTAACCTTTAAAAAATGAAAAAGAATATAGAACATCCACAAAAAGCTTTAATAAAATGGTGGCTTCACTTTTTGCCATTTTTAATAATATCTATCTATCTGATCTCTCCACCATCGACCTATCTCTCACTGTCCACACTCATAGACTAAAGGAAAGGCTGGGTGCTTGCCTCAGCCCATTCAGTAGTGTTTACTATCAATGCCAGATCTCTGTTTCTGACGAAGTAGTAATGTCACCAAACTTAACGAGCACCAGGTATTATCATTTATACAAAGGAGACTCTAATGTCCTTTCTCTTTGCTTCTTAATGGAACAGACGCCCATCAACAACTTCTTATTATCATCCACCATCTGTGTGATGGCTTCATATAATTACGTACAAACTGATGCTTTGGTAGGCCTTATTTCTGATAAACAGAATAAAATTAAGCTCTCATGTGAGATCCATTACAGAGGAAGCTTGGAATAAATATAGTAGATGCAATATTTCCCTTTCACAAACCTGTCAAGGCAGCTGCTGGAAGGCTCACTTAGGGATCTTTGTTTAAGATGAAATTCCAAATGATGAAGCTTGAGACTTTAATGACAAACTCCGCTATATGGTCAAAGGAAAAAGTGCGTTTCCTGGGCTTCCGTCTTAGCACATTAAGAATTAAAAGAATATGAGATAATTTAGAATGTGGATAATCATTTTGTGCCACTGAATTGTAAATCCACACCTGGGTTAGGCATGATGAGCAGAATGAGGAGCCAAGCATATTGGAGGAAGCGGTCGCATTTGCTTTTAATATTCATAATATATTTAAATTGAAATCTGCACAATATGTTGCACCACAGGTGGCAGTTTAGGAAATTATGTCATATGATGGCACATCAGCAGGTGTGCTACTGTTCGCATGCCAAATGCTGTTGGACACAGGTATGATATGAATTCTCAAAGAGAACCAGCAAAGTATATCATGAATGTGATAGGATGCATAATAATCTCTTACAGAATGAGAAGTACCTTTGCCACTATTGTCCACAAGGAGTGTCAGAAAATAAGTTTCTTATGTTGAAAACTATGTGAAAACTCACACTAACACAGGAAAAATGACACCACTTATTAGTGCAAAAAGAAATGCACAAATCTTCACCTTTGGTTTTGCAATTTTTGAGAAGTATTTAACTTGTACAACTAAGACTCACAGAAAGACACTGAATATTTGCTGACCTCGTGGTCATCATACAAGTGGAACCAATCGATATGCAGTTATATTGTCCAGTTCCTTGTTGGATTCATCCCTGTGCTCCTCATTCATTGGTGGCTGGCAAGTCATGGTGTGAGCAATCCCAGTTGTCTGCTTGTTTTCTTCGACTCATGGTCCTTCTACTGATGGACAATTGGATTATCTCTCTTTGGAGGCTATTTGGAATTCATTTACTGTGCACTTCCTCGAGCGAGTCATTCTTGGGGTCACATGCTTTCCTTCATCGTGGGGGTGTGATTAGGGGTAAAACTGACAGGCTAGATATCAGCTGTGTGCTGCTCTTTTAAAGAAAGGAACATCTAGTTATTCAATATTATTAAGCCATTCGCTCAACTTGCCGGCAAAATATGGATGAATCGGGTTTTTGTCAATTCTCTTTAATAATGCCTTATATTTTTAGATGAGCTATTTGTCATTTGCAGATCTGGAATTGGAATCAGTGGAAGGAAAGGGCGGTGGTTTGCCATCTCGTTGCAAGAATTAACATTTGTGATAATTTTACGCTTAGAGGACTTCTTGGGCATAGTTTGAGGACACTGTTTTTTTTTTTTTTTTTTTTTTTGTACGTTTAGTTTTAGGCCTTTTTCTTCAATAACCACTCTCCACCACCCAGAGTTCCCTAATTTTTTCTCATAAATGCCATATCTATGTAGCATATATTAACTGAATATTCTGAATATTATCTCTCAATATTCAATGTATTTTATTATTATCTATTTGATAGATGAAAATAATTGTCACATATTTGATTAATTTTTGTATTTTTAATTATTGACACAGCTTGTATTTTCATATTTTAATGACTTATTATTTATTGCTCTGTAGGTGATTTATTTTGTCCACTTCTAGAGATCATTTTCTACAATGATCGAAGAGCATAAATGAGATGTGAAATTCCTCATTCTAATGCATTTGTTCTTATAATCTGTATTAGTTAATTACTTAATTCTTATAATTAACATTAAATTTCTTGGAGAAAGTGCAAAAGATCATTTGTCTTGAGTAAAAAATTCTTAGTTAAGTTGATTCCAAATTTCTTCATCCTTGAAGATATACTGTGTTTACTCTTACAAAATTCTTAGCTAAAATTTCTTCTTGATTGCCAAAGTTCTTTATTATTGAAGATGTATTATGTTTCCTGTGAGTCTGTCTGGTATAATACTGCTCCGTGCATTCACATAACAATCACTCCACCCTGTTCTCGTGCATATATATTCATACATTTCAATAATTATTTTGTGACAAAATTGCCTGTGTATGTATGTCCACCACAAAATTCCTCGGAACTTTCAGTTCCATTTTCTCCTCCTTCTGTTACTCCCAAACTCTATATTTCTCTCTCTCCTCTTTGGAACATTTCAAACTTTGCTCTTACCACGTGACTCTAAAAAGGGTGATGAAATAATTATGAAGTTCTTTCAAATAAATATAATTACCAAAGGGAAAAAAGTAGGCAAAACGTAGAATGTATATTATGTGTAAGATTTCATGAGTTGCTTTTCCTGTTTCAATGTATTTAATTTGTTAGGAAAATCTGCTTTTTTAGAGCAAGGGGTGATTTTCTTTTACAGGTAAAATATTGGAGTGTTAAAAATGCCTACAATGTGAAACCAGACTGTGTAGGGAAGCGACAGCTGTCAGTGGGATTGAAGGAAGTGCCAAGAGAAATCCAGTAAGGCGGAAGGGATTTGGAGCTCCGACCCCAGCACAGGGTTATTCTCTGGTGGTGAAGGGTGCTGACGAGTCTTGAGAGGCCTGCTGCAGGCTCCGTGCTGAGATAGTGCACCAAGACAGGGAAGTTTAAGACAAAGTAAAAGGCAGGAAGCAAGGATAAAAAAGAAAGAAACAAACAAACAAACAAAGGAAAAGTATTCTTAATCTACTTACAATGAAGCTAAATATAAAATTAAAAATGTAATAACAAAATAGAAAAGTTCACAGCATTAATATTGGCAGGAAGTAGAGAATATACAGGGAAGATGTTAAGATTATTGAAAAATTGCACTCCTCTACTTAGAAAACTGAAACAGAACTGCATTTCCTAGTGTAAACTAACCTCCTGGTGTCTGTGCTGCAAGGTGAGGCTCACCTAGGAAGCAACACAAGACTTTTGTTTACCCTGGACAGACAACGCCTTCTCTCCTGGCATTCCAATCTTAACTTGGAATGGAAGGATATTGCTACCAAGGGCATAGAAAGGGTTCTGTATGAGAGCAGCTTGGTAACCAGCCCGAGGCATCCTGAAAGTTAGATCTCTACCCTCAGAACGTGCCCCACAACTGCTAAAGAAGATGGTGTGCTAGATTTGCCGCTGCTGGTGACAGAGCTCAGTTTCCTGTCGCTCCTTCTCAGGCCACGAGAAGTAGGGGAAAGGCAACAGACTTCTCCCTTTGCTCCTAAGTAGAGTGAAAGAGAAGACTTCCTGTCTCCATTTCAGATGACACCATCTTTCGGCTGCTGAATGTGTCCTTTATTGTGGACCTGGGATGCAGAGGGAATTCAACTCCGCACTATCAGGAGGGAGGCAAGGACACAGCATTTGACACTCAGAATAACAAGCTAACCTATTTCCACACAAGAGGCCATGAGGATGACATAAAGGGCTTGAAAAATAGCCTCAGCTACTGGAAACAATCGCCACACAATTAGATGGCTTTGAGTGTTGTGCTGTGCCAGTTTTTGTTTGTTTCTTTAAAAAAATTTCTAAGAAGTTCATAGATTATAATTCAAACTCTAAGGAAATCAAGATTCAGAAACCCATCTTTTTTATTTTTTCTAAAAAGAAAATAGACTCATTCGTAGTAGTTCAGACAATAAGTCATTTAGTATCACATAAGACAAGTCATTTAATATCATCTAAAATAAATGAACAAATGTGTCACGTGAAACAGAAAATGAGTACATGTTTGGATACATAAAGTGGAACTTACGCAACTCTAAATGTTATCCACAAGTATATTTGAAAGCTTAAGTGTTACACTAAAATATTGTCATTGCATTCAACTTAACTCTAAAAAATGATTTAAGAAAAATAGTGAAATATACAGGAAATAAAAATTGTCATTAATAATATTTCTGTAATGTATTTGTGTGTGCCGTTGAAGAGTTAAGAACTATAATCAATTGAAAATAAAATAATATTTATTGAAATTAAGATATTTAAATTCTGAGGTTCCCAAGATTTTTTTGGCATGAGAAAGCAGTTTAGTTGAAGGCAGGTGGTGGAGGGATGTACTCAGCAGGTCATTGGAGAAGAGCTTGAAAGTGGTAGTCACAGCAGGAGGGAACAGGGAGGGAAGCCACGCCTCCTGTCAATCAGCAGAAGCTTTAGAATCTAAAAGGAGCTGGCTGATGGGGCTACTCTCTGCTTATCTCTTCTGGAGGCACTGCCCTTCCAAGGCCACAGGCCAGAAATGTCCACAGCCAAGTGTTGGAGACCCTGCTTTTAATTCACACTCTGCAAGTGTGAATTTGTTTAGACAAACTTAAGACTTAGAACCATATTAAAGAGTAAGAATCCAAGGGGTCAGCCCAAGTTACTTACTGTCTCTGATCTTCCTTTACTGAAGATTCAGTGATTCAAGGCAAGGTGAACTTTTCTCCTCCAAATTTCTGCGGCATTTTGTTCCCACTGCACTCTGGTTTTGAAACTCCCTACGATGCAGAACGGATGTTGAACTTAATTATCTGGATCTCAGATCAACTTTATACTCATACTTACGGCAACAATTTGCTGAAATAAGATCGCTGTGTATACAGTAGTATGAAACCGCTCAAAGCATAATATTTCTAGATATCAATGCATTTAGCTTAGAGAAAACGGAACATATTTTCAAAATAAAAGTGTCTGAGAATAAATGACCACTCTGTTCAGGTCCATTAAAGATGACCAGACAGATAGATAGATAGACATAGATATAGATATAGATATAATTTCCTAAGCAAAAATGAGTTATGTGTGTTTCAAGGGATACTTTGCTTGATGTACTGTAAGCTGACCCCACATGGTCTCATGCTATAATCTTTTATAACCTTGAATTTTCTTCTGTGTCCTTTGTTTGCTAACCTTTGACATCAGCTCCCGCCTCTCCTTCAAATGCTCTAAGTCTCCTCTTCTAGTAAAGTCACAGTTTAGACCAAAATGCCCCTCCAAAGTCCCCAGTATATGGGGCCTTTCAAAGGTGATCTGATCATAAGGGGATCCACCCACTGAGGATTTCAGTAGCAGATTGTACTGTCTGAAGGCGTATCTAGTAGACGAGTCACTGGGTGAGGGGAAACTGTGGTTTGGATCTGGAGTGTCCCCCAAAACTTAATTGGACGCAGTTGACTGTCTATGGATTCTAGGTGCTCTTAGGAGATAGGGCCTAGTCAGGGAAGGGGCGTTACCAAGCGTGTTGCGGAATGCTGAGGGTGTGATGGCGCACTGGACTGTGGCGGATTGTGGAGGGTGTGGCCTGAAAGGACCCACTCCTGCACTGGCTTTTCCCCTGCCCGTGCCCTTCTTCACGCAAGGCCATGAGCACTGTCCCCCCACCCCAGGCTGTTTGCCACGTGCTTCCCCCACTGCCAGCCGTGAGTGAACGGACGGAGACCTTCTGAAACTGAGCTAAAACAAACCTTTCCTTCCTGAAACTGTGGATGTTAAATATTACATCCCAGAAGGAAAACGTGGCCCAGAAGGTCTGTATTTATTCCTAGCTGCTCCCTCACTTGGTTAGCTGCCTGCCCCCCACGCTCTCCCAGCAGTCATTGCGGCCACGAAGCCAGCTGGGACATCCAGTAGCTACTCGGACAAAATGATGGAAGGCAGAGAAGAGGCTGATGGACGATTCTACACTAATCCAAGGTCAGAGTCCCGGAACGCACTGTAGAATTGCTTGTGCAAGCCTACGGGAAAAGGGCAAAGAGACGAGATTGATGTTCAAGGATCGACAGAGACAGGGGTCCTTCGGCAATGGGAGTCCTCCCTGCTCCCTCCTCTTTCCCTATTCTTCCCTCAGGGGTACTTGTCCATTGGCTGGTACCACAGACACCCGCGTGGTTACGTTTCCCTCAGTTTGCGGGGCTATGTGTCTGTCACCCACAGACACACCCAAACTTATGCCTGACTGATACAATAGATGTCATAATTCCTGCAAGCTGACGTAGCGTGATTAACAAGTGCAATACCATACATATTAACAGGCTAAAAAAGATTTACTGAAATAATTAAGTCGTTCAAAAAATAATTCTACATTTTAGAGTTACTTTAGAAATAAATTTCCCTCTTATCATATTCAATAATTTTGCTTAGGTTATATTTGTGTGCTGACATCATCCTTCCAATTAAAATATTTTCCTCGATCATGAACTAATTGTTATTATTATTATGAATATCTGTTTGACGTAGATTTACTCTATCTCTAGCAGATCATTCCTATATGAGTGAAAAATACAGAATTAAAAATTCTGAGCTTCGGTGAATGGATTCTCGTGCCTTGTGCTTAGTTATATTTAATAGCATTGTGTGTGTGTATGTGTGTGAGTGGTGTGTGTGTGTGTGGGGGGGGAAATGACTATTTTGGAGGTGAAACTTGGGGTCACATTCTGCGCATGCCCAGTGGAGCTTGAAATGCAGGCACGTTCTTCCGTACACTTGCTCATCTATGGCGGCATCTTTTCCTTGTTCCACGTGCCCCTACGCCTCACTTCACGTCAAATCCTGTGTGTGAGATTCCTGTGTGGCACAAAGCAGCCTTTGCTTGGCAGGCTCACTAATCTCATGTAACATCTAGGCAGAACTGGAAATCAAAGATTCTCCCTCATACCAGAAGTTCATTTTTTGTCTTTTCAAATTTCACAGGACCACAACATAGTGTCCTTCCTACAGGATTCTCTGCCACTCTGGACCACCAGAGTAAGAATATGATTTTCTTTCTCTAATCTCCACCTCTCTCTCTCTCTCTCTCTCTCTCTCTCTCTCTCTCTCTCTCTCTCTATATATATATATATATATATATATATATATATATATATGCATACATATACATGTATGTATATATGCATGTATATGTGTATATATTATATGTACATATATTATTCTAAATTCTACTTACATATGTCATTGCAACTTTATTATGTGATACCCACCCCTAAAAAAAACTAAATAACTAAATAGAAATTTTAAGATCTTTAAAGAAGAGCACAATGGCTGAATTATATGGATTCAACTTGCTTTGAACTAGGGGTTCTGTAAGCAGTTGCCAGGGGTGAATTGCACAACCTGCTTTATGACCCTGGCAAATGTACCCAGAGACTATTATGTGATGGGTGCATCCAATACAGAGGATAAAGTAGCAAGTTTAGAGCAAAGCTCTTGCAGGCAATCCCATAAAGTCCTGGCCACTGAGGAATCACATGACAGCCACCTTCCAGCAAGTAGCAAACCCAGGACTGTGTCACCAGCCATCACAGCATCTGCACTCAACCCACTGACTCTACTACCTATTGGAAATGCTCAGGGCTTCTTCTGCCTTTTGGGTTCAGACTGCCTTTAACACTGGATGGTACCTTACAGAAAGATCTCAAAACTCCCCTGTTGGGGAAAAAATCAAACCAAGGTGTTATGTTTTGTTTCTGAACATGACACAAGCCAGTCTATAAGAAAGAGCCAAACATTGTCATCATGTAACCTGAGCTCATGTGAGTGGTATGCTACCATTGAAAGGAGAGAAGAAAAGACATTGGTGCTTCTGTAGGAAGTAAGTCGTGTTGAAACTGTAGACCAGAAACACTTTCCTGAGTTGCGTAGACAAATAAACACTGGAATCCTGATCGCGTGTCAACGCTTCAGCTATGCTGCGGCCTCTTTTTAAGGATGGTCCACTGAACACAGACCATCTATTATCTTACGTCATTTCAGTTAGGAGTATCTGGCTTTACACATATAGCTTTGGCACTTTTTTATGTCAGAAAAGCTCCGAATTTTACCAACAGATCTGTCTTTCTTATAGACCCAGAAGTTTCAGAAAAAAGAAAGAAAGAAAACAGCAACAAAAAAGTAGAAGTGCCCTTGAATGGATGCCTTAGCAAGTCCAAATTGAATGTTTCAGTTGATCTTTTAGTTTAAAAAATTGTTCTCACACCTCCTGGACAATGAAATAATGACAGTCTGATATCTTTGAACTTCATAATTTGTGCTAAGTACTGAGTCAGAGGTGTTAAGTCCTACAGAATATTCCAGAATCCAAATTTCATAAGTATTTTAGTCCCACTAAGAAGAAGTGTAGTCATGTCACTTTTACAGGGGACATCGTCATGGCTCGTACAGTGTGAGATGCAATTTCAGTTCATCTTTTGTTTAAGAAGTGGCTGTCCCATGGAAGAAAGGGGTGTGGGCAGGTCTTATTATCAAACTTTGTAAGAACAGTAAAGACTGTAATGTCTCTTACCAAGACGCTTCTAACACAGTGTTGCCATATGCACAGTGATACCAAACTTTGTCCATCTTCTCCTAGGTGCTCTAATGCCTAAGCAGGATAATGAAGAGGCCATCTGCCCTCGCCCTCTTTCTCATCCCCTTTCCATAGCTTTCATCTTCAATTATGGTTATTATTATTATTTTAAGACATTATAAAAATGCAGATACCTAATGCTCCTTGTTGACGTAACAAATCCATAGTGCATCTTTTTTTTTTTTTAAGACAGTGTCTCACTCTGTAGCTCAGGCTTGTCCTAAACTCACTATAGAGCCCAGGCTGGCCTCATAGCAACCACATTTAGACCAGATTTGACTTTCACACATACAATAAAATTTACACTTACAAATTTTCTGTAAGAGGTCATGTGTGCTTACAGCTTTTTACAGGCTGGGATTCAGGCGATAGACTTGCAATGAATATTTAAGATATGTAGGCAGAGAAGTTGTCTAATAAGTTCTGTGCATGCTGTAAGAAGTTAGTAGGAACCATGATACTTCAAACAATGAAAAAAAAGTGTCATTGGATAAGGGATCTGGAGATCTAAAAATCAACACAAACAAATAAGTAAAGAAAAAAGAAGGAATCTCCAAGATTTCTCTATATCGTACAAAGTAATGTCAATCAATAGATCCATCATGAGTCTATTCAGCAGTATTTATTTACTGATCACAAAATATATTCTCAGGGATACAAAGAAGTTAAAGGAAAATAAGGATCAAAATAATATGTTCACAGCCAAATAGCGACAATGAAAACTGAGAGTTTGTACTCCATTGGTCATTAGACTTAGAAAGTATTTCTTTAGAGCATCGTATTGCAGATTGAATTTTTGTCCCTGCAGAAGATACCTTGAAGTCTGAGTTCCTGATTCCTGTCATTGTCATTGGACTTCATTTGAGAGCAGTCTTTTTAGGTATAATGAAGATGCACTTCAGGCTGATGTCACCCTGGGATGGAGATTTATTAGTGAAATGTGATTGATGTCCTTACAAGAGAAGAAATATAAACATGGAAATGTGCAGACAGAAAAAATATCGCATGAAGACACAGGCCCATAGGTATTGAATGTAAGCAATATATGACAAAGAATGACACACATCATGGCAACCAAAAGCTAAGAAAAAGTACCCTATGGGCTCCCTGCTAGAGTTCACAGAGAGAGGGGGGACCTGCGGAGAGTCTAGTGCCATTTCCAGCTTCGAGGGTCATGAAAGAATGAAAGTTTTGCCTGTGACTCTGAAGCTGTCTTTGTTTGTGCTACTTTGCACCTGCTACCCCAAGGACACTAATACAAAACCTTCTTGAAATTTAAATGTCTAATCCCTTTTGATTTCTTTAAAAATACTGAAGACACCAAAGTATTTTTGTTTTAATAGGTTAAATCTATCAAGATCTCAAGGTTAGTAAATCAAAACAGATTAATAGTCGAACACTAATTTATTGAAAGTGACAACATAGCCACCTATTCTATGTGAAAATCAATACTTTAAAATAAGTACTTTTACAAAGAGTAAGAATTCAGTTGGAAGAGTGGCATTGTCTTGCATTTTTGCAAATCTCTTTAATGTCTGCCTTAGTGGAAGACAGCTGGATTCTCCTGTTGGCTTCTGCTTTCAATCTGGTTCAATATGTTCTTCCGGGTGAAGTGTATTAAGGAAATACGGCCTCATACAGATATAAAGTTGGGAGAAAGCAATATTTACTTACCAGCTTTGTCAGATAATTGTGGATATTCTTTGATGCTGCACTCAAACCCCTTAAGTGGTAGTAGTTTCTTAAGGTTAGCTGCAATGTCACATCTGAAACATTGTCAACAAACTTTTTTCCCAGTCTTATTAAATTCATCATTCTGTTTAATTCACTGGTATATTAAATCCATCCAGCACTTCAAATGGTTCCTTTACACACGCAGGATTCTAAGGCATCATGCATTAATCCTTGACAAAATTCGGGTCCATTTGATTATGTTAGTCTTCTAAACATTGACACTTTGCTTAGACAATGTGAAAAAAAAATCACTCTTTCATATTCAAGTCTCAAAGGAGAATCCTTTAAGGTTTGGAGAATGTTCAAGAACATGGTGTGCAACATAATTTTATCTGTGAGTTTGATTATTATTGGAAGCTGGACTTTTATAAGTGGTCATTAATCCTTTGAGTTTATATTCTTGAGGCGACAGTCCTCATCTTGTTTAATCTGAGAACCTGTCTTCTGTTCACCTGAGTCTCTATGGACTGAACTGCTTGTGAGGCATTTTTCTGGCACACATGGTGCTGCTCCATCTGCTCAGATCTCCAGTACATGCTGGTCCCCAAGATAACCACAGGAATTGGGTGCTTTTGCTGTCCTTCCCATTTTGTTACAGAGAATATTCTTTATAACATCTACTCATGTGTCAGATGTGATAACCTTAGTATTGTTTTACTGTTCCTGAGACAAGAGGAAAAAGGGAAGTGACTCATGTATGAAGAAGTACACATGATTCTGGTCACAGTTTTGGTGTTTGGGAGAAGTCCAACCTCCGGACAAAAGTTGTTCCCAACCATTTGATCCTTGGGTGACCTTAGATATTTTATGCGATCTGTATTTGTGAAGTATTAGAAGAAAAATTTCGGTCCTTACTGACTTTACTCCTCTTACATGGAGCCAAGTGTGCTGACCTCACAGGGCTCATGACCAAGGATACGAGAAAGTCGACACACATTCCTACTTGACTTGTATTTCATGCATTTGCATTCAAGCTGCAGAAAGGAGCGCTGTCAGGAAGAGGTAGGATGTATTTGAGAACATTGACTGACTTATCCCATCACAGAAGAAAAGATGAAGCTTGTACAAGAAGCAGAACACTTCCAGAATAAAAATAAATAAGTAAAACAGAGAATGAAATATAGATGGTGACGCAGGTAAGTTTCCATGGGACTGAAACTGAATTGAAATGCATCATGTGACTGGACTGCGAGTAAGGATAGGGCTGTGTGCACTTCCTGTAGGCTACTGTGCCATAGTAGAGTAGAAGGGCCCGGGGACGATTTCAGAGTCACACAGTGTGTTGGTTCACAAGGCTCGAGGGCACAGAATTTGTTCTCAGGACTTCTCAGAGAGAGACTCCCTAAGAGTTGATTCACCTCGCCTTGGAGGACACGGCCCTCAGCGGACTCACGATCGTTCCACCCTGTGAGTGACTCCTTGACCGCATGCCTTCGCTGCACAATCAAAAGGACCAGCTGAGATTTATTTTCACGCAGTGAGAAAAAGCTGGAGAATGTTTACTGATATGAGGTCAGTTCGTCTTCTTGCTGTCTTAAAATATTTGCATTCCCTTTGAATGACTCAGAGAAGGAAAGGACATGCATTATTTCCTGGTCTCTCACTTAGAATGAGATGCACATGATATCACATGTGGGGTCTGGAAAACTGAGCTTCAGGGACTACGAGATTACCCAAGGAGACAAAGGCATCAAAGTCTATCTTCTCACCACTATTTGATGCCCAGAGACTTTTACATATTCCCTTATTTATGGTAGAAAAGATGGAGTGTGAATATTAAAGTGTGTAACTTGCTTATGTGTTAAGCCTTATTCTGTGCCCCTTAAACAGATTCACTTCATTATAAATCTTTTTTACTCTACTGTTTACAAATTATTCACACCAACTATTCACTATCCTTTAGTAACATTCCTGTATGTAAATCAAGGTACCCAAAGCACACTTCAATATTAGCTATTTAACATGGTACCTGGATTTTAAAATAGTTTTTATTCCCACATCCTTATTTTTTGAAATTGTTGAATTTTGCTTATAGTGTCAGGAGAAAAGGCTCACACTAGTGTCTGTGCCCCACTGCTTTCCCCCACCCCCCACACAGCCCATGTGTGTGTTTGTGGTGTGTGTGTCTGTCTTTCTCTTGTAAACTTATTTTCTTTACTTATCCATGAACTAAGTGACAGTTCTCTTGAGATATTCTACAATGGTTTTCCACCGCATGAATGGGAGATAATTTGATTTTATTTCTGCTACGTTAATTCACTCAAGGATTAGGATGCTAAAGTTCACCAGATTTGCTGACTTCTGGTCAGTTTGTCATGGAAAAGCCATAATAGGATTTCACTGGTCTTCTCTGATTTTGGGGACACAGTCGGAATAGAATGTCACACATTGATGTCTTTACATTGATTTCTTCTCTCTCCACAAGGAAAGCGTCATCCCTCCTTAGTGATCACTGCATGCAGTACTTGTCCTTGAAGAAACAGCTCATTTTTTGTACCTCTATCTAGAGTATTTCTTTTACTGTCTTATATGACTATCCCACTTTTATATCCCCTTTATCTGATCTGTACCTGAGCTCTAAGCTTATTGTACATTTTCATTGTAACTATACTTATGCAAATATCTTTCCCAGAACAGTTTATTACAAAAAATTAGTTATTCTAAAGTATTATATTCAAATCTTGAGATTTAATTTAGTAGGCAATTAAAATATAGCTAGGCAAGATTAATTAGATGATGATACCTCTAATTTCATTTCTAAGTTTTGATTCAGGATGCTTTTCACCCCATTGTCCCTTGTTGCTTATACAGATATAATTTTCCTTCCTAAACAACAGGCACAATAATGCAAGTATACGTGAAAAATTCATTTTCTATAACTTCCCTAAAAACATTGTGCCCTTACAGAAGTTACTGGTAGATGTGTCCAGTTCAGAGAAGCATTGTACTATATTTATTCTGTGCATGCCTGCAAGACTGTTAGAAAAGATAGTGGTTGTTGATGGTGAACACCTGTCCATCTGCACATATGGACATAGAGGAAAGTCATTGAAAGGGCGAATCACAGAGCCAGACTCCTCGTTGGCCTCTGGATACAGTTGCACACATGATGGGCAATTCAAGTTTTGTGGATCAGAAAAAGATAGTTGGCATTCTGTACCACACGGAAAGGGACATAATTAAACATCATGATAAAGTTCTTGAAAGGCAGTGAAAAAAATTTTCCTGCCAATTCATACATTAGTCAATTTAAAAATAGAACAAAATGACATATGCGGTTGGGATTTATTTATTTTTACCTAGTTGGCTTTTTAGTATACTCCATTTTCCCTTCTCTTTTCTATACTTAATTTTTAATGCTGGTCTAACTAGTTACGTGAAATTCTGCCCACAAATGAGTTGAGGGATACCTCCTGAGCTCTTGAATTTCTTCTATTCATGTCTATGATATAAGAGGGTCTTTCAAAATTAAGGTTTTAGTACTATAGTAACTGTGGATTTGACTTAATATATCAACATCATAAATTTGATTTTCTCAACGGAAAGACCATGGTATAAGTTAAGCTTTTATTTTAATTATACAGTATCATTCTTGTGCTCATTATTACGTAAATAACAATGCTGGGAATAATAGATGCATCTCTCTAGATGAAACAAGACAGCTATTGAATGCTTAATTAAAAACAAAGTGATAATAAGAATGTAATGCCAGAGATTCAATCAAATTGTAACACACACAATGTACCAAATAAGCCATCACAAGATAATTAAAAAATAAATAATTACCTATTGTAATAAGTGCATAGTTAAGCTGAGTTCATATCATCTGATTCTCTGGAGGATATGTTTCTATAAAATATGGGTTCCAGTATACTTAGAGGTATTGATGGCATTCTTGCTTTCACTTATTAGTGTTGGGGGTAGGAAAATGGAGCCAACTTATCTAAAGCTGTCAAATATTTAGTTTTTTAAATCTTTGCTAAAATATCCTGACAGAATTTGAAATGGCACTAAGTTTTGGGTTTAGGGGCAAAGAGCCTAAAAAACATCTGGAGATGCTGAAATAACCTGCATTCATTTATGTTATTTAGGTTGTAAAATCATATTCAATCTTGACCCACTCAGGAAATCTAACATAAACGTCCTGCTGATTTTGACAGTCATACAGCAAAAACACCCTCTAATGAGCATTTAATAGTCACCAAAAGTTTTGCATTAAGTACAAAGCGCTTTTGATTACTTATTCCACTAATTTAAAGTAAATGCTTTTACAGATGGCATCTGTTAGGCCCCAGAACGTGTGCTGCATTCATATGGAGTCATTGAAAATAGATTCCAGCTTTCGTAGGAAGATTGAACCAAAAAGATCAAAAAAATGGAACACTGAGTAAACATTCACCAGTGATGTATTTTCTTTAAATGCCTTCATAAATACTTATCTAATAAAGGAGTCCAACGCTCAAGGCCTGAGCAGCAATTGAGAAATACCTTGGCAAATTAACACCTACAACAAAATGATCTAGACAAAGATATTGGACTCCTGAGTCGATGTCTCGTCTTCCTTAGTGGAGAAGTAAGTAATATTTTAGTCTTCTTCATACTGTATTATATTACCCACATGAAAAATGCCATGAAATGCTTTCATATGGGAGAGTGGATCAGGGGGGAAAAGGTACACATTATCAAAAGATAGGAGAAGGCCAAAGATTGCCTTTCAGATGGATGAACGCATAGTTTTCTTTTTCTTTAATTAATAGAGGTGTCATTAGCAGCTTCTGTAGACATCAAAAGACAATGTAACAGAAAGCCAATGACAGCGCAATTACAGAATGATGGAAGCAAGCTTGATTTATTCATGAGAAACAGTACAATGAGCAAACACGAAGCAAGTTCAACTGTGTGGGCCCCTCAGCAGCCCCACTGGTGATGCTCTGGGATGCATTTGGGCTGTGCAGGGGCCACTGAGCACAACCAGAAGAAGCACAAACGATCTCCTAAACAATGACAGTGAGACTGTACCCCACACTCGGTACTGATGCAAGAACTTTTCTTTAAAAGTAGCCCCTTTGGAACGTAAGTGGCTCCCTGATTCGAAGTTAGGAATGGACTAATGGAAATTTAAAAGCTGACAAGGTAACAGCATTTGTGGCTTTGTGTTTAGTGTGACTATGGAAATCGAGCAATGTGCTAATTTAAAAACATCTTTCCATATTTTTTTCATTTAGTAATATGGTGAAAACTATACTAGAATATTTTATTGTAATACAAATATATTAGGATTTTTTTGAACTTAGTACTGTTGCAGTTCAGGCTAAGCAATTCTTTGGTCAAAGGAGGCTAAATACACATCATAGCGTATCTGGTAGCGTCCTTTGATTCACTCAGTGACAGTAATATAACCCAAGACGTGTTTGGACAATAAAAAATGTCCCCACACATACATTGCCAAATGTCTCCTGGAATACAAAGCTGCTCTTGTTTGCAGACCAATGAAATAAATGAATCTGGCTGAAATATTAGATTAATAAATGAACTGAAGTAATCTTGCATGAGGAATTAAAATATAATCAAAAACTGTTAACTTGGCAAGCTACTTCACATAACCTTAGGATGTTCAGACTGTGTTAAAATTGTGAGGCTTCATAATTTTAGTTAGTATGCGTTTATGAGACATAGTATGGGTTAATTGTTATTCACAATTTCTCCCTATAATGAGGAATACAGTATTCTGTACCTACTAACAGGCTGAAAGGCTCTTGACTCCTTAAAATCTTTCGAGGGAGTGAAAATTAGAAGGAAGCTGGTGGAAAACGCACAAGTAACTTTTCATGCAATAGTAATAGATGAAAGTTGGATGACCACCAGGAGGAGGGAAGGAGGAGAGTGGACTGTAAACATTTTGGATGTGGCACCAGGGGCACATCGGCATCGGGCTGCAGGTGGGACGCTTGTAGATTATTTCCTAAACACCTGTAACATGCCAAACAATTATGTTATATTCAAGGAGGAAACATCGATTTATTCTGTTTCAATATACCCACAATTGAAACAAGAAAATATGCATTTTCTTCATTTAATTTCATTTATACAAGAAGAGATAAATTCACACATGCATTAAGGATTGCATGCATGGAAACATACATGCTTGCGAATATGGGATGTCCAATATAATTATGTGCTTTAACTGTAAGCTGACTTATTTACCTGGTTTTGTATAATGCAACTAATTAACATATTAGCTAAATCACATTATGTTTTCACTGTGCTTGGTATAACTTTATTTTATTTTTCTGATATCAACTGCAGTTATCACTATTTCTTTCCATTAGCCCACTGGAGAAAACAAAGCTTGACTCAATGGTAGTGTCACCGGTACAATCACTTCTGTGAATGAAGTTTCCTCATTCAAAAGTTAAAGCAAATGAAAGCCTGTTATTTATTGTCTTGAATGGTTCAAATTTCACTGCCATTAGAAGAGTTTCCTATATTCATTTCCTTATTTACTTACTATTTTAGTAAACAAAGAAATAATAGAGTACTAAGAAAAACAGCAGTCAAAACTACTATCATTTGCAAACAATGAGAATTTTGTGCTAATGTTGATTCTTTGCTCCCACCCACTGATGCACTCAAATCTAATATTTCCAGACTCAACATTACGACCTAGGCACTGTCTCATTCAGGACCAGTGTGCTATCACTGGGGAATCACATTTCTTCACATGATACTTACTAACCAGGATTTAATTCAAATGAATCAAGTCCAGACAATGTTGTTATATCCGTTGACTTTCCTCCACTTGGGGTCCACCCCTTAGTTAGCAATTTAATTCTCTGGAAGATCAGAGAATATTGTTGGCCACCTAGCCATATGGGCTTGAAAGAAATGGAAACTCTTCTGACTGTTATAAGCTATATGCATATACATTACATATAATACATATTTATGTATTGAGTATCAGCTATACTGGTTCCTTCAACTAAAAATAGCTGAGAATTCATCCAATTGCGTTGGAGAAAATCCCTAAATATTTGTGAACTTTGGTAGCCTACTACATATTACATCCAATATTTCATACATAGAATAGATTCAAGTAAGTTGTTGAATAAGACACATTCATGTTTTCTTTCTACTTTAACTACAACTCTGATTAAGCACAAGCGGCAAAATAATAAACTGTGACTGATTAATTTAACCAACAGCTACAGTTGAACTCATTTTATCTGATCCCTATATTAACATATTGACCCCTTCATTAAGTGTAAACAAAGGAAATGAGAAATAAAAAATATTTACTACCTCATTTATTCTGTGTTCATTTTTCTTAATTTTAAAATTACATTACTGTAGATAGTTAGCTAAGTTTACATCTCTGTGTTAGCAAGACTGAATCTTCTTGTGCCAGGTCATGTAGAATTTGATGTTATAATTTGTTGGAATGAAAGTATATTTTAATTTTGTCATATCCGTTCTCCTTACAAATAGATTAAATATTCTTAGAATAGTAATAAAAATTTAGCATCCATGTTACAGACTAGAGCAGCTTTAACATAAAAATTGGGAAGGGAAAGTTAATGCTAATAAATAGTGGTAGAATAATATGACAACTTGAGCTCCTGTGAGTCTAGATTTCATATAAATAGGAGAAAATATCTGCATCTGATTGTCTATCAATAGAAAGAAACCCAAGTCATTAGAAGAATCTTTCACCTTGACTCAAAAATAGGAGTTTGCTGTGCATCTTGGCAAGTGTATCTGTGTGCGACACACAGACGCTAACCCACAAAGTTTATAATAGCATTAATTTGGTAGTTCAAGGATTTGCAAAAGCAGCTCTACCTACTCATTTCCTACTGCTGTTGTAAAAAGTTTCAGCGAACTTCTTTGCTTTAAACAGCAGGAATGTACAATCTCACTGCCTGGAAGGCCAATGTTCAGAGATGAGCTGCTGAGTTTCAATGAGAGTCTCAGCAGGACTGTATTACTTTGTGAGGTCTCTAGGAGGGGTCTTTCCCCTGGCATTTCCTTCTGTGAAAGCTGTTGACATTCCTTGGCTTGTGGTCCCTTTACTCCATCTTCAAAGCTGTCAAAATCACGTGGAATTCTTTTCATGAAGTTTCACAGACCATACTCTCTTCAAAGCATTTTTGCATATGAGGCCCAGGAGATGACACTGACTCCAACCAATGACCCTAGATTAATCTCCCTGATTGGTTGGTCACAACTTTCTTTCTATCTGTAATCTCATTATGCCCATGGTTTCTGGAAACATGACATGAAAACCTGTAGTAGTCAGTTTGTGTTACTATAACAAAAACCTTGAGTCAAGGAGATCTTCCGGCGAGGTCTCAGTAACACTGAACCAGAACAACTCGAAGCTCGAATATTCTCTAAATATTTAACCTTAAATGTTCCTTGTAAATTGAATATTGCGATTTTAACACTGTGATACTTGATTACATAAACATGGGAAATTTGTAAGAAGGTCACACATTAGGTGTGCATTGAAGCAAGTAGTTAAATTTCCAGCACATAAGAAGCTTCCTCCCAACCTGTCACTTAGCATACTTCTTCCTGAATTAGCTTGAATATAATTACACAGCAGTGGGAGCCAGTGTAGCTCCAAGACCTGCCTTTATAGAGCCGTGCTATCTGTCCTCTAGTTAAGGACATCCTTACCGGAGAGCAGTTCATCTGTACTGTAGCCACTCTCCTTCCAAGCTACATCCACTTTTTAATCCTGAAGGCCACCGCCTCAGACATCAGCCACAGCTTTCCATTTACAGGTGGATCAAGGCCAAATCCTCGGTTCGTCATTGAAGGACCAATACTGCCATCCCTAGCCTACATTAAAAGTCATAGTTATGGATTTTTTAAAACTTGAAGATACTCGGACTGAAGCCTTCATTTCATAGAAGAAGAAAAGAAGGCTCAGGAGGATTAAGTATCTTTGCCAAGGTCACGGCACCAGTGACAAGTAAACTAAAGAAACAAACGCTACCTGACTCCCAGTTTTCCTTCCGGGTTATACTCATGGCTGTTTTCTCTTAGCCCCCATTGTGTGAGTCCTCAGTTCCACAACAGCTGGGACTAATGCCATCACATCTTTCCACTGCCTTAATTTCCAGGGCAGAGATTTACATTCTGTTAACTAAATATTTCTATTGTTAACTTTCGTAACTGTATGGACTTGTTAACTTAAGAATGAAAGTAATCAATTTTAATTATTTTTTTTCTGTCATTATAGGTGTTTTAAAGTTTGTTAATTTTTTTCCAGGGCAGGAGGAATAGCTCAGCAGTTAAAGTGCATGCCTAGAAAGCTCAAGTCCTGAGTTTGATTCTCCAGCATCACATAAGTCTGGTGTGGTGGCTCATGCCTGTAATCCCTGAGCTCAGGAGGCTAAGACAGGAGTCTGAGGCTAACCTGGGCTGCATAATGAGTTCAAGACAAGCTTGGACTAGGGAGGGAGATGTCTACTCTCACAATTTATTTTTTACACTGGGATTAATGTCGACTCTCTCTTTTGAAAACAAATAATTTGTATTTACTGTATTTATATGCCACATGTTTTTATTTTGGTTGGCATTCTCCTTATGCTTACTCTCTTCATTCTTTTACTATTTCTTTATTAAAATTCTCCTCTTAAAAATGCACATAGCCAATAAAATTCTAGAAAGTTATTGAGGTAGCTTGAGAGAAATCATGCAAAATAATTAAAAATTAGAATAAACATTAAGGCAAAAAATGAACAGAGACAAAGCAAAACCAAGAAAAACATAAAAATGTAAATGATAATACCTCCATGGGGACAGACCACTGGTGGAAAAAACTACGACTGTTAATGGAAAAGTTAGTATCAAGTGAGGTGACGAAAGGAGATGTACCAGTGAATCACTTGAATGTGTGTGTGTGTGTGTGTGTGTGTGTGTGTGTTTTGGGGGGTGGTATGTGTATTAAAGATTGGATCTGGGACCACTTACATGCCAGGCAAGTGTATCCTCAGCCCGTATTTGTTATTTATTTGTTTGTTTGTTTGTTTTGACACAGAGACTTGCTAATATGCATGAAACAGCCCTGCATTTAAATTCCTCAGTATCCCACAAAGCTAAGATTACAGGCATGTGCCGAGACACCTGCTTTCCATATACTCATTTACACTTAAAAAAAAAAAGAAATTGCAACCTTTGGGGAAATTATAAATGTCCTACAAAACATAAAAAGATTTTACAGTTGTTCTTAAGCAAGGCGTTGCATTAAATAGTAAACACTATAATTTTAAATATATATTAAAATGCCTGCTTATTAAATGTGGATAATCAATTTCAGTTGATTATCTCAGAACAAAAATAAAAACAAGATAGATAAGTAGATACCTCAGAATTATCTGCCCTATCACTTTTAGCTTGAAAAAGAAAACTGGACAAATTGCAATTTAATTCTTTCTTCAAAACCATAAGAGGACTGAGCATCTAGAGATGACATCAGCTTGAAACTTGGAGAGAGACAGGTTAATGTGGGAGGAAGCAATGCCTGTGACTTGGTCACCTGAGACAAACGTTCTGAAGTGTCATTTATGCTGATGAGAGGATTCAGCTGGAATTTTTCAAAACAAATTCTAAAAGAAAAGTGTGGGTTAAGATGAGACAGAGCCTCTGTGGGCTGCAACCTTGGGGTTTGTACTTTCTGTAGCTATTCTTCTAGGACCCCTAGGAGGTGTTTACAGACAGAAATAATCTTGGAAGACTCTTCCTTAGAGAGAAAAGGGTAAGGAAAGCTAGAGCAGTCAACCTAACTTCCTTACGAAACAACTGCTTTAATCTTCAGAGCAAACAACAGAAACATCACGTCTGCAGAACAGAAAACCTGCAGTACCTGGGCAAAGCAAACAAAGAAACGGAGAGCATCCCATGCGCAGGGGAAGGATAGAAATTTCTGCTCTTCTGACTTTAGATGAGGAAGAAGAGCAGGAACAACTGGGAGGACCACGTTACCAGACCAAGGTTCACGGTGTTCGCTTGAATCTGTAGCCTCTTCAGGACAGCAGAAAATACACATGACTTCCTGCCCTCTGTAGCCAATCTCATAAGCATTAATAAAAAGTAACGTTGGGATATGGCTCCCAAAGGCACAAGTGACAATTCCTCTCCAGAGAGTAAAGGAAAGGGAAAAAAATGAGACCAAACAGTGTTAAAGTTTGAATGCTGCATTCTCAAAAGGCCAAGTGTTATTGATTGGGTCATCGGGTAGGTGGTCTTGGGAGGTGGCAAAATCTTGAAGAGATGAGGTTTGGGGTAAGATTTGAAAGTTGTGAGTAGCATTTCCTAAAAGGAGAGGTTGGGACCTCAATCACATCTCTCTCTCTCTTTGCTTTCTGAGACACTAATTGAGTAGTTTTTCTCCTCCCTGTACCGTCACCATGAAGTTCTGTTCAACACAGAATCAAATGAAATAGAGTCATCAGTGGTGGCTTGCCACCTCCGAAGCTGAGAGCTGCCACAAACTATTTCTCCATGTGAGCTGATTATTTCAGGCATTTGTAACAGTGATTGGAAGTTGACAGTCACAGACAAACGGGATTCACTTTCCAAAGCATTGAGATTTAGGTTTACATTAATAGAAAAGTGGTGAGCAACACTCCGGAAAAGAAAATGCAGAAATAGATTAAGAAGTAAAGAATAGCGCAAAACCTCATTATCATAGACAACATGTATACCTGTCAATAAAAAGTATTTGATCCTTAACAGAAACAAGGTAAAAAATAACATCTGATGATTCAAAGCAACTATCCAAACCAGCCTCAGTTGTGGTAGACGTTGGAACCATCAAAAAGTAAACTAAAATTTCCACAAAAATATGAGACCTGGGCTCATTGGTGCAGGCCTATAATGCCAGAACTTGGGAAGTCTGGGATGTTAGGAATCCAAGTGGGAGTCTGCCCTGGGGGACACATTGTCTCAAAACATATGAGTGTGTGTGATGTGTGTGGTGTGTGTGTGTGAATATATATATATATATATATATATATATATATATATATATATATATATATGCATGCATATATGCTGAATATATATGTTATTTAGATGCTTTATATATGTATATGTTTAATTTTTAATGAGAAAGAATATATGAATATAGAAAGGTCATTGTAGTGGAAAAGTAAAAGGTGTACTAGAAGATCAATTGGAAAAGCTAAATAAAAAGACTAACAGAGAAAGAATTCCTTTGACTTGATTGTGGTTATAGTTAACCTAAAATAGAAAATAATTACTGAGCCAAGACACATGCAATTATGAATTGCCCAAGCGAAATTTAGGGAGAATAAAAGGTAAAATAAAGAACCAGAGATTCAAGAGATATAGGAAGGTAGCATATGTCAAAAGTATTTGTAATTAAGCCCTTACTATAAAAAAATGAGAGCTTCACAAGAGAAATATTTAAAAATCCTGTTGATTGAGAGCTCTATCATCTGTTGACATCATCATATGGGTTACAGAAAACACCAAAATAAATACTTATTTCAATACTGAAATTACAGATATACCTAAGCATTTGAGTTACTCGTTATCAAAGACAAGAGAAAAATTTGAAAGTAGTGAAATAAAAAAGTGTGTTGCCTACAGTAACCAGGTCCAAGGAAAGAGCGGATTTTCCATAAGCAGACCAACTAGCAAAGAGCTTAAGGGACTGAGACATTGAAAGTGGTAAAAGAAAATAACCAAGCCACTTGCTACAGAATTCTATAAGCATGTTGAAAATAAACTAAAGTAAAATTCCAATACTTCAGAATTAAGAGAAAATATTTAAATGTCTGAGGCAAACATTAACTGAGGAAATTCATTGACAAGAGATCTCAGGATTCACTGAGCAACAGAACATTATAATAGAGGAAGTAAAAGCAAAGAAGATGTTTTTTCTACAATTTGTTTTTCAAAAATAACTCCTCTATAATGCCAAATGTCTAAAAAGTTGGCAGTATAAATCATAGTAGCTCAATCTTTGACCCTACCTACATGCCCACCAAGAGATAAATGCATAAAGAAAATGTGACATATTTGTAAATGGAGCACAATTCTGGCAGGAAGAATACTTTTCAGTCAATTGTATAACAAGAGAAGTCCCTTTTGAGCACTGTGCAAGAGAAAGAAATCAGACATACAGAGCTAAATTCCACATGGTTTCTTTTCTATGAGGCTACAGATATAAGTAATTAAAAATGAAAATAAAAAAGAGAAGACAGGTAATGGGGAGGGACTCATGGATGAGACAGAAAGAGGTTCTTGAAACAGGCAGATGGGAGTGTGCAGAGGGAAGGAGAAATAAAGAAAATTATGATGTGTGTGCACGCATACAACTCGTGTTGAGTGCAATTATTATGTGTTATAAAAATATGCCAACAAAGACAATAATTATGGAGAAACAGAATACGCAAAACTAAAGTGTATGATAAGTAGTGCCTAAGAGATGGAGAGAGGAGTTGAGAACGTGTTGCCATAGCTTCCCTGAACCCTATGTGCAGCTGAGGAACGTTCGTTAATTTTAGACATAGTTTATTTGAAAATGGGCGCTGTGAACTCTACAACAAGCAGAATGAGTTTTATGAAACAAATATTACACAGTATGCCAACAGAGAAAATAAGTTTGAACCATTATTTAAAACCCATTTAAGAACTGGAAAGGCAGAATAATGAATAATAAAGAAAAAATTAGGAGCTGGACAAGGGGCCACACACCTGTAATCGCAGCTATTTGGGATTCTAAGGCAGGAGACTCTCAAGTTCAAGACCAACCTGTATCTAAATTTGAAAAACAAAACAAAACAAACAAATAAGACATTGCAACTTACTAGTAGAATACTGCTTAGCACGCTCAAGGCTCTGGGCTCAATCCTCCTTTACCTCAACTCCAAAAGGGAAAACAATGAAGCAAATAGAAACAGCTAGAAAGAAGATAGGAGGTAGAAATTAGTCCAGAATGTGATTTAATGACATCAAAGCACTAATAATCACATAAGATGTAAATGGCCTAACCACAGCAATAAACAAGTAAATAAATAAAACTGAGATAAAGGTCAAGTTAGAGTAAGATTAAAATGAACTCAATAATTTTGACATAATAAGCGTGAGATGCAGAACAGCTGGACACCATCAAGTGATTTGGATTTACATCTAGCATTCTATACTCTCTGGTCTGGGTATTAACGCATTTTTTAAAAGTCAGTTGTGTTACATCACACTGTTTACTTAGCTCTTGGTAAGTCAGAAAATAAAACAAAGATGACAATTTGGTCATAATTTCTAACATTAAAAGATTACTTTCTAGTTTGGCATAAAATTTTCAAAATCATTCAGGATCATAGATATTCTGACCCTTTTTTGAGCCCACCGCCCTGTGATTATGGGACATATGAATAACATGACCACATCATGAAGACTGATAGCGATGAGGAATGTAATAGAAAATTGCAAAAACAGGCAATGCAAATTTCAAATCTGTGAGAATATTGAATTTAGCATAGTAACAAATGAGAGCACAAACTCCCCTTACACACTAGCTGTGTTTTGCTTGAAAATTTATATTCAGATTTTTTTTTCAGTTTTGATTTTATTTATTTATTCACTTATTTTGAGACAGGGTTTTACCCTTTAGTTTAGGCTTGTCTTAAAGTCACTTTGTAGATCAAGCTGGCCTCAAATTCATGACAACCCACCTGCCCTAGACTCTTGACTGCTGGGATTATAGGCATGTGCCACCATGTCCAGCCATGTGCATACAGGGAAACAGTACCCTGGGCCTTGTGCTTTCTAGGCAAATGTTTTAACCACTAGGATAAAGCCCCACTCATCAGTGCTTTTTTCTAAAAGAAATTGCATTGCTAATCTTCTTTAATTGGTTGTCCTGTATTTCTTCTTAGTGTGATAAAATAGATTGATATATAGCCAGAAGTATCAAGCAGATTGGAAACACCGTTCACACTACGAGATCCTATTCTTAAACTCTGCCATTAGCAGAAGCAAAATTTTCTAGCTCAGTAGCTGAAGACTTGGAATGAACTATTGGAAACACAGAGACAGTCTGTTGAGCTAAAGGCTTGGGATGAATTTAATAATTCTGATGATTACTTTAAATGTTTAAATCATTCTTAGGGTATTAGGAACGTTGTCTAAGTTTTGCCAGTTGATTATTGTATTTTCAGGGATAATATGAAACACATGCGTGGGCCCACATGTTCTATTTCTTATTATATTGAACAAATTTCTTTTGGAAACCAATACTTAGATACATGTAAATGACAAGTGAAAATGAACAGTACGTGAACCCATTTCACACAATGATTGTACCGTATTATATGAATAAAACTAGAATACAGCTTCAAATAATCATGAAATTTGACAAATGTATTTTAATGAATACAATGAGAAAATATTACATTCACTTGAGATAATTTTACTCAGGACAATTTTTAGCACTCTGATTTAAGCAGATATCATCAAAATGAAACCATGTCTTTGGTCAGTTATTGAGTCTCATTGTCATGATCTCCACCTCCGGGTCCAATAATTACTTTTCTTTCTCTACCCTGGGCAATCAAATCAAATCAGAATCAAAAGGACTGATTTAATTCTGTCATCCTGTTCTAGCATAAGGCGCTGTTTCTATTGCAAATCAGAAGTCAGAGGAGCTTGAAAATAAATGGAACTTAAATTATTACAGTTGCTGAAAGACCCAGTTATTGAGAAAAAATCCTATAAAATCAGTATAGTGAAATAGGGTGGTTAGAACAAGTTGAAATATTTCCATCTAAGTAGCATAGAACTAAATGTAAGTCACTATGTTGACTTAAATAGAGAAGGCAAAGCCAAGTAATATTTATATTTCTACATTAATTGATTAGTTTCTTTGTTCCATTTCTATTTCAATTTTCAGAAGGAATTATGTTGTTTTTACTGCCAACTATGGAATTCAAGTAAAGTGAATCAACTGATCATTTATTAAGCATTAAACACCTACCAAGTACATCAACCCCTTTCAAAAATATGGAAATGAACAAAAGAAAAACATCTACTACCAAAAATTGCAAAGACTGAAAGAAGATATAAACACAAAAATAATTGTGAAATAGTATAAATACAAGAATAAACGTCTTTAGAAAATATGGAAAAGACCACACTTGGTGGCAGGGGGCTGTCAAGAAGTCCTGTGAGATTACATAATGTTGGGTGTGGCACTAGATGGTCGGTACTTGGTTCAATTCTCAAGGAAAATCTTCCTGGACCATACAGGGATTTGACCCTAAAATGACAGAATAGGGAAGAAAACAAATGCAGAATTCAAATGTGATCCAGTAGTAATCAAATGAAGTATGATAAAGATAAATTGGCACATGAAGGTTCTAAGCAAGGGCCACGTCATGGTGGCTTTCTTTTTTTTGTGTGTGGTGTTACATATGAAAGACCTGCAGACTACAGTACACCTGCAGGACAGTTTTGGTTTGGATTTTTGAGACAGGATCTCTCTATGCTGTTAATTGTTAACTGACCCAGTTGGACTTGAACTTGGGATCCTCCCAGTTCAGCCTCCTAGAGTGCTGGGATTATTGGCCTGCACCACCAGGCCCAATGTCATGAAAAATAAAACTTGTTTTTGCTTCTGAAAAGTTGGATAATTCATGTGTTCAACATCCCTCCAAGAATTCTGCATGGCAGGCGTAGAAATGAGTTTCCAGGCAGAGGATGGAGAGGGAGCCCAAGAAGTCAGCCTCTGTACTCTCAGGGCCCGTATCACCCGCAGGCCAGCCTCTGGAACAGCTAGTTTTTCATCTTTTCTGCAAAGAAAATGACTTCTTGATGTGGGTTATAGAGATTAAATGTGATATTGAGACCTCTGGGAAGAGAAACTTTCCTCTGTTTAAAACTAGAAGCCAAAGACTAAAAAAGACTCAGCGATTAATGAATTGTAATGAACGAAGGTTCCAGCCTTTAAATTCATAACTTCTTGTTGGCAATCAGACCTCGGCATATTATTTCACAGCTCTGTATTTCAACTTAATTGTGTATAAAATAAGTGTGATAAGACTCCTTATCACAAATAGTTGTCATTGACATGTTTATCATTCATGAGTGACCCAGTAATGTAAAAGATTACAAGAGGTCTAGAAATCTTAACCACTCAACCAATATTAGGTACCTACTTTGAGTATGTCCGTACTCAAAGAAGGAATAAGAGATGGATTAAGAAATCCAAACCTGATCCATGTTTAAGTAACTTAGTCCACCCTTCCTGTGTGTTTGGCTGTTCCCATCCAGTGTGCGTTAACGTCACAGCGAAAGTACAGTCACTGTGTGACCATGCAGAGTGGAAAGCTGAGGGAGGGGGACACGGGGCCTGGTGCCAAGTCATCTAGAGCAACGCTTTGTCTTTTTCAATAGGGTCATTTTGGCAGCCATATGGGGTTTGCTTTCGCATGCCCAGCAGACTCTACGGTCTGCATGGCGTCTCCTTCTCCATTCTCCTCCTTCAGTGAGATGCTACAGAGAGAAAAGAGACAGAGCAAGGGAGACAAAACCTCACAAAGAAAGCAAAATACGGTTACAGCATAAATGGAAACTGTCGGTGATTTGAGGCAAGACAGAAGAAGCATTAGAGCCCCGGGAATTGATGAACTGGGACAGTCGCAGGTAACTCCTTCCTGTGCCAGAACGCGTACGCACGCCTGTGTTAATCGGCACCGCTTAGCACTGCCCAGGGCTCCGGGAAAAGCAGTGACCCTCGGGCACCTTGGACTTCAGTTCTGGTTGGGGTGCGTGGATTCGTCCCCGGGGCTTCTGGGAATCCACTTCCTGTTGTAATACGACTGCCTTTCCGGAATGGCTCTGTTGCTGGGTTCTATATTTGTTGTTATAGTTTGGATTCGCAATGTTCCCCGGAGCCTCACCTGTTTAGAACTGTGTGTTACTGTGTGGTAGGACCTGCAGGTGTTTGATGTTTAACCCCGAAAGATTGCTGAATTGTTGAGACTGGGGATCACCCAGGTCAGAGATTTGAAGTGTTTGTTACGGACTTGTGGGCCAGGAAGTGAGGAAGGGGCGTCTGGGAGCTTGAAGTCCTTGAAAGAACAAGAACAAGGGCTTCTTCCGGGGAAAGCTCATCTTCCTGCTTCTGCTTCGCTCGGCTTCCGTGTTGACGGGGGCGAGCAGCTCTCCAGCCTCTGCCGCGGGCCGACACCATTGCCCGCTGCTCCATCGGTGGGCTCTGTGTGTGAGGGACCTTCTGAAACTGAGCTAAATAAATCTTTCCCCCGTTAAATTGTGGATGCCGGGTATCTCGTCATAGCAACGAGATAAGTAATTAAGACATTTATCTTTTGCTGTATGGTTTTTTGTTTGTTTTTATAACCACATGTAGGTATAACATTTCTAGTGAGTAAAACAGGATTTTACTTTTGGGGAGGCCATAGTCCTTGCATATCAAGTGCAAAATTCACTCATCTCCAGTGATAACTCCCACTCACTTTGTGGTAACAAGTAGATGAGGCTATTGTATATTTTTCTTTTTTTTAGTTTAAAAAAATGCTTTTTTTCCCAACCCATTAATTATGAAAACTAAAGTTTTCAATCTATTTCTAGTTTACATAGAAAAATATGGTTCCCCATTTGAAATTTGACTTTATCATTGGTAGAAATGCAAACATTTGTGGTTTCCTTTCGTACTATCTCTTCTAATTGACTTTTCCTTGCTTTTTTGTATAGGAAAGGGTGACTATCCAAGCTAGATTACTTCTGTTTCTTTGTGTTAAAGCATCTTTAAAACTAACAAATTCAGAAAATTAGATTAAATTGGAAATAGAGCTCTCCATCAAAGATAATGGTAGTCAGTCTTCATAGGTAATTTTCTACTGTAAAAAGCAGCACAAAATATAAAATAAAAATGTTGGTTAGTTTTTAAAGGGAGTGGCCACATTCTAACATGGACCACTATTAGAATTCTAATTCTTAGTTCCTAAGATACCAAAACACCAAGAAGTATTATAAATAGTGAATAAAAGAAGGTCAGCTACTTTTTATTTTATTTTATTTTAGTCTCTAAGGTGGGTATCAAGTTACAAAAAGATAACTCTGGTTAAGTCTCCCAGCAAGTATAATACAAGAACAACTGTATAGACCTATGTGGCATTGATGATTACAAGTCCAGGAGACTACCTCTTGACCTCTTAAATGACCTTCACTCTTTACAACTCAGATCCTGCTGTCCCTTCAGCCTAGAATGACAATTTACTAGAAAACTACTACTTATCTTCAGTGAATAATGTTAAGTTTTGCCATTTCTCAAATATGAAGTTCTTGAGGATATTGGCAACTTTCAATATGTTCTGGGTTAGTGAAAACTCATAAAGTAAAAATTAATTAATGAATGCTAAAATCAAAAGTCATTTTCATATATGACACATTAGCTTTCAAATGCTTAAAGCAGAGGTGATTTTATAAGAAAAGCCCAAGCACACAAACCATGGAGAATTTTTGAATTGGCAAAGATGTTCAGGTCCATATCTGTGAGGACTGAAATGATTGTCAACACTGTGATACACATATTTATGCTATGCATGAAATGCCTGCGATTCTGTTGTTCTACAAAAATACTTCCTACATTTTAAACTTTTTTAGACGATTACTGTTTTAGAATCCTAAAATAATGCATGAAGTGGTAATTTAACTATTATACCAGAGGAAAACTGTCATTATTCCTAACTGTGTTTTGCTTGAAATAAGTGACAGGTGAGTTTCATCAGGTGGATTTTCTGATCAGTAATAGTCAGGGTTGTACTCACGGCAGGTGTAATGTGAAACCTTATCTGGCTATATGGAATTTCCCTCCAATTGCTGATCAAGATTAATCTCCACATGTGCCAAGGGCACTCCAACCTTCCAAGATCACTGATGTGCTATATAATTGGTAGCTCCATCTTTAACCTATTTCAAGAGGCATTTAAAATGATATTAGTTAGCATCAATATTTTAAAATTGTGTTATTACATTGCTGACCTAGGTCTTGCAATAAAGATGAAGAGGTCTTGGTAGAATTTTCCCCTTCCAAAAAAAAAAAAAAAGAAGAAGAAGAAAACGAAGAAGAAAGAAAAATTCTTCAATTTAACTAAATTTGCCCATCCCATAATACATTGTGATTTAAATATCTTATAAAAATTCTAAAGTTTCATTACAATTTTAACAAATTTAAAAGACATTTAGCACGACGCACCTCTTTTCGCTCTGTACAGGAAATGCCTCCTGAGGTGCTTCAGGAGCCAACCCTACGGGTGCTTTCTGATACGCTATTTAGTTGTTGGTTCTTTACAGAATCACAGCTCGTGAGTTTAAAATCATGGGACAAAACACAAAAGTGATGAGTGAAGAAAGAAAAGTTCACTATGCTAAGAAGAGAGAAGCATGTGTGTGCTTACACACACACACACACACACACACACACACACACACACACACACAAGTAACGTTCTGGGCAGAAACTGACACCAATCCTTGACTGCATTCCATTTTTACACTGGCATTGGAGTTAAAAGTCAGACGCTAACGTGAAAATCGCTGGGACTATTAGTCACCAATGAGAGCTGCTTGAATCATTTTATGATCTTTACATCCCAGAAACTTGGCGTACTGCTTTGCAAGACTAACCTCAGTATATCCTCAGTATTTTCTGTTTTCCAGTGGGTCTAAGATTATGGCGCAGGCCTAGGGAGCCCCTCCTTCCCTCTGCCCTCCTCTCTCCTGGTCATCACCTAGATCTTTCTTTCTGTTTGTAACAATCCTTTCATATCGGATCCATTTAGCGAGTCCTGATGAAGAGGTGAACATCGTGCTCAGTGAAGTGAGTCAGAGGCAGAAGGTGAAACATCGGATGGTCTCTCCGATATGAGAGACCCAGAGCACAACTCCTATGGAACTTAAAGCGGGAAAATCAAAGTGAACCAGGGGGGTCGGGCAGGGAAGGAGGGAGGGCAGGGTAGGGAGAGGGACAAAAGGAGAGTGGGAAAGTCCTTGTCACTTTGACAAGATATGTAGGTGCACAAAATGCTCAACTTCATTGTAAACCTTAAATGTTGCAGTGATACATATTAATAAAATGAGGGGAAAAAAGAAGATGCCTCCCCTCTAGTGTGTGCTACAGTTACCTGCTGGATACAGAGTACAGGTGGAGCGGGGTCCAGCCACTGTAAGATTTGGATTCTTCAGTTTTTCATGATATTTACTACATTTATCCCATCATCAATGAGACTATCAGAACCACCAAGTTATGCCACAGTCCAGGTTCTATATTCTGAAAGCATTTTAACACTCAAGTCAGTAAGTTTTATTTAAACAACAATAAAGCAAATAAAACAATATAATTGAATCCGCTCTCAATCTAGCTTGATGTCAAAATAACAAAATAAGCAACTTTAAATAAAAATTAATTTTTACTCTCCACTTGCCAACATGTTTTATACAGAAGCACACAATAACAACGCTATAGTTTAGGCCAGATAAATCAATGATTCTTAGAAAAGAACTTAGTAATGTTTTCCACAAACAACTTTGTGTCAAAATGTCTAGGGTAAAGCAAATTATAAAACTATTTTTACTCATTGAAAATGGTTCAAAGGTCAGTTGACTGTATTAATTAGGACGACTTTCATATATGTATATATATATTATTCTATGACATCATAAAATTAAATGTACACAGAATTATTTCTTCTTGAAATATTATAAAATAAATTGCAACAATATTTAATTAGTGTTCAAAGAGGAAGAACTAGTTTTCTTCTAATAGTTCTTTTTTAAAGATTCTTCCTCTAGATAATTGCCCCGATAATTCTACCACTTAACTTTCATTTCTTTTCCATAATGAAATCTAGTAGGAATAGTTTTCAGTTACCTGTTGCTGCTCAGAAAACTAGCCCAAAATTTGGCATGACAATTAACAACGATCTTATTGTCCATCATCTGAGATCAGGGGTCAGCCAAGGCTCAGGCCTACATGGCTTCTTCAGGTGAACTCAGCACAGGTGGTCCTCTGGGGTCACTCAGCCAGCAGCAGTTGGATGGAACCTGACTATGTTTGGAGACTCCCAGGTGGCCAGATTCCGGCTAGCACCAATTGCTGGCTCCTCATGTGGCTCCAACGGAGGCTCCCAACAAGTGACCTTGCTGGTGATCCAAGTTGCTGTGTGAGCTTCCTTGCCACGTGAGAGTTGCCCTCCAAGGACCTTGCAACCAGAACCTAGCCATCTTCTGAAGCAAGTCTTAGATGTGGAATACACTCTAATTTTCCATCATGTATCATGCCTGATAAAAATGAGGTCAGCCAAGATTAAAATAAGGAACCTCTTTGCAAGGTGACCATGCAGTGAAAAGTTTATGATGGAGATTAGAGCTGTGTTCATGTTTAGAATCAACTCTTCAGGGCAGAGGAATAGCCCAGCAGTTAGAATGCTTGCCTAGCAAGCCCACGGCCCTGAGTTACAGTTCCCACCACAACATAACCCGGGCATGGTAGCACATGCATGTTGATCCCAGCACAGAGGACGGAGGGTTGCTGTGAGCTCGAGGCCAGCTTGGACTACATAGGAAGTCCACAACCAGTCTGGGCTGCAGAGTGTGACCTCGTTTCAACAAAACAAAACGACTGAAAAATTGAATCAATCATTAAATCTTTTTCTCAAATAGCGCATGCCATAAAAATGTAAAAGGTAGTGACTGAAAATAAATAAATTTTGTTGTTTGTTTTTAGAATAAGGCACCTTATGCTTCCAAAAGCACTGGGAAAATTTGTAGTATAAGATAACTTGATACTGAAAACTCCATCTCTTAAAGATTTCTTCAGGAGAACAGTTTGCAGTTACAGCAAGAATTCCACCATAAACAAATGCACAAATTTGCAAAGATCTCAGTGGGTGCTGAAAGCCAAGTGTGGGTGAAGTGAAGGAAAGTAAGATTCCAGTGGCGAAGGCCTCCCATTGATTGACAGCTTTTGTGACCATCTGGAGGCCTGAACTCAAGTCATTCTTATACACGTGAGGATAGGTGGGCATATTTTGAACCATTTCTTCATCTTCACGGAATACCAACTTTTCGCCTTTTAACATCTCTAGTCAGAAAGGGCTTCGTCTCCAATTACAAGCAGCCCACTATGGCTGTGACACATCGGTTTGGCAGTATTTTTCTCATTGTAAATAATGTTCCCTGCAATGCCTGGCACTGATGGTGGCAACGGTTTCAGGAAAATCACTGCAGATGCACAATAGGTAACGTTTGCCGCGTCCCCACTGAGCTGAATTTGTTTATCTCCCCCAGTTACGATTTTTTTTAAGTGTTAGAAGCAACTCAGGAGCATCACATGATTGGTCTGATGTTTTTTAATTGTGTTAAATTGTTCAAGAAATTGGCTGGAAATTATTAGATATCGTCACTTCAAGTTATCAATATGCCTTAGTATGATATACTTTTTGATTAGAGACTTCTGTGTGCAAAGTGTGAAAAGAAAGTTTAGTGTTCCTTAGTCCATATTTGTTGTCCTGAACCATTGTTTAATATTGTCCTACTGAAACAGTGTGGGAAGGACTCCAGGAGCCAGGCCCACCATCACCAGGCGAGAACGATGTGGGTGGCATCACCGGGCGTGGCTTGCATCCTGTCGGTTTTCTCTTCCTTCCCTCTTGCTAACAGCCTCCTTCCTCGCTTGTCCCCAGTTTTGCAATCATCACACTTACTTTCTATTTATAAGTAGTCTTTCTCAAAAAATGTTATCGTTAAAAAAGTTAAAGGCCTGAGTCCCTAAAAGAAGGCTGAAAACTTTATTTTCTCTAAAATGAAATCCAATCATCTACTGAAGAATAATTCTGTGCTATAGAATTTTAATGAATTATATTTTCATTAACAAGAGACGAAGTGGGTCTCATCGGCAAGAACCTTGAATGCCATATATTGCACTTGGGTTCTCTTCCTATTCATTTTTTTTTTTTTGCATGAGGCACTTTAATGAGGTTGATATTGTGATCAAAACAACATAAGATGTCACACTTTCATACTTTAATACTTATATTTTTGTTTTCAGTAGCTTTCCTAGACAGAAAACAGCTTATAGTCACTGTGATAGTACATCACAGAAGTTTTTATTACCGATTGGAGACTTGTAAAGAGATATTCCTGGAAACCACTGCAGCTACCCAATATTTGGTGTTTTATGGTTCTAATTAAAGCCATGTGACCTTTTGCTGTGGTGAATGCAGGTGGTTAGATGCCACAGCAGTTGTAGTTGATTTAACTGAACAGTATTCAGTGCATGAATGGAATAGATATAAGATTTATCCCCATCTCAACGATGTCTTCAGGTGTAGATGAAGTTGACAGTCCTTGTCAGAAAGATAACACAATTTGCTCTTTTTTTTCGAGAGTGGAAGAGATGAATTCCTTCTTGAGAGACTACGCCATCTCATCCTGTCGTTCTTAGGATCCATTGCATTTGCTCGGGCAACTAGATGGACTAGAAAGGAGTTTAAAATTATAAAGTAATATGAAGCCAAGCCACTCTGGCAGGAGTTGACCCTGACCATGACCTTGTGAGCTCTGTGGTCGCAGAGTGCCACAGCCACCAAGCCACTGCTGATCACTCATCCATCGGAAAGGACACGTGTAAATGGAATGGCAAAGGCCTAGCAAATTCGAATTATTACTTTTTTTAAAAAAAAGTGCTTCTACCTCAAATTAAAGTACAATCCTGACAAGTTGGTTGACCTATTGGGCTAATCCATTTGGATAATGGTAAGTCCAACCAGCCCAGTGGGTCAGTGCTTAAAGTGGCTAGCTCAGTCCCCACACGGGTAGGGTGCAGAATGTCACATCGCCACAGCTTCAGACTGTCTGGCACTACGAGAACTATTCTTGCTCATAGTTTAAAAAATGATTGACTTGTGTTGGTAACTACAATATATTCCCTTGCTTAACATAAGTCATTCGAACAAAATAATACTTTAAGTTGTGAGAAAATTCATCTTATTTACAGATTTTTTATCTAGAAGCTAAAATGTAATTTCTTTATAAAATTTGTGAAGTCAAATATATCCTGTCACTATGATGTGTCATCATATTTAATGCCAGATATCATTAACATAGAGAAGTGATGTCTGATTTAATCTGTCATTACATGATTTGAGCCCAAGCTAAAATATAACTCCAGATAATTCTAGAAATATAGACGAATGAAACCTAATGTCTTACACTTGACTTTCAAATTTAACATAGAATGATGCAGAGACTGTTAGCTTGGATTCCTAAAGGCATCTCTCAGAATGCAATTTAATGAAGAAAACTAGAAAATTACTCTTTAAAGCATATTTATTTGCTCATATATACTATGCATAAGTATTATTCCCCTGTGAACCAAATATAATTTAGAATGTAGTGGTTTCTAGATTCAAAGAGTGCCTCTGTATCATTATTATTTATTATTCATGAACAGTGGGGTTATACAACATATGAGGACTGGTGGTTGTCGAAATACATTTCTTTTACTAATAAAGGGTAGCTCAAACATTAGGGGACAGAACAGTTAAATAAAATGCCATTTTCTCCAGAAAGAGCAACCAAAATAACCAAATAATACGATGGTTGTGCCAAGAGTGGCAGACGAGTTCTGAGCTACCATTTAACAGAAAATTAGTGAGTATATAGAATACCATAACAACACAGAGAGAAAATGCATTTCTCACAAAATGCCAGAGAGATTTCCAGAGGGACATGGTGAACATTAATTTTTGATCTGTGGTGTGGAAGACAAGGACAGTGAATTAGTTCACAAAGTTCATTACTCTAATTTATAGATTACAAATCTTCAGATTTGCAGGAATTGTTTTCCAGTTTCAAATTGATGTGTTACAATTAGTACAACCTGAGATAAGATTTTGACAAGCCCAGAGAAGCTTCCGTGTAATATTCTGTTTTTGTGACTTTTAAATGTGATATGTCAACTTGATTGCATCAAGAACAGTCTAGCATATTACTAAAGCACAATTCCAGGAGTGTCTGTGGGGGCGTTTCCAGAGGTGATTGGCATGCAGGTCAGTAAACTGAGGGGGAAGCATAGGCCCTGATTATGCATGGCACCAACCAATGGGCTTGCCTCTGGGGGAGGAAAAGAAAATGGAGAAAGAAGTCTCCTGAAGCTTTGTGGATGCTCCCTCTGTTGTAGCAGGAGCACTGTCTGCTACTGCTGTCACCTGTGGGCACCAGATGTCTGCTCCCTCAGCCTTTCAAAGTAAACCCACGCCAGCCTCCCTCCATGGGCCTCCTTCCTCTCCACCCAGACTGGGGCTGCGCTGTTGATGCATCTTGTTCTGTGGCATTTGAGTTGTTCAGATGAGAAGCTCCGGGATCCTAAGAGTCTGCAACATGCACACCGCCATGTTAGACTCCAGTGGTTGGGGTTCTGTAAGCCTGCATATATTAATTTCATTGAACAATCTCTCTCTCTCTCTCTCTCTCTCTCTCTCTCTCTCTCTCACACACACACACACACACACACACACACACACACACACACACACAATTTCTCTATGGAACCTTAATTAATACACTGAGTTTCTCTTAACTATCAAAGAATTAAAATGAGGTTTCAACACTTACCATTTGAGGATTGCTCATAATATTTTGATGCCCGTGAGCCTAGACTGAAAATATTATTTTATTTTCTAGACTCCTCTGCTAAGATCAAACATCCAGATTGTAAAATGAGACACTGAGGACACCACGATCTAACACTTTCTCCCAGGTTCTACTGGCCTTCTTCTGCTGACTTCTCCATCCTGTTTCACTGTAGCTCTTCCAAGGAGACACACTGAGCACTTAGACACTCAGTAAAGGTCAGAAGGGTCATCCTTTATGCCAGAAGGAGAAACATTTTCCAATAGAGCTGTTGGCAGGCTTAGAAATAGAAGACTTTTGAAATCGTAATCACTAGGACTTGAGAATCATTTGTTTCAAATTCCAGATGGCTCAGGAGCTAGAATAGTTTCCATCATTTATAGCCACAGGAAATAATGAACCTGGTTAGTAAGGCAGTCAGAGCGGCTCACGGTCCAGCTCAGGAACTGCAACTGTAGTGGAAATCTCAGCATCATCCTACACAACATCTGTGTTCAAGGTTGGTGAGCAAAGAGACTGGACAGAAATTTCATTTCCCCAAGATTACAGAAGGTTTGCAAACAAAAACTGGGTAAAAAGGAGGACAAATAGATAACATTAGAAACATATGAACGATGAGATTTTAAAAGAAATGAATATGGATTGCAGGATGCAGAGGCATCATCGTGTATTTTAAATGTAGGCACGACATACAGCTAATGATGTTGCAGGCTTACAAGGAACACAGCCAGAAGTAGAAAAGAATAACCTGTAGAGCCGGAAACCAGTGCTGTCGTCTTCAGTAAAACAAATTTTGTTTTCAAAGAAAAAGATCGGTTCAAAAGTTATTCAAAGTTAAATCAAATGAATCCCCAGATGCGTCCTTCTCCCGCAGTAGACCAATACACATAAGGATTGTTTTCCTGCTGAAGAAAATTTATAAATTGGACAAGTAGTCACGATGCTTTGTAGATAGCAGGCAGGGCGCTCAAGATAAGGACCCCGAAGGGAGATGAAGCAATGAGCGGCCAATCTGGTCAGCTTCCTGCCTTCCAACAACTCCGGAGCTGCACTTCGATGACAGAGAACATACTTGGAACTCAGAGCTGGCTATGTTCAGGACCCAGGGAGGTGCACACAGAGGCCATGTGAACATGGGCTTGCAGCAGACAACCACACGGTAATCTGAAGGAGAAATTCCACTAAACTGCATAGCTTTGTCTTATGTCATGTGTGTGTGTTTTAACACACAAAGTAATGGATTTACAAGAGAATATTTACATCAGTCATACTTTTTACTGTTAAATTTTCCATTTTATCTTTTGTTGAAGTACTAAAAATGAGAGGACGATCTTTGCATTGAGAAACACCCCCATATTGTGTGTGTGTGTGTGTGTGGTGTCTACACACACATACATGTAGGTACATATATGTATCCACATGCATGTATATGTATGCATATACATGTGTGTAAATCCACACATACATGCCAGCCTCAAGGTCTGTCATAAAACAAATATTCATATCTAAACTTCACAAAGTCAAACTCTAACAGTTCATTTCCACACACAGATGCACACATACAACACAAAAAATTTGACTATAAACCATGAGCCATATCCTCATGTTTCTAAACCAGAATCATGTGTGATTATCCTCCTTGACTGGAGGATAGGCTTATAGTTTTATCTACCAACCACATACTCAACACAATATGTAAAATGGGCCGACTCTGCATGCTTTATGAAGTGATGATTCTAAACTCTGAAGATAGAAGTGTATAAATAGGTCCAGACACCAAGCTTTTTGAAGAGAAATAGAACTTTGGTCAATGGAACATAATCAAAGAGACAATGGATCAGAACCTTGTATTTTTAAAATATTTAATTGTTGGCTATGATATGCTTTTAAATGCCATATTTTCAGAGGAAATTCTTTATCAGGTAAGACTTTGCATTGAATTTTGTACTATTGATAAATGGATTTTATTGCAATGCAGTAACCTTTTTGTTTTCTTCAAAAACAAGTATGTTCCAGATACTCTATGGAAAACCATGGTAGACTTAATGTTTTTAAGCTGTCAATACAAGCCAAGGAAAATTCAACCCAGATTTAATCCAACCTCTGTTATGTTTCTTGCAGAAATAGAAAAGCATGCTCTAAAATACATGTGGAATATCAGGGAACAGCCAAAATATTTCTGTAAGAGAACAGAGCTGGAAGCCTCTGTTGACTTCCAAACTTTCTGCAACTCTACAGTAGTCAAAACATGGTAGTGTTGGCATGAAGATGGACAGCCTGACAAACAGAATAGGATACAACTTCCTAAGCCAACCCTCAACTACACGGCAAATACTTTCTAACAAACAAGGTGAAAAAGTCAGTCAATGAGAGAAATATAGCATCTTCGGGAAAGTGCATGGAAAAAATTAAATATCCACATGCAAAACAAAGTAAAACCTTAACCTAACACCTGACATGAAAATTAAAATAAGCCTATTTTCTAATATATAACTGAAACTATAAAACTTTTATAATAAAACCTATAGGATAGATGCTCCACAGTTCTGTATCTTTCAGTGATTTTTTGGCCAGAACACCAATGGCATAGGCAGTAACCAAATTTGCAGACTGGGCATGGTGAAAAGGTAAAAAAAAAAAAAAAAAAATTAAGAAATACCTGATAAGACACTAAAAGACTAAATTGAACCCCATAACATGAAAAAAGAAAATAATTCCAGTGTGGACTCTATTAAGAAATTAATACTCGAAGTTCTGAGAGAGCTCCTCAGGTTTGACAATAAAACAAACAATTTATTTTTAAAAATGAGTGAAGTATCCCAACAGACATTATTCCAAAGATATACAAGCAACAACACCTACACAAACAATATTCAACTCCACCAATCATTAAGGACTTGCCAAACAAAATTACAATGAGAAATGAAGTCACACCTAATAGGATGGCTACTATTGAAGAAAAAAAGATGTGAGGATGGATTGATAGTGAGGTACCTGTTGGGGAAGAAATGCAAAACCATGCAACTGGTATTAAAAATCACAGGATTGTTACTCAAAAAACAAGAAATAAAAATTAGCACATGATTCTGACATTTCAGTTGTGATGATGCTGTCAAAGAATTAATCACATTTCTCCAGGAGATATTTATTACGCGTAGACGTGGGTAGTATAACCCCTCCGTCTATCAGCAGATAGACAGAGAAGGCAGTGATGACAGACACGCATGAAGAAATCTTACTCAGCCTTAATATAGGAGGAAACTCTGACACACGTTTCAGCACGGATGAAACTTGACACCATGGTGCCCACGAAGCCAGTTCACAAAGCGGCAAACCCTGTGTGCAATCTGATTATGCAAAATTACCTGGAGTAGTACGATTCAGAGACAGAAAGCACATTGGTGATTGAGAAACGGGAGGAACGGGAAGCTACTGCTTAATGAAAGCGAGCTGCAGCGTTGCCGGGTGAAAAGGACCCTGCTGCTAGATCAGGGTGATGCTGTGTGGGCATGCTTCGTGCCACAGACCCACACAGTTAAATCTAGCAAGCGTTACATTCGGTGTCTCCACAACAAAAACTGGAAAAAAAGTGAGTGCGTTAAGCTGTAATGTACAATTTGAACAATTAAAGAAAAAGAAAATAAATGTCAAAGAAATTTCATGCTTGAAAAACATAAAGGAAATAAATGTCTCCCAAATTCTTCTCAGAAGCCTTTCCCGGGGCAGGGCAGACCGACTCCTTGCCTACGGCCCACAACTGGTACTGCTGATGCCATCACAACTGGCGCCTGCCCTATAGGGGCTGGCATAAGTAAGTGGGGACATGAAAGGAGACAGCCATCCCATGTCACACCCAGTGTGCCTGTTACCTACTGCCGCATGACAGTGTTACCGCACACAGAGCATGCCCTTTACCTAACCAAGCTGAGGGAAGAATCCTCAGCACAGAATAGTTAGGACCTCTGCATTCAAGTGCCGGTCAGGGAGGTGGACCCGCCCCACGGCATGACTGCAGACGAATCCCTTCGATCGCCCTGAGGTGGTAGGTGTGTGTATATTCTGGGACTCTAGGATAATGGGCATCATCTTGATGGCTCTTGAATGGAGACTGATACCACCGTGGCTCCTGGAGCAAGGGCCTCCAGTTCTGGAACACGGACTGGACCTGGCTTGTAGGCTGTTACCACCAGGGCCACATAAAAAGAGTTGAACAGCAAGCCATGAGGCAAAGCTTCATCTGCACCCCCATCACTCACACTCATGGCTGAGGGCTGTTACCTGGTAGATCATCACAACTGTAGATTTTCATAGGAGCATAAATCTTAGTCTAAACTAAACACTAGGGGGATCCAGATTGGACAGCTCTTATCAGAATATAATGCCCTCTGGCCGGAGGTAGGCCTGAAGCAGTCATGCCAGCGCTGGGGAGCAGCTGCAAACACAGGTTAGTGTTAGCCAAGGAGTTTGGCTGCTCAGAGACCACAATAAGTTAATTGTTTGTGGGCTCATAATAAACTTCCGTCAGCGAGAGGCAAACAACGATTAAAATGCATCTAGTGACAGGCTTTATGGGGGCAAGTGAATCAATGGACTGGAGTGATACAGCTGCATCGGGTGTCCGGCCAACACTCGCTTCAATTCACGCGTGGCCCTCCCATTATTTATTTACTACTCTTGCCTCCCTCTCTTTCTCTCACCTTCCATGAGGCTGGTCCATGCTCCAAAAAAGTCTTACAGTGCTGTCACAATCCTCCATCCAGTGGAGTTCTGTGGTACGACCGCTTGCTGCTCCAAGCCAGCCAGGGGGAGGCATCTAAGCAAGGCAGGCTCCACACTGTCAATCAAAGCAACTGCGTTGTCTACCTTCGTCAGCTCTGTCTCTAGCCTTTCCTACATTTTGGTGGTAGAAGACCACAAACCAGGACGAGGGGATCGTATAAAGGATTGAGCACCACGAGACGGGGCTGTGGAGACCGGCCTCAGACGCGGGTGACCACAGAGAGCACTTAGGAGGTCTTGGCCTGGCTGCTTCGGTTACGTGTCTGAGTCGTTTGTCACAAGGCATCGATCCTGTCCTCTTTGTTTCCTTCTCTGGCCAACCCAAGACCATTATCTAGTTACTCACAAACTAACTAAACAGAACCACCAACTCTGCTTACAGGATTTGTCAATTTCAGATAAGAATAAGCTTTGCGTTCACAGTGATGTGGTTTAGAATCTATATCCATATCTTTATTTTATGAATGTTGTTCAACATATACGTCATTTCTTTCCATGGAGCTTTGATCTTCTGTTTGTAATTTTTAAAAGACATTTAAGATGCTGATGCAAGAGCCTGTTTATGTTTCTCTGTGGAATTACGTTTTCATCGCAGTGGCATTTCTTCCCACTTTAGGGACCATTTCGAGTAAAATTTGTCATTTGCTGCTTTACTCAAATTTATCGGATAACAATTGATTTAAGAGGCAAATAAATACTTTATTAAAGAATACATGAAATGTTGCACTTCCCCCAGTCATTAAGGATGTTTGTGTACAATGCTAACAATAGGTGCAGGCCTGCTGCAAGTATAAAAAGGGGTGTTGTTTGCGAAATCCCCTCGGCTTTCATTACTTTGTCATGACCTCTGCAAAGAACCACTTACCCCAGTCGAGGCCTTGGGCTCCTCCTGGCCTTAGCAGAGAGTCCAATCTATGGTACCAGCTAAGAGCTCTCCCGATACGTGCTTTCTTTGTTTGGGGCTCTAAAAAGAGTTGAGCTCCAGCACAGAAAGCTCATTACATCCACTGTAAACAAACGGCCTTGTTCTGAGATTCCCATGGTGGGTAATCATCATTGTAAACATATGTACATCTAAGTCCTTGGGAAGCTTTTTTTTCCCCTCAAGGGATGCCATTTGGTATGTATTAAACGTCTGTCTTCTTGGATATTACTAACATTCAGCTATAACGATCTCACCAGAGGTGATATATGCCTTATGCAAAAATGGAAATCTTAAATTACAAGCAACTTGGTGATACTAAGTGGTCAAGCTTTCCCAGTGCACTGAAAGCTAGTTGTCAGATATTTAAGTGTGTATGGGAAAACTGGGTATGTTTACGAGCTATGTTGAAAGTCAAAAAAGAGACAGAAAAAGAAAAAGAAACAGAAAAGAAAGAGAAAAGAAAAAAGAAAGGCAGAAAGAAAGAGAAAGAAAAGAAAGTAAGGGACACACTGGGAATGTAGATCGATACACACTAGCCTATTGAACTATAAAATGTGGTTATCAATAGGTAGCCGACAAGTGTGCATATACATAAGTGCTTGTATTTACCACCATGCATATAGTGTATCATGGCTAACCTGCAATATTTACTACATATATCTGGATTGATAAAGCTATAAATAAAATGTCAAAGTTTAAATTTCATTTCCAGGGAGACTTCATAATTTTCACATTATATAACCTATGGGAATCATCAATATATGTGAAAAAAATGTGGAGAAAAGATTTCAGCACAGGAGTTATTAGCTGAGGGGAATCTTAGCAGGTGTGAGGTTGGCGGGGACTCTAAGCTACTAGTTTCACACAGGACACACCAGCCACGGCACATGCTCCTGGGACAGCCTGTGCACCACTCTGCTCGAAGTGATGAGCACAGCCCTTTCACCATCCAGGGTTCGTCGATGCATTATTATTTTACCCAGCATCACCTACACTTTTGCGTAGATCCAAGATATTCATTTGTGTGTAAAATAGCTATAATATTCTGAAATAATGCCCCAGTGGGCTATGGGTACCAAGTGCTCTTCACACCATGACAAAGGTTCAATTACAGATTTTATTGCGTGTGTTTTTTGTCCAAGTTTGATCACTAAAATTTAAACCACACGTATTCACACATCATTATCAGCTATTCAAATACCTTGTTCCTCATTCTAATGTAAGTCCAGCAAGGTGGATGTGTGAGAGGAATTCTTGAATTCAATCGAATTGCGGCACATAATTATGCAAGTGATTCAAACATTGTTTTAAGCCTAAAATGTGGAAAAATCAAAATTATGGTCACTATTGACAATTTGTATTTTACGTCTCAGAACTGCTTGTGATGAAGATCTAACTTATTTTCTTAAAGTTTCTAAACCTGTAATTGAAATCATATCTTGGTATTCACTATGTAACAAGGGCTGGAGGGGGAAAAAGAGACTGAAAACATAAGAAGCACCAATAGCTCAGGAGTCCCGGTAAATGGATGTCATGCCACATAAGTTTCATCAAACAGCCTTGTACTCTTGGTTCTATTTCTTTAAAAAAAAAAAAATCGTTAGAAGCAGCTACTTCTTCCAGATTAGTCATCTCTTCAAGGATCTGTACTGTGTCCCTCTTGACTTCAGAAAATCTTCATGGTCTCAGAGCCATTAGGAAAGCTTTCTGTCTTCCAGAAAAATCTGAAGCCCCTGCCCAAATAGAAAAACGGGCGAAACACGGTATTTAATCAATGGTCAGCACACAGTTTGAGGAGTGTATACATGATTTAACGAACTAGTCAAAAGTGAGAGTGTGAAAACATGTTCAACAAAGAGGAGAACCTATGACCATTGACAGTTCATCTGTGCTGCTGTCACTGGGCAGAGGCTTAGAAACATGTGACCTCAAATGGTTTTCTTCAATCATGGATGAATAAACTCCTAGTAAACTCCTGCCAGAAAACGAAGCGAAGTTGAATACCTTCTACAAAACAACTGGGTACCCCACTCCATTGCCAGATCTCTTTGCCACAGCAATTGCAATCACATGCCTGCAAAGTGGACGATGAATATTGTTTTTCCAAGATTGTCCACTGATCTGTGAGATCTTGCAGGAAGAAATCCTACTTTCCTTTGTTTCTTCATTTCTCACATTAGAAAAATAGTCTGTCATCAGGAAAAGTTACCTGTCCAACTGATTTAAAAATACACTATGATCTAAAACTGAAATTTCTAAATCCTGTAGGGCCAAAGGCTCCACCAAAGAAGAAAACAAGAGATTTAAGCCTATCAAAATTATATCTAAAGTGGGATTTAGTCTATATGGTCTCTGTAGATAAGACATTTACGTTATGACCATAGCACTAGGATCTGGCTATGGGTCTGTCACATAGGAGCCACTCCATTTGGTAATTTGAAATAGTAATTAATATGACTAAATTATTTATTAATAAAGAGATGAAGGAATGATTCTATTTTCTCATTTGGGCTTGTGCATGAAAATTTCCAGTTTTGTGTTTAAAAGTTATAGATTGTTGGTTGCTGAATATTAACATGAAAAGAAATTCAAAAATCATAGACTAAACTTGAGGTTTTCAAGATCTCCTAACAGAATCACCAATTTTCTGTTCTGTGAGATTATTAAAAGATATATCTTCAAAGTAGATTGGTCCACTGTAGCTACTCTTCCTCATTTGAGTAACGTGATCTCTGTGTAGACTGCAGCAGAAACAGGACCAAGGTGGTGCTACAAAGCCAAAAGGAAAGGTAGGCATATCTCCAGTGCTTAGGATGCTCGTTAGATATGGATAGATAGAGATGTGTAGAGAGACAGATAAGTAGATAGACAGACAGAGAGACGGGGGACGGGACTTTCAGGGGCCTTCATTGCATGATGCTGACGACCACGTGTTGTCATCTCCAAGCTTTCAGCACTAGAACATTGACTTCTCGGCCCACCTCTCCTGTCTGGACCATGATCTTGTTTAGCATCTTCCACCATCTCTCTGGCTGCTGCCTTTCCTCTATTATAAGCTCTCCTCATTCTGCTTCTTCACAAACAGAAAAGGATGTTCTATCCCATTCATATTGCAATCCTATGCCCAGAAAATTCATGAAAGAGTGAAATTTTTGTTTTCTGCATCTGCACAAAACAAGATGTTCGATTTTTCAGACATGAAGGGGTGACCCATCAAAAAAACTTAAGGTTGCTCAAAATGCTTAGTAAAAAGGCATATTCAGACAATTAATAGCAAAGTCTAATGAGTTTAGGTCGATGTGCAAAGAAAAACGTTGCGATGTACTTACTTCAAAGATTACCTGCCAAGAGGATTTCAAAACCCCAATCAACCTTCCTTTTGTATTTCCTTTCTCCTGTCATATGTGGGTAGCTATTATGTTTCTATTCAGCTGAAACATTCGCCATAATCTCTCTTTACTTGGTATTCTTAAAGATTTAAAAATGTTCAAGAGGTTTTGTTATTATTTTTCGGCATGAAATCTCATGGTGCATACTGTTAGAGCCACACAGAATCCAAGTGCTATGCCTCAGTGAACATTAAAGCACTGCCATTGGAACAGGAGAGGGAACCTTTGAAAATTCAGGCAGCCTGAGACAAAGATGGTGGGTACAAGTTGTGCCTGCTAGAAGTCCCTGCTCTCAGATGATGAAAATCTTCAAATGACTAGCATTTTACCAGATGGGGCATGGTGTTCCTGTTTGCATAGAGACCGCATTGATCTCTAACCATTCGATCTAAAATGGAACTTTCTGGGACTTTGAGACGTCAGAGTTACATACCAAGAAGTCACGAAGACATTGTGGCTTCCTACTTTCCTTAATTCTGTCCTGCTCAGAAACTCCCCTTCTCAGTCTTTTCCCATTAGCCACAAAAATAGACCAGAACTCTCTCAGAAATACCATGACGACTTTCTCTGGAAAGAAGAACCAAACAGTGAGAAAAGTGCTTTTTCTTCATTGTTCTTTATATTTGTAAGGAGTCTTTGGAGGGGAAACTAAATCCAAAAGAGACTAGGTTAGAGACACTATGCTTTTAATTTTAATAAAGCATCCCATGCCTTGACCCACCGACACCAAGTTCGTCACTGAGGCTCACAAGCAGCGCCATGGCGAGTATTTCCTTTGGGAGTTCCTTCACCTTGCCCCTTTATGCACACAACCATGTATGCAAAAAAGCCAGCTCCTGCAAATGTCCCCTACAGAAAAATCAATGCTTTGTGGGTCATGCCGACCTAGTTATTTTTCTTTAATGATCTGGGGCTAACTACACACAGTAGAACAATGTTCACTAGAAATAGATTAACTCAGCCTTTCAAGCTATGTGAGCTGGCTTCCAGTGTTGGCTGGGAAGACAAAAGCTGGCCTCACAAAAGCTCGCCCGGCTCCTTCATGGCTTTGATGCCCCTTCCCGGCCCCTCTGTCCACTGACGGGCCTCCTTGCCGGTGACGGACCTGAGGACGTGGGCCCTTGGATTCCGGGGCACGCCGGCTCTTGGTTTCACCGGCATCTCGCTTGCATTCAGGGCTGGTATCTGTGACTTCACCATCTCCCTGTCCTGCCACTAGATCCGAAAGTGCTTTGTTCCCCCTCTTTTCGGGATGCTGAGGATTTTCCTAGGGGCTGCTGCTTGTTCTCCGACACGAAAATGTGCGAAGCATAAAACTCCAGCTGTGAATACTTACCTCCCTGCAGTGTTAAAAAGTTCAATATACAAAACACCTGGTTCCAAGTAAAGTGTACATCAAGATATACGGCAAAGAGACAGATTTAATATACCCCATGGGGCCCTCGGGCGGTTTTTAAATTAAAGACACGATGCACTTTTTTTTGTAGACCTCAGGTTTTACTATTTTACAAATAATGAACCAATGAACATCAGGCAGTTGAAGGGAAAGTTGTAAGATAACAGTGGAAAGGGTGACTGTCGTGTAAATGAAAATCTCACTCCAGTGTTACTTGGGTGTGAAGTAAATATGTTGATCCCTCTGCAGTAGAATTCTTTTTAATAGGGATAAATATGGCCTAAAGCCTCTGTGGTTTAAATCCTATGGGAATAGCAACTCTTTTAACTCCGGTGACCTTCGAAATATTCACCCCAAAGCTTATTTATTTACTAAGAGATGAAAGGCACACAGGGCCGTTTTGGTGTCTCGTTCTTGCAAAATCTCTAAAATGAGAGCAACTTCTCTTAGGCAGCCAACATCTCTGTGCACTGAATTAAATTTTCCAAAAGTTAAGCTCATTATTCTTAGATAGAAAAAAAAAAACATATATACATGGAATAAGACAGGAAGGAGGGAAGTGTAAAGAGGACAAAAGAAAAAAGAAAAAACCATGTGATTTGTTGCAAGCTTGTGATAGAAGGAAACACTTTCCACATTGCCTTTGCCTTTTTCTCAATTCGAGATTTCAAGGAAAAAGAGCAAAGCGTCTGTTTGTTGGAGAAATTGTGAGTGTGACAAACACAAGCAAACATCTCAGGGAGGTACAGGGTCTTTTTCAGAGAAGGTACCAGAAGGTCTGAGAGAAAGCCTTTCCCTGGTCTTGCGTCACGTCTCCTCAGACATCCAGGCACTGGCTCAACCATCTCCCCTGCTTGTGCCTTCAGCCTAAAGTTCAGAATTCTCGCAGTCCTTAGGCAGCGTCAGCTCACTGTGTAGACATCCATCGTCCATTTCAGCAACAGTGGTGAGGTCCAACTCAGTCCTCTAACTCTCATTTGTACCTGGGGTGCAATGGTCCCCCAGTACACACCCTCAGCTTTCCAAAGCAGGAAAGGCTGTGTCTCAGAGGAAGCTGGCTTCAGGGTTCTGTCTGCGAACACCTTCGGGATCAATCACATCACCTTTTGAAAAGGATGAGATGAATTACAGCTGCAAATGCGCAAGAAGTTGGGCCTGCCTCGCGAGAGCTGTTGGCCAGCCTTGTTCCCACCCGCGTCATCTTCATGGTCATTTTTTGGTTTTAGTAAATTCGTTGATTCTGCAGCGTCTATACGTTCTACCAACCAAGAAGGCCATTTTGCCAATCTTTCGTAAAGCATTGGTGTAAATATTTGACACCCAAGGAAATATGGAGGTGGCACGCATAACAATACATCGGTTTGCTCATTCAGCAAAGATTTATTCATCCTCCGCTTCTGAACACTGCACAGAGTTTGAACGTAAGAATACAGACGTGCCAGGAACGGTTCCAGTTTTAGTGTAACATGCGTAAAAATGATGTGTCATTTAACATCGTTCAACTATGAATGCATGGTCACAAGCCCATTTATTTATGCAGGGGCTACACTGGAACAGTAAACTATTTCTTCCCTCACCCTCAATTATCTCTCAGGAATTCTGAAATGATTATCTCCCATTCTCCACAAGGAGGGTCAACACCCCTCTGCACATTCTCACTCACCAAATTTAGGTGACCTTGCCAGGGAAAACAGAGGCCACCGCATGAGCATCTCCCGGAGTATTGCCACCTGAATCACTCAGCGCTGCTAGGCAGCCCCAATGCCACATCACATCTTACTACTCAGTGCAATTAAAAGACATTCCTGTGGTGACTCTGTCCTCTCTGCTGAAAATCTTGTGATTCTCCATCTCACTCGGTCAATGGCTGAACCATCCGAAAAAAAAAAAAATGGAAATGTACTCATGAGTCGTATTCTTGGGTCCTTCCCCATTAGGGTCCCCAAAAACTCCACATCAGTATTTCTGGGAACTTAGTATTACATTCACGGAGATCTGAGCACCAGTATTCCTGAATTTTTTTTTAATAACTGAGACTCGGTACCCCTAAGAATTGAGCATTGACATCCTTGGGAACTCAGCACCAGGATCCCTGGGAGCTCTGCACGGTACCCTTGAGAACACTGCATCTTATGCCTGAGAGCTCAGCGCCTCTGTTTCTGGGAATTGAGCAACATCGTTCTTTGAAAACTTAGCACCAATAACCCTGTGAGCTCAAGGACGGTGTTTCTGGGACTATAGCATCCATAACCCTGGGAACCCAGCGCCACTGTTTCTAGGAATTCAGTGTCAGTGTGCCTGAGCATTCAGCCTCGTTATTCCTAAGAACTCAGCACCAGTGTTTCTGAGAACTCAGCTTCCTTATCCCTGAGAAGGGAGCAATGCACAGTTCTCGGCCAGGGGTCTCACACAAAAGGAGTCAGAATCTCTGAGAGTCAAGGGGCCTTCGTGATGCTGATGAGCTTGCTATCCTCTCCCCTACAGAGTTTCCTTTTTTTTTTTTTTCATCTAGATTCACAAACACGCCCCACCCAGGGCATTTGCACTATACATACCCTTTCTCCCTCTAGCATACCATTTGCCTTATGAACTCTGGCCTTCATTCCTTGATTTGCAAATTTATGCATCCAAAGGTTACCTTCCTATTTAAAAAGTTTCTGAAATATTCAATTTTAAATTTTGTGCTTGTCTCACTTTCTTCCCTGTTAAGACTTTTCTATGTATCTTTTATTATTTCCATATAAAATACCAAGAAATCCGTGTTCTCGGTTTTGGTTCCATTTACTTATTTATTTACTTATTTATTTATTTATTTATTTATTTATTTATTTATTTTACAATGGGGAATCCTCTAAGTCAACATCCTTGTCAGTTTTGTTCACTACTTTTCTCCCCAGGCCACGGAAGAGCAAGACATAGCCCAAGACTGGTTCTAGTGACTAGATTTTACATTCAAAATGAACGTCATGTCTTAGCAACTCTGTTTTTTTTTTCTTTTTCTTGTTTATTTTTTTTTTCTTTTTTGCCAAGACACATGTATTTTTCAGAGTTTGTGGTAATGGAAAATAACGCACAAACTCGAAGCTTTTGCAAGTGGCCTTCTTTTTTTTCCCCAAAGTCACATGAGTTCTCCTGCAACGTGCGCCATTAGAGTCTGCTGGGCTTGTAGTCCTCAGCACGCCCACCTGGTGTGATGTTACCCTAGCTCAGCCTTGTCTCCAGCGGTGAGACCCCAGTAAAGGAGGAAGAGGAGGCAGCCAAAGGAGAGGTGAGTGGTATTTGTAATGTACCTAACAGCTCCCACTAAATTGTGAGTAAGGTGGTACTCACAATGTTACTAAAAGCTACTGCTAACCATGTGGAACAAAGAGCAAAAAACAGCAACCACAAAAACAAACAAACAAAAAACTTCGGACAAATTATTTTAGGAAATCTCATGAATCATAGCTACAAGTAGGGTCAATCTTAGTATATATGAAGTGGCTATATTCCTTCTCATGGACAGGTTGAAGTGTCTGTGCGGGAAAGTGAGCTTATCACATAGAAGCAATGCTACATATTCAGATCACACTGCCCACCCCAGTGCTGGTCAGAGAGCAGAGTCATGTTAAGCCATCGTTAGTGATCAACTAGGAAGTGCAGGTTTTTTGTGTGTTTTCTCAAATTGCCCGATATATATATATATATATATATATATATATATATATATATATATAATGATTTTAGAAACAGAACCAATATGTGAACAATTTCCATCATTATTTTTTTTAATGATTGTGAGTATAGTCTGAACTTTAACAAATTTTGGGCATTTGCTTGACTTAAAATTAAGTAACTTAAGCAACAAGTCTGAGTGATACAGAGTTTTTATTGGTTTTCAATTTTGAGTTCAGTGAAGGATATAATCATAGGATGTTGTATCTAGAAGGCATGAATGCTGTCATTTAATTGATGAAAGAACTTTGATTTGTAATTGTAATCAACATCCTGTTTCTGAATGGTAATAACAGAGCTGACGACTGGGTGTCAATCAAAAATCGCAATGCTTTTTGTTCCATCTGTGGAGAATGGTTGAGTTAGCCTTCGTATGTTTTCCTTAATAACCTTCCTAAAAGTGAAGTGTTGAATGAGAAGTCAAAAAAGAAAATTGGACAATTATAAGTTTTTCAATGACTTTACATTGATCAACAAGTATATTTCCTTTCCCAACCTTTGCAACATAGAATTCATTAAACAGATTTTTTACATTAATGAGACTATTTATAAACCCAATAAAATATTGCTATGAAAAGATCATTTGTTTAACCAGTAACAGCTTTTCTGTGTCATAATCTTAAATTCAGCTCTGTCTTCACTCTAACATCTGTGTTTGTAAGACTGCCGGTCAGGGAGATAGATATTTAAAATCAATATTAATATTAACATTCCATCTTTTTAAACTGAACAAGTTAATCCCAAATAAGGTACAGTAACTTGTCTAACTCCCTACAGCAATTAGGGGTATATCTGGAAGTCAATCTTAACAACTCAATTACTAGGCTAATATGAGGTTTTTTTTAATTAAACCCATATCAAATGCTCAAGCTCAATTTTATTTAAAACTTACGGAGAATGAGCAAGGGCAGTGGCTTTGCTGTACTCTCCCTGGCTATGTAGTGTCCATATAAAGCTTCAGTGTAGCATTTGAAAGCACGCCTAGGGTTTTAGTTTGAACCCGATTTTACAGAGGAATAAAGGGAGACAGAAATCCCCTTCATTCATTTCCAAACATTATCATGGATACTTTGGGAGCAGCATAATTCGTTCTTTTTTTTTTATTTCTACCTTTGCTATCTCTGCATCTGAGTGCCTACTACAGTGTACCACTAAGAGTTTTGTGAAATGGTCGATGTGCGCGTTCCAAAGTACAATAGAAAACTTTAAACCACGTTCTTCCAGTCAAGTCTTTTCTCTATAAGTGATAGGGAAGTGAGCTTCTCAGAATGCCTCTTACAGCTAAATGTGGAGAAACCGCGCTTCTTAGTAGCTTGATTTGATCTGGTGGAAATGCACAAAATTGATATCTGGGCAGCATGTCTTTTAAAACCGATGCACCACACTGGCAGCCCATTCACAAACACGGCAGGCTTCTTGCTGCTTCCATAAGCTGTTGCAAATACGAATTGGATTACACCAGAGCTGTCATTGAAACTCACAGTGAAAATTGTCTGAAAAATGTCAACCTGCTACTGGGCTATTTAATTGTTCTGTTTTTCTATAAGCCAACGTATGAGGTACAATTTATTCAATAGAGCATTACAAACAAACAAATATTTAACAAGTCCTGATTAAAACCCACTGCTAGATAACAATAGAACTTTAATGTCAGTGACAGTTTACACTAGTAACTGGATAGCTCAGTTTGAAGGAGAAAATGGTTTGAATATGAACTTGTAAGAGCTTTGAAAATATTTTAATAGCATTGAAATTAGTTCTAGAAGCATTCTGTTAAGAAAAAAGATGAAAGTATTAGCAATTGTCTGTAATTACTTGGCAAGTTGAGGAGATTCTGTGATTTGCTAGTTACCTCCTCAGAAACGTGCTTCATGAGACGTGGCCACACAAGGAAATTCAGCAGACATGTGTGTGAGACAATGGAAAGGGCCCCCGGGGGCCAAGAATAACATTGACATACAGAGTCACTCAAGCAGTAGCCTCAGGGAGCTCTGGAGTTGAAATGTTCTTGAAGACTTGTGCCAAACTTCAGAAAAAGAGGGCTAAGAGGGATCTACCAGTCCTGGACATGGGCACCTGTTTGGAAGGGGTGTACCTTGGACTGTCTCATTGTCTGAGGTCGAGGCTGATTCTCAAAGTCACATCTGCTCAACCTTCAGTGTGACAAAATCCACAGTATCGGGGGGTTGCCTGTGTCTACCCCATGAGAGCCTGGGCAGAGCTCCATGCTGCCTGCTTCACTTTTGTGTTATACGTCTTCCAACGGAACTGTGTGGAGGGTGAGATGTCAGCCCCGAGTCCACTGATTCTACTCAGAGTCTAAACTGCCACTATGCCAAAAACGAAGTCCAGCTCTCAATAGCGAGAAGAATCCTAGTTCTTCCATGATGGACTTTATGGCCTGGTAAACACACTGGGGCTTTCCCACTCTTCTCTGAAAGAACCCAAATGAATTCTCTTTTTTTTTATCTCTTTTCTTTTTTTGGGGGGGTGTATGATTTTGTATTCTGGCTCAATACTAAATCACAAGCATTATGACTTTCTTGGCACTCATCCTAATATGACATCTGCAGCATGCACCAGAAGGTCATGCTTGGTAGTCCTGAAGTTTGGAGTGCAAGTCATATGACTCTACACACTTCTCAGTTCTAAGCCGTGCTCCACTCCGGTGTGACCAACACTTTCCATCTATGCCTGATCAACCATACCATAAACATAATATATATCAACACAAGGTCTAGAAACCTTTCAAAGCTGACCTCCCTAGAGTTTCTCTTCTCTGCTTGTAAAGAGGAGGGATATATGTCTCAGCAGCAGTGTCTGAACCAGAAACTTTGGAATAGAGACCATTTCAAGCACAGCATCTGGCTAAAGCCTAACCACGGAAGCGTCAACACTAAGACTTGCTGGCCCACGTGACTTTGAAGTTGAGATCGGATCTGGATTTGGGGAAGGAAGGTTGTGAACAACAGCGTGTGGCATATGGGCCCAGTCTTTGGATGCAGGCTATTGTTGGAATCAACTTTATCCCACACTTAGCTTTCCCATGCACAAGAATTGCTGTGTTTGTGTTTTACACAACACATCCAGTTTCACATCGGATTTCTTTTTGTGTTTGCCGTGTGTGATGCGGGGCCTTGAGCATGTACCTGCACCACAGAAGTGACCAGAAGTCTCAGGGAGCACAATACCACTTTCAAATGCCTCTAGCCTTCATCAAGGCTGGGCCGTGACTGGGCTGTCGAAAGGAGACAGTGGCAAGCATGCCCAGGCAGTGCGAACAAGGAGATTGGGCCACTCGAGTTGGTGTACTTCTTGAAGACCTGATCAAGCTTTCTTCATTTTTGTTCCCTCCAATACCCACTATGAATGCTATTTAGCATGGGTTTATAATAAATGTGTGTGTGTGTGTGTGTGTGTGTGTGTGTGTGTGTGCGCGTGTGTGTGTATTACCAAATAGAGTACTTTCCTTAATACTTTTTAGCTCCTATCTAAACGACACAAGCCATGGCAAAAATCACTCTGATGGCCTTGACAGAGGATGTAAGGGAGTCAGGTACTACAGTGCTGTGCATGTGTGAATAGGCTACAAACCTCGGGTAATGAGTTGCCTCGTGCACACAATGCTTCCTACAGTTCTGAAGATCAAGCAACACACTCCATGATCACGCAAAGTCTCTTGCAGTCTCATAATTTTGCTTTTGTCTTTTCTGTTCAAAGATGAAAGAAGACCCCAAGAGCTACAATATTGCCTGTCTCTACACGTGAGCTTTAATAAATGATGCATGGCATATTATACTTGGTGCTCTGGGTACACATGTAAAAGGCTCTTTCATGAGGAACTGTGGCCAAGATGCTGCTTGGACACGATGGGTCAGGCGATTCACTCCACCTGTTAATAATAACTGCGAACAAAATTTGCAGCAGTCTCATACAGATTGCTTCAGGCCAGGCCTGCAGCTTCTACCTCTGTGCAATCACCACACAGGGCTGCGTTCCCGTCATCTGTGTTTTATATTAACCTTAATGAGTGACAACAGGATAAATCAGAAAGAGAAGTCATTGGGATTTGGTAGTTAGGGGATGCATAGCCAAATTCTCCTTTCTTGTTTTTACTTTTTCTCTTTCTTATGAATATGGTAACTGTTCTGGCTCATAGAAAACAAGAATAAATGACCTATAATCTCCTCATTCAGGGGCTACCTCCCTTTTTCACATTATAGCACAGTTTTTATAAATATTTAGATATCCTGATATAGCATAGTCACTTCTATGTATGCAGGTATATATAATTGTGTGTGTGAAAAAATATATATCTTGAATATCTAATTGTGTGACCTAGATTTCAGTCTATCAGAAATAACTATTTCTTACTACTTACGTGTTGACAGAGACTTTGAGGATTGTGCGTGCTCCCTCACAGCTCTGTGCTTCTCATCACAGCTTGTCCCTATTTGCTCGTGATTTGCTTCTGTGTCTACACTACTATCCGCTTTCCAACTCAAATTTGAAATTGTTGTCACACTATAGAAATGAGTTAATCCTACACATCCTACATGTGTCTTCCATTCCCCTTAGAGTCCATGATCACTCTTTCAATCACAAAACATGACACTTTTCTTGTGGTTTCTTATCACCAATTCGTCTTAAGTGGCTAACCCTTCACACGCCTCCCCTTAGTTTCATTGCTACCCTGGTTCCCTTTCAGCTGCTCTGATCCACTTGCTGCTCATTTTGGGGCTTCTCCCCCACATCTCCTTCATCACCACTGTGTTTTCCATTAAGTCAGCTCCAAACCCATTGTCTTGAATCCAGTTGTCCTTAAATTGTGAAAGCCCTCGTGTTGTACATGATCGTACACTATAATGGTTGAAGAGTTATTAAGACACTGTGATGGACAAAAATTTGTGGTGGAAAGACACAATTTCACTGGCACTGACAGACATTTGACACCTGAAACTCACAAGGTCCAAATAAAACCCTTTGATGCTATTATGCCAGACATCTAGGGCTTCCTCTTCCTCAGTCTATACCGAGGAAGCTCTGTTGGTCAGATGAGAAAGATCACTGTCATCGTACACCTGTCCATCTCTCTTGATCGCTTTGTCACCACTTGTGCGCAACACAATATACCCACAGCTTAAAGGACTAGGGGCATATTTTAGCTTAGAGCTCAGAGGGCTCAGTCTGCTCATATTTTGGGAAAACGGCAGAAAGTATGGAAAAGATCTAGTCATAGGAAACCTGTTCATGGCAGGGCAATATGAAGCAGAAAGAATGTGGAGGAGCCGGGGCAAGAATACAGCCTTCCTTTTGGGCCACACACCCTGTGATCCACCCCTGCAGATCAGGCCCTACCCCTAGGAGCTGGCATGAAATTAATACATTAATTAATTAATACATTAATCAACATAATCCGGTTAGCCCTCCCAGTGCTATCCCCTTCCTAATGCAGGCTGCTTCCAGATCCAAACGCTCCCACCCTCCCAGACACTTCTCAGCTTTTCTCATATCTGTCTCTTTCTCTTCACATTTTCTTTCTCTTCAACACACCATTCAGTAAATTAGGATCACATGTAGTATTCCCATTCACATTTACTTCAATTTCCCATCAGAATGAGCCGTGCTGTATGAATGGTCACTTACATTTTGAAAAAAAAAAAAAAAGAAATCAGTGATGATAAAATAATGGTAGCATCTAATTATTACTGCAATGATACATGCTAATTACTCAATAAATGATACACAGCCCAATACTGATCCAAGTGAAAAACACATTTAACTGCAAGTGATGAGTTGATGATATATCCTTTAAATAGGTGATTTGAACAAATATTTTTATTTTTAAGGCTTGAAGTAGCATTGCTGTATGTGAAAATGTGCTACAATGCATTTAACCAACAAATCGAATAGTGGGAAAGGTCAGATTTAGAGCCATTTGGGCAGAGTGATTTAGGATTATGAACTCTGTGTTGAATGGTCGATTCATATTCCGGGTCTGTAGCTAGCTTGCTATGGAACTTCAGGTAAGTCACCTCACGTGTCTGTTCCTGAGCTCACTAGTTATGTGATGAAGACAGCAGAGAACATATGCATCTACATCAGGAACAGGACATTTTTTTTCCTGCCAAGGATTACTTGAATATGTATGATGTCATTCCGGAGCCATACAAAATTATCAACTTAAATATTATCCTACCCTATTGGTCAAAATAATCCTTATATAATCAACTGACCCCTAATTGATGGCTACTTCAGCTGGGCCTGGTCACATGACTCTGTGGACTGTATTTTCCAATCCTGGCATACACGATAGGATCTTAAGGTGGATTAAACAATTAAGTAAGTTGGTGAGTCAATACAAAGACCTATGAACTTGGCACAATGCTGGGGTCCTGCATGGTTTTCTTCCCTGGTATTAATCCATGGAAGCGACAGGTATGTATTCAGCAGCATTGAAATCTCAGAGATCCTGGCAAAACGTAATGATTTCATATAGATGTTTGTAATGATATTTAGGACTCTCTGTTGAATATTTAAATGTATGCCCTACTGATGTCTCAGGAAGCATATGTGACAGAAATAGAGTCACTACTACTAGCAAAACAAGGAGGACTTGCCTGATGAACAGGCACACAGGCCCCTGGGGTGTCTGCTGGGACTGTCCTTGCACTGTCGCTCTCTCCTTGCGCATAGCCCAAATCTTACCTCCTGCTTGAGAGGAACAGGAAACAAAGGTATTGGGGTCTCCGGAATTCCTGACACCCTTTGAGCATTCCCATCTTTCCGAAAGCCAGTGTGCATTTTTCTCTCCATCTGTCAAACTCCTCTTTAGGTATATATTTCAAAATAATATTCTATTTCTTGACTATCCATGAGAGAAAGTAAACCAACTCACAAACAACTGTCTACTAATGTTTTTCACAAAAATGATAGATAATTTGAAAAATAAAGGCCAATTTCTCATGAGCCTAGCTATACTGCAGTTAACACAGACTTTTTTAAATGACTTCCTGTGTGGAAACTGACTTCCCAGGATCTATGGCCTGTAATAAACTGGGATGTGCAGCAGGAAGCGAGTTGGGTGCCATCATGTGAAGTTTCACCTGTATTTTCACCCACTCCCTTTGTTCTCTGACCACCTGACCTCCTCTTCCTGTCAGATCCACCACATTATTAGACTCTTGAATCCTAATTTGAGCTGCACATGCAAAGAATCTAATGCCTGACTGAGGCAGAGCCGAAGCCATGATGCCTGCAGCGCCACCCCTAACTTCCCATTCATGGGAAATGGTCTCCAAAATGAGTTCCTGATGTCAAGAAGGCTGTGTACAACTGTTCTAGAATGTTCTGGAAAAGGAGACCAGAGCTCTCAGTGAAAGTGACTCTCTGTGCGCCCTCAGCAGATGAAGAGTTACCATCAGCCCGAGCTCACAGAGGCGCCCTGTCCCGCTGTACCAGCTGGTGTCTTGGCTTCATTATGTAGCTGCCTGTCACTGAGTGTGTGACAGGGTCGTGGCCCTCTGTGCCCCTTTCATTTTAGATGGTTCATGCCGAAGTCCAAGGACATTCCCATTGGCTCTCCTGGTTACAGCAACTAGCACTGCTCAAACATGATATGTGGAGCTTTGGGAAAGGAAAAGCCCTCGGTACCCACCTGTCATTGTCACCACATTGATACAAAATGAAGCTTGGGATTTCATTCATGACTTCAGGCAAACGGAGTGCAAAGCCCTGATTCCCCCAGCTCTTTCAGCCATTAGAATCAAAGCGCACAAACACCATTACTGTCTTATTTCTAGTACAATTACTGCACTTTGATAAAACACACTCAGGACTCTGCTCCACTAAAAGGCCACGCCAGTAATGCAGCCCCTTATTAATCAAAAGCAATTCTGGGACAAAACATTCTTTTATGAATATAGAAAAATTTTGTATCATATTTGAGTTAGAATTCGATGGCAGCATTTTGAACAGCTACAAGACAAATTTTAAAAGTAATTTGCTGGCCATAAAAGAAACTCTTAATTAGAAAGCACAGTTCATTTAGATAACTTTGCTGTGAAATAAATGATGTTTGGGTAACAGCAAGTGGATTTTGCCTTCAAATGTGTCATAATTTTTCTTTTCCTCGAGTTGTGACTCATGAAATGACTGTATTTGTGCATATACTTCTTATATTTCTTGAAATAATTATTTAATAAATGTATGGCATATTATTTATAATGGCTTCAGCTTGTAAGATTATAGACAGCATCTTTTTGTTAAATTTTTTTAGGTGCTAAACAAAAGAAAAATTACCACGGAAACTTTTTGGAGAGAAGTGCAACAGGTGTATAATGTTGATCTTTGCAGTGAAGATTCCCAGATATTTTCTTCCATTTTTTGCTACTGTAAAGGAAAATTCACAATTTCTTTTCATCAATGGAAACATTATTTTCTTCTTATTTCTTTTCCTTGTACATTTTAAGGGCCAATGTTAATTTTGCAATAAATTTTCAAACTATGGGGTGCAAGATAGGTATGCTGGAGTCTATAGTCAAAGCACTGTGGCAGGTGGAGGCAGGAGGACCAGAAGTTGAAATCCACACTAACTAAAAAGCTCAACACCTTACCAAGACCATAACTCAACATTTAAAAAGAGTATAATTTTACAAATGGGGTTGAGGATGTAGCTCACTGTGAGGATTCTGTGCTTAATCCCCAGTACTGAAGAAAGAAAGAAAACAAACAAACAAACAAAACAACAGCAAAACCTAAACACCTTGCACTGCATGCGCTTGCTTCAGGAAAACCTTTCCACTTCCTCAAGTGGGGGACTCAAAGCCATCAGTTTCTTTTCAACTGGCTAAAGTCATTCTCACAACAATCGTAAGATGAATATTATTGCGAGCACTATCATCACATCATTTTGTTGAAAGCTAAGAAAACTATAACGAAGGAAAGCGCACGGATTTGTCTGTGGTCTCTCAACTGATGGATGGTACAGCCTAGATGAAACTTATTCACTGTGGCCTTAAAGTTATTGCTTTTCCACTTTATCCATTGGTGCCTTTGCCCAATACAGATGTTTTATTTTCATCTTCATTATAACAGATGACAAGGGTAAACTCTATCATTTTACTTATATTAATTTTGCAGTAAAAATACTTGAGAGATTAAATAACTAAATATAAACTCAAAGCATGGAGTCATTAATGAATTCAGTGGATTTTTTTCTTCTCAGAGCAAAATATTATATTTCATGTTTTTTCTTAAGAAGCTATAACAGTACTATGGCTATGATATAATTAGAAAACCATTATATATTTAATATGTGTGTCTAGTTCCTCATTGAATTCCTTGAGTAGTAACAGATTTCTAGAGGAATGGAATTCCAAAATAAGTGAAAATAAAAATAATAGAATTTCCATTTGAGTAACACATTGGTATGCTGGTACATAGAATAATATTTGCATCATGAACAGATAAAATTTTGCAACAGTTAAGCTGATTTGTAAAGAGTCAGACCTTTTGGACAGCTTCGCATCTCTGCTTTTCTCTAGGAAAAAGAAATGTCAATGTTCATTAGCTCATTTATTAAGTAAAAGGCAAAACAAAACAGAAGATTTGTCTGCATCACTTGTCAAAATGAATAACATACTCTTCGGAAAATATAATTTTGATTAAAATGCTTTTATTGAGTAATGCACAAATGTAAACAAAACAATTTATAGCCTAAAATAAAACTAAAAATAACAAGCAAATAGTCTATTTTGTGTTTGTGTGTAATATATGCAAGTGTAAAAAAGTAATATATAAATAGGTAATATATGTATGTGTAAGTAACCTATATAACATAGCATGTGGTATAAATATTGCAAGTGATGCTTTAGAACATTGTGGTTGCACATAAAAATAAAGTAATATGTACTCTGCACTAGTGGCTTAAAAATACAAATAGTCCCTTCAATAGCTCTTGATGCCAGTAAATCCAAGATCAAAGCATGGGCAGATATGGCATATGGTGAAGGCCACTTTCTGGTCAACAGCGAGTGGGGGACGGTAGATCTCTAGAAGAGCACTAACCCCACCTATAAAGGCATCCAGCTCACAAATAATAACTCCGCCAAAATTACATTTTCTAATTTCACAACTTCGGTAGTGGATAGAAATTTCACATATGAATAGTAAGGGCGCTAACATTTGGTTCGTTGCAGCTTAGAAAATTACATCAGATTAATAGAGGCTACTTCCACTGTATAAATGAATGTCATATATTTTGGTGACTTCTGTTTTTGGTCATTTTTGTAATGACAATACATTCTTATACTAACTATAAAACTGACTTCTTAATAAACTACTTTATGTGGGTATCTTTTATCAAACAGAAAAGCTCCTCGGGTGCCAATCTTGCCTCCTGATTGTGTTCAGAGCAGGCGGGCGCTCTGGGCAGGGACCAGAGAGGAACGAGCACCGCTGTTTCCCCGGAGGTCTTGCTGTGTGCACAGCCACTTCACTTGACTACAACAGTCTTTAGAGAAGGTGTGTGCAGCCTAAAGTTTGCCGTTTTTGCCCTTATTTTTATCTTTTGTAGTTTGATTTCAGTGCAAAGAAATTGCTGGGAATTACATATAAAATATATACTATATTTCATGTACATATATAAATCCTAAAACTTCATTTTTGCAACTTCCCATCATAATACATAAAAAATCAAGGGGAAATGAGGGGTCACAGGTTTAGAATTATTTCACTACCCACTGTTAATGTCATGGATTTTCTCTTGTACCTCTTCCCAACCTCTCACAGCACAGAGAAGTGGGCTCTGGGTCGTGTCGTCACCAGCTCAGTCTGACTCACAGTCGTCTCCAATGTCCACAATCTGGGTGCCCACCTGCGTTGTTTTGCTAATGACTCAAACATGCCAGCAGTCCACTTCCCACTTCTCCCCGCTCCACGTTCATTCTGCCTTACGTACATGTTCTCCTTAGGACTGTATGATACTAGCGAGTATGGTGCAAGCTGAGGCTTGGTGAGCCTTCAATCTACAGAACAGGTTCCCTTGGAACGAGGCTATGAAGTGAGAAGCCCAGGACATCATCCTTGAGGAAATGAGATGGAGAGAAAGTTCTTGACTCTCCAGGACAGAGTCCTTCATCCAATTCAACATTCCAGCTGATCCCAGCTCAGGAGAAGCTCCGATGAGTTTCATCACTCTTATGAGTCCCCTGAGAGCTCTCTCAGAGTAGATCCACTGGTCCACAGAAACATGGTAAATAGCAAAACTTTCATAAGCAATTGTGCTTTATAATTTGTTACAAAGCTACAGACAACTGAATTAGCTACCAAACTGAGTCACGTCTTCTAATGCTAATGAAACATGAAATAAACACTAATTTTACTTCTGTCATACTAACAAGAAAGCTCTTTTAAAAGGCACCAAATTCAATTTACTAATAAAGAGTTTTCCATTGAGTCTTAGCCTTGTTTAAATTACTTAAATTGTGATGCTTCAAAGATTTTCCAGTAGTTAATATATGCCAAGTACTCTATTAAGACCCAGTGTCTCCATGACATTATTGATTAACATATATCGGATATTTAATTTACTGCCTCAGCTTCTGAGGCATTAAGAATTGTACGTAGGGAATTCTTACAACTTCATACTTAAAGGACAACAGACAACAAATATTCCTTAATAAAATACACACAGAGAAATGTCAAGTGACTCACTCTACCTCACATATAGGGATTGACCAAGTTAGGGAAAGGTTTTCAACAGTCTTCAATGTTAACTACTGATATGGTTTAGATCTGAAGTGTCCCCTGAAAGCCTCATGTTTCTATGGATACTCAGTACTGGGAGAAGGTAGGGCCTGGCTAGAACAGGCAGATGCTTAGGGCTTGACCTGGAGGACCCTGTGCTTGCTGTGCTGTTCCTCGTAGTCTGGTCTCTGTTCTGCCATGCGGTAGGGATCTCTGTCTCCCCGAACACTAGCTCTGGTCACACAATGTGATTCTACCATTTTCCAGCCACCCACCTATGAATGGACTGTGACTTTCTGAAACTGTAAGCTTACATACATCTTTTCTCCTTGAAGTTTTGTGTATCAGATATTGAGTTATAGTGGCCTGAATGTAACTAAGACATGGGCATGACACAGATGATTACTGTGACCTCACAGTCCTTGGAGAGATGGTTGAGGGGATGAGAAACCCAGGGCACAGCAGTAAGACTTCTGGTGCCTCTCCTCACAATACAAGCCAGCCTCATGTGCAATCAGGCTCTGTTCAGTTAAATGAAAACCAAGATCACAGGAGAAGACAGAAAGGTTCCCAAATCCAACAGGTTCTCTCCGTCATGCATTTGGTGTGAACCCAGAAGGTTCTTTTGATATTCCTTCTAACATTCATGACACTTTCCCCTGCTATCCTTATCTAGTACATGAAGTAGCCCAGCCTAATTTTACATGTGACAACAAAGGAAAAATAGAAATTAGGGAACATCTTGTGTTTGTTATCTAGAAAGCTAAAATCTCCACTGTTGTAGAGGCATCAGCACATGAAAGAAAGGTAACTGTAAAGACAGACGGGAAGATGAAGCTGGAGAGGCTAGAGACATGACCCCAAACTAGACAGAGGGCACAGAAAGACAACGCTGTAGAAAAACATAGAAGTGAATGTGTTGAGGAGGCCGCCCTACTCCCTGATACCAGGCAGAGTTGGGCGAGGGGCCTGGGGGTACATGTAGAGTGCAGTGGCTACAAATGCTCAACAATAGAAATGAATTTACAGGAAAACTACAAACTATCAGGTCCTACTGTGACCATGAAACATGCACATTGCTACTTACCAGCACATCTGATACGAAAGTGTTTGTAACTGAAAGGAAACTGAAAAAAAAAAGAAAAGTCAGTTCATGCCTATCATGGATTCATAACAGCATGTGACACCACAGTGAATTCCTCACAACTGTCATTCTAGGCAGATGAGTGAAGACCAGAGTGAGGCCCAGTTTCAAGGCTCAGACCAACTGCTGGAGAGACGGCTGCGTGAGATATCACTGTGCAAATAGAGGGGTCTGGATGAAAGAAAAGAATCTATTTTCTTTCTTTTTCTTTTTTCTACTTTCCTTTCTTCCTCCTTCCTTCCTTCATTTTTTTTTGAGGACTCCTTATCTCCATTCGAGGATTGAATCAAACCCAAGGCCTCCACACCAATCTACTTCCCTTCTATTTCTTATTATTGTTTTTAATTTGAGAAAAGCTCTTGCTAAGTCACCCAGGCTGGGCTCCAATTTGTGATTTCCTGTTTTTATCCTCCCAGAGTTCTAGGATTACAAGTGTGCACTTCCATCTCTTTATTTCTGCAATGCTTATAAACATAGTTTCTTGTCAGCCATGTTCAGTGTACGGTACACGCAACCTGTAAGTTGTCTCTCCAGATGAACTAAGTTCAGCTGGTGAGTCATTGCTTCAGGCTGCATTTGTGAATAGGAGAAGAAAGAGAAGCTAGACAGAGAGAAAGAGCAGTGTAGGAAAAAAAAAGAAATGAAACATTTAAGGTCAGAAAAAATATAATGTGACAATTACCCAGGGAAGATGTGAAAGATAAGAACTTGAGAAAGGAAGCTTGTCCAATAATATTAAGAAGAAAGGAACTTGTCCAATAACGTTAAACAGAGAAATATGTTGAAACTATTAAAATGTTAAAAAGTCATAAGATATAGAGAGAAATGGCTCATTTGGTCATTCAGACATGAAAGTTTGGCAGTTAGATTTGATTGTGTCAACTTGACTAGCTCTGTGACCTACATGAGGCCAAATGTCACGCCCTTCTGTGCGTGTCTGGGTGGCTCATGGGAGCATCGCCTCAGGTCTCCATGAGTCTCCCACTTCTGCCTTTCGTGGGCAGTTCTCCCGTTCTACTTTCCAGCCACCGTGAACCGCGCAGACTGACTCCACTACGCACTTCGGCCATGAGGTTTCTGCTTGAAGACAGTGAGCTATGTTCTGAATCTTTGAAACGTGAGCTAAAATCAACTTCTCCTTCACTAAGTTGTAGGTGTCATGTATTTTGTCTTGCATTGAGCAAGTTGACTGATTCACAGAGTACGTGGTCGGCCAGACTCGAAGTCTTTGAGGGCTGGTGCTAAGACATTGAAAGTAACAGACGACGAACAGGAGAGGGTGAAGGAATTTGAACAGTGATGTTGGGACGGTGGTTTAAAAAGGAGACCAGTGGCTTTGGGTGTGGAATAGGTGGAAAGGTGGAAAGGAAGTAGAGGTGGCTGTGATAGGTAAAGGAGAGAGACCATGTCAGGAGGGGGGAGGAGAACTTTGGGAAACTGGAAGGAACAAGGTTACTTGCCAGGGGGTGAGAGATGTCTTTAGTCCGAGCTCCTACAGAAATGTGAAAGTTCCATGTGGAAATAGATGACAAGGGAAGGATAAGGGGGAATTGGCAAACCAAAGAGCAGCTGTTTTGAAACTCGGAATAGAATAGAACGTAGCAAGGCTGCCGAACCCAAGCGTGGCCAGTGAGTGAGGGTGGAAGTGGAAAACCTTTAGCTCTAGTGAGAAAATGAACGCAGCTGTGTTCAACGTCTCAGTAAAAACTAAATTAATATTTACTGCAGAGCCAGGCATGGCGGTGCAGCCTTGGAATTCGAGTACTCTGGGAAACTGAGGCAGGAAGACTGCACGTTGGAGCCAAACTGGTCAGATTGGCAATTTAGCAAGACCCTGTCTCAAAAACAAAACAAAACAAAACAAAACAAAAAAGTGGGCTAGGGAGCTAGACGCGAAGGCCTCAAATTCTATCCCAGCACTGCTACCACCACCAAAAAATAAAAAAAATTAAAATTAAAAATATATGTATATCATACTCAAAAATATGCATATATGGATAGATAGATTAAATAAAGTAAAATTGCTGAATCGCTGAACAAAATCACTGCTGAACGAGGCTGGCCTTTTGGTTGTCACCATCTTGCTCAGTGTTGAATGGTTACACAAGTTGCAAAGTCCTTATCTACCAGAGACACGGAATACGATGCACAGCTCCCAGGTCCTCCCGGCAGTTAATTAACATGTGTAACATCCTTCAGGGGACATAACACAAAGTCTGCCACTCTCGTCCCAATGATCTGAAAAGCCTACCTAAGCCCTTTTGCCGACAATGATGTCAGGATTTCGTCTAATGAGTGGGGAAAATATAATCCACTTCTAAATACTTTTTATACATTGCTACTTCAGAATTATAAAACGTAAGGCATAGAAATAAATCATAGTCAACGGCAAAGGAGGAAGCTTTCCCAAAGCAATAAAACTGATGGATTGACTTGCCTAGAGCAAATATAATGTTGTCTTGGAACGTCATCGTGCCCCTAACAGGACTGAATATCCTTAAATACTTAAAAAGGAAAATTATGTTCATGAAGTAAAATCCTGTCACTTTTAGGAAACAACTTATCATAAAATTATGATCATACACTATGTATCTATAGAGATTAATAAGAGTCCCAAATCACATGTTCTGTAATAATATAATTTTCCTGCCTGAGGTACAAAATGTGCTTACAAGACCACCAGGATTAAAATTGTCTTCCAATCCTAATTTAAAGAGAAGGAATATAAACTTCTGAGTCTTTCAAAGCAAATTCTTATAAATAAAACCGTAATTTACATTAATTGATTGATTGAGATACATTTTGTCAACCTCATAAAATTGCTGTCAGCTCCTACTTGAGTCTGCCATTGTGGGCAAGGGCGATGCTTCCAGCTCCTTGCAACATCTCAAAGTGTGGCACGAGCTGTAGTGATTTTTTAAAGTGCTATGTCTTGCTTTTGAGAAGCTCTAATGGCAGATAGAATATTTCTCCTGTGCATAATAGGGCCACAGAGAACTGGAAAGCTGTTATCATGGGACTTCAAAGAGGACAAAAAATCATTTTTTCCCAATTAACACAAATATTACATTTGAGTAGATGCTTTTCTTGCATTTTGTGTGTGTGTGTGTGTGTGTGTGTGTGTGTGTGTGTGTGTGCGTGCGTGCCCTAAAGTATTGCTTCTCTGAATTGCTAGAATCTGTATTTTGGTTTAAACCAAACATGTCCACTGTCACAATGTTGTGTGTTTGGAAGGTGATTGGAAAACACAGCACCAATACTCATTACTGGATTAACCCATTGGTGATTTTAAGAGCTATTGAAAGATGAGGCCTGATTGGAAGAATGACCACTGGAGTCGTGACTGGGCAGGTGAGCCACTCTCCTGGAGCCGGGACCTTCACCGTTGAGTACTCTGCCTTGGACACAACTCACACTGCGTGAGGGAGACTGCTGAAATTATGACCTGAAATATGCACAGTGCAGATTCTCTGCGAGTATGATGCCACAGGGAAGCTGGAGATCAGCAAGACTTCAGGCTCTAGAAGGATGGGGAGGCTGCCGCCCGAAGCTCTGTAACACATAAAGGCACAACTCGAATTTTGGACAGAATAAAAAAAATTGTCAAACTAAAGTCTTATTGTCTCATGTGCTATGACTGTATACTCTATGGCCAGCTTTCAATAAAAATTACCATCCATGAGAAAGAACAAGAAAAACAAAAATAAAAACAGAGAGCCTGTAGATACAGAGCAAATCCTTAGAGCAACATGCTAGCATGACGACTTTGGTAATTACTGGGAAAGGCATTTAAGGTAAGTGCGATTAACATGTTTAAAATCCTGATGAAAATAGTTAACAACATAGAAATACAAATGGGTAAGAGCAGAGATGAAAATCCCAAGAATGAATCAAAAGAAAATATGGGAAACGAAAAATAATGTAAAGTATGAAGACAATCTTTCGTGACAAGACCGCACACAGCCAAAGAAGACCTCAGTGATCTTGGTGAAAGTGATAGAGCATCTCAGATTGGAATATAAACAGGGGTGAAACAGAAGGAAAGCGATGAAAACTACCCAAGAGTTGTGGGACAAGTTCAAAAGATGAAGTGCACGCTTGAAGGATGCACCAGAAACACAGGAGAGAAGGGATGCGGTATGGGAAGCATTTAAACAAAAGTCTGAGAAGATTTCAAAGTTATTATAGACAGCTGCAGAAACCTGAGAGCACATTAAGCAGGATAGAAAACAAAAGCAAACTACCTCTAAGTACATCACAGTCACACGTCAGCACCCTGATGACAAAGAGAAAATCTTGAAGGAAGTCAGAGAACCAAAAACACTGTCTGCGGGGAAGACAACAGACAGTAAGCGCAGTAGAATCACCAGAAACCCGGTCAGGAGGGAGAGAAATGAGACATGTAATCAAGAATTCAACCTTCTGTGTATATAAGAAATGAAGGTCAAGGAAGGCTTCTCTTTGGAGAAAAAAAAAAAACATGAAGGACTTCCCATGCAGCACAGAAATTACAGTCTCTGGGAGAGGGAAGCACCAGCATCCAGTCACCTGACCTCAAAGTCACAGCAGAAGGCCAGCGTAACAAGTGCACCTAAGCCCAGTTGGGTGAACCAATGAGTTTACCGGGTCCCGACGGGAGGAGAGGAGAGGAGCGACCCACGCCTACCCTGCAGCCATGGGGGAAGCGTGGAGGAGGGGCTGAGGATGGGAGGCTGCTGCGGCAGAAGCACAGTGCACGCTGTGAACAGAGAAGAAAGACCCGTGTTAGAAATCCGCGTGGATCCAGGGCAAGAAGTGTGGGGGGAGGAAGGATGGAAGAAGTTTACAGAAGCAAACTGCAACTTTTTTCCTTATTTTTAATATATCTAGAATAGGTGCCTATTCAAAACAACAGTTGGAGTCAGGTTTTGAGTAGACTGAATATGGACAACTATCGCACAGTAGCGGTGCAACGCTTCAGAAGGGAAGAATTTGGTACAGACTGAGCTGTTTGCGCTTTGGACGAGGCAGCGCGCTTTTATTTAATAGTATATTTGAAATCCCTTTTCTAACAGAAATAAAATGAGCATGCTAGAAAATGAGATAAAATGGAATCATATGATGCCTAAGGATACGGGATTGCAGGAAGAGGAGAGAGACGCAGTCAACACAACGCACTGCAGAAATGCCAATGACCTGGGCAGTTCTTACCTCTCTGCATCAACACTTTTTTTTTTTTTTTTTTTAAGAGGCAAAGGCTGGTCCTGAACTCACTCTGTAGCCCAGGCTGGCTTTGGACAAATGGCGATTCACAGCTTTATGTGGTGCTGGGGAACTGAACTCATGGTCTTGAGCTTGCAATGCAAGCATTTTAACCACTCTGCCAATCCCTCCATCCCCTGCGTCAATACTTTTAATACAACTGATTTAAATACACAGAAGTTGTCAGAGTTACATGTCTGCATTATATATTACCTACAAAACTGATTTATAGACAGTGACTTATTTGATGTATGTCCTGATCAAAATTTTAAATTGAAGTTTTATGAGATTACAAAATAAAGACAAGAATTGTGATATGATTAAATATATTGGCACTGAGGAAATGGCCCTATCACAGAAATTATACATTCAAAATGCAATTACCTGAGCCCAGGAGGCTGCAGTCCTGTATTCCCCACACTCAGGGAGACTATGACAGAAGGGTCGCAAGGTCCAGCCCACCCCGGCAACTGAGCATCTCGATGGGACTCTGCCTCAAAAACAGAAAGATGAGTTGGAGAAGTAGCTCAGATAAGAGCTCTGAGCACAACTCTCAGTTAAAAAAAAAGACATTGAGGGGGGAAAAGGGGGAACAAGAAAGAAAAAAGAAAAGGAAAAACGCAGTTATTTGTTGGCTCAAAATAATAAAAAACTGTCTATGAACTGAAGTTGGAAATGGAAATAGTGTATCTGTCACTTCTAGCAGAAATGACAATATTCAAACTAGTAATTGTGAGTTAAACATGACAAATATTTTAAACAGAAAAAAGTTAAAATGTAATCAGAGCACCAAGCTGAACACAATAACTGGTGCAGGAAAGGGGATGAGGAACCACCAGTTTTCACCTTGTGGGAGCAGTAGTAACAACCAATCCCTGAGTACACCTGCGGTGGGCAGGCATTTTGGCAGGAAAGGATAACCGGGCAGAACCAATACCAGAACACCTTGAGGGCTATGGGCAAAAAGTGAGACCAGGCTGCAAACGTGGCTCTACATTTCGTGCTGGGAAAATAGATGGCAGACTTCCTGGGAGAGCCGCGTGGACAGAAGCGTCTAAGCAGTGCTGGGATGTGATGCCCTTTCAGAAGGTAACTGCATCGGCTGTTTGGAAAGTGACTTGGAGTTTGAGTGTGGGTCAAGTTGGCAGTGAAGGGTAGACGGGCATCTGGCAGGCAGTGAGGGCCAGGTGGGCAGGTGTCCACACCGCACAGCCAGCCTCCCGCTGGGTAAGGGTTGAGGCAGGGCATTAGATGCGTGGCACAATAAAACATCATCCTAGGGTTATTAATGTGAAGCACCGTCATATGATGGTATGACACGGAAACCAGAGGGACAGAGTCAGAAGGAAAGACGGCTTCATTCTGGACGCCTTGGATGGAGGTAAGTGTGAGTGATGAGGCAGGGCTGCCTAGGGGCCGCTGGAGATACTCCTCCAGAATTCCAAGCTGGCAGGGCCAGCACTATGCTGAAACCACACCAAACGGGAGATCTCTTCCAGAAAAATGTGTAAAATTGTATGCTGATGTCTGTTTTCTTGATGAACTGTTACGTAAGCAAAGTAAATAAGCAAAGGGAATGGCAAGACAAGTCGAAAGCCTCAAGATAGTCAACGGACACAGGTGTGCAGAGTTGCAGAGGCCTGCCCAACACCAAGGGGAAACAGACTCTCCTAGCAAAGTCTGGGACTTTTTCATCAGGAATTTTCTATCTTGGCTAAAAGCATAATGAGAACAGAAATGACTTGTTCTGTCGTTTCTTGGATCGCTCCTCCTCACAGGGGACTTCCCCATTCCACAAACTGGTCCAGGTCAAGACAGTGATGCAGGTATTATCTCTGGACTTGCCCCCTTCTTCAGTGGCCACAAAGATTCTCCCATAAAAATGCTTTTATTCAATACTTAGAACTTCACTTATGAAATTGACCAACAGTATTCTAATCGATAAATTCAGGTAATAATGGCAACTGAACTCAAGCCCTAGACAAATGACACCTAAGAGAGCCAATTGGGTTCGAAGTTGTTACAGTGACTACTGCTGGGAGGTGGGATTTGTTCTGAGGACGGCCAGAGCAGCAGCATCTCTTATATATTCTTGTACTACAGGCCATTGATTGTCCTCTTTGTCCCCTCCCCTTGGAACTCAGAGGATTGTGAAATGTCTTTAACCAAGAATATAACAGAAACGACACTGTACGGCCTTCATTGCTGTATAGAAGTGAGGCCTGTGTCCCTCCATGGACAACCCGCTCTTAGAGACAAGAGCTACAATTCTTCATTCCCTGAGGCCACTGTGCTAACCTAAGAGACCACCTGAGGGCTTGACCATCAGAACACCTGTCTTGAATGTCTGCGAGCGCAGGCGAGTGGGCAGGCATGGGGGAAGGATTCCCACCCATTGCACTAACATTTCCTAGCTGGGCTGAGATAGCGAGGCAAAGCCAATGCACTGCCTTCTGTGGACCTCTTACTCTTGCAGGTTTGAAGATACAGTTATCAATTTTCCTACCTCAGCAACAAGGGCACACTTCGGTTGTTCTCTGATAAATTGGAATGGGCCTGTTTTTTATATTGTTTATTTCTCTTTCTTTTACTTTTTTAATTCTTTCTCTCAACTGGCCTGATCCAGGTAAGATACTTCAAGGTAAGCTTTTGTATCTGAGTTATGGAGTTTTTGCCTTGGAGGATCTTAAATCACAGGACAGCTTCTCTGGGGTACAGTCCAGTCAACACACTGCAGTCAATGCCCATCACCCAGAGAGCTGATGTCTGGTAAATTTCAAGGGGTGAGCTTCACTTAATTCAGCTACATCCATCAGCAGACATAAGGGCTCATCTGCTACCTGTGGGCCCATGATAAAACAGGCATGTTATAACGGCAATAATTTTAGGACACTGAGAGTTTGATGGTGTGTTATCCATAAACAATAACTGACAGTGGAACATAAAAACTTAAATAGTAAAACAGTAGTATAAATTTTGTCTTTTTGAAATGATCTCACAGTTACTTCAAAGGTCACAAAAATATTTTTCTAATTTCTTCTTAATCAGTGATCTAAGCGGTGCTCAGTGTCATTTTTTATCTGAAAATAAGGAAAATAAAAATAGATTTTTCTAGCGTAGTGTAGTGTAAATATCAAACATATACTGTACAAAATATTCAGCCCAAAGTATGGCATAGGAAATAATCCACCCTTTCATATATGTATCATTTATATTTTTTGTGACTCATTCACAATAATATCTGACTAATGACACAGTTTGTCTGGTGTAGGAACTAAGTTTTCCAAAAAAGAACTCCATTTCTTATATAGACAATAAGTACACAAATTGAGTAGATTTGAATGAATCATGTCTTTATCCCTTCACTTTGTTCATTGCAGATTATAAGATTTTTTTCAAGTTTCCATAATAAAGAACCTTCTGTTCTTAATTCATAAGCATATGGCAGACCACTTACTTTTTCCAGGCTCACCGTGCAGTTGCTCAATTTGGTGAAGTCCTCTCAATCTTTGATCCCTTCTTTCAAAGACGCCTCCTGGACCTCCAACTCTGACGTGCCATCGTACCTCTCCACATCTGGGTCATACCACCTTCCACAACAAATCACGTGTTTCTTTTTTCCTTTAACTGTTTCCATGTATAGAAATTAAAGCTTTGCTATATCAGAGGACCAGTTAGGATAATTGCTTAAATGAATAAATGGATAGATGAATGATTGAACAAAAAAAAAAAAAACAAGCAAATCAAAGAACAAATCCCCTTTCTCCACGTTGCTAACTTTAACACACCCAACACAGGAGAACCACTCTCAGGACCCCTCAGCTCTCCAGCCCACCATTCTTACTGACTAGTGGAAGTTTTTCCTTCTCTCTTAATTTTTTATAAATAAAATACTCTAAAAGAAAGAAAGAAAAAAAGCAGTGAGTATAAGAACAACTTCCAAACATGAGGAAAGCAAATTGTAAGACATGATAAATTGTTTTGATATTTAATGTAATACATATGAATATATACAACAGAAGTTGAAAAATGAAATATTCACCATCGAAGTGTTAGACATTGACTTTATTCCTATATATCATGCGATTGAGTGATAATGTAAATTAAAAAGTATGAAAAGATGAAGAAATACTTGTGCTAACAGTTCTCCACAATTTACCCTTGGATTTTTAATATACAGCTGATACTAAATGGATGATAACTTTCTATGTTAATTTTAAATCTTCATAAAATAAAGCAAAACTTCTATTACATCTATCATATATAAAATATTGCCTTAGGGTGACTTATTGAAAACTATTGAAATTTTAAAGTCTGGATGTTTCTCTGTGGCAGGAAAATGAACGATGTTATCCTTCTGGTACACATTTTTTGTGCATGTGTGTGCCCCGATTGTATGCAAGACAGCCCAGAAAGTTGTAACAATTCCTTGTTTGTATTTAAGTCAGAAAGGTCAGATTAGATTTCTGATTCTGGAAATCTTTCTGATATTTCAAAGTTCATATAACACAAGTGGCTTTTTAGTCACCGTCTGTAGCTGTTGAGTATAAATTCACTTCCTGAATTTGCCTGTGATTACCATTTAATTGTAAAAATAACTCAAACAGAAAGACAAAAAATTTAAATTATCGATTTATTATTTAATTTTTCATATGGCAACAGGTAACGTGGGTGTAAGGAACAGACCCTGGCATGAACCCAACTATTTCTGGAGTTGGAGTGTCTGTCACTATGCCAGCTGGTAATCAAGAGGTAATTTTTGTGCGATAATTGGTATTTTTATCAGTGTATGTTTGTGACATGCTTTGAAGAAGTGACGCATACATGATTCCATCTAATCATTGATACTTCCCTTCCCTTCCCTCTTGATCTTAAAGCTGACCTCCCAAATTGTGACAAGTATCTGCCCTTCTAGCCCTACACTTGATTAAAATTATGATTAAATAGATGATGTACCATGGTGGGTTGTCAAATAATAGAGAATAACACCACTTCACACTAAAGGGACACAGGGTCACAGGATTAAGAGGAGTCTTTCTCTAAATAAATACCATACATCATAATGGAAGTCCTATGAAAGATCATACTCACACTTCTGCTCAAAAGAAGGCTAATGCGGTGGCACCGTAAATGTCGATGAAGGCTGAGGAAACGTTTGCCAGGCAGAGCCTTGGCTTCCTCTTCAGCCTCTGATTTCCTAACAGTGTCCTGGATCCATCCTCTGCCCAAAAGCCATTTCCCAATTTCAGCATAATTTGCCATCTGGTGAGGCGAGGCGCGGGAGCAGTCGGTCTGCAAACCTGGCCTCTCTGGCTTCCTCCTGTGTGAAGGTCCCTCTCTGGATTCTCCGCCCTTCCCTCGTTTATCACAAGGCGAGT
>PVKB01002277.1:0-82540 GCA_004027205.1 Ctenodactylus gundi
CTTTCACTGAAGATCAACCCACTGTCCTAATGAGGCTAAAAATAATGAGCATAATTGTATAATAATTTTTGTAGTGCTGCTATTTGCTTATTTTTTGGACATTAGACATGCAACGTTTATCAGATTCTCTGAGTAGTCTGAGACAACTAAGGCTCTCTATACTACCCAGCAGCTCTGCCTATTACCAGGGTGACAGCCTCACTTCACTAAGCATGATGTTCTCAAGTTTCTTCCATTTGCCGGTAAAAGCCTCCACGCTTTTGGACTTTATAGATGCATAGTATTCCATTGTATACAAATAGCATAGTTTATGTATCCATTGGTCTGTTGATGGCATTTTGGTGACTTCTGCATTTTAGCTATTGTTAGTTGTGTGCTATGAACATGTATATACCTATATCTCTGTTGTATGTTATTTTGGCCTCTTTTGGATATATTCACAGGAGGGATGTCCCTGGATTGAAGGGGATATTTATTTCGAGTCTTTTGAGAGATCTCCATACTGCTTTCCAAAGTGGTTGTATGAATTTACATTCCCCCCAGCAGTGCAGTAGAGTTCCTTTCTCCCCACAGCCTCCCAGCACTGATTGCTATTTGACTTGTTGATATAGGCCATTCTCTCTGGAGTAAGATGGTATCTCAGTGTTGTTTTGATTTGCATCTCTCTTATGGCTAGAGATGTTGAGCATCTTTTCATGTATCTACTGGCCACTTGTACTTCTTCATGAGTGAACTGCCTCTTCATTTCATTTGCCCAATTTTCAATAGGATCCTATATTTTGGTTGCTTACATTTCTTCAGCTCCCTGTATATTCTAGTTATGAGCTTTCTATCTGAGATGTTGGTGACAAATATTTTTTCCCACTCTGTTGGTTCTCTTTTTACAATGTTGATAGTTTCCTTAGCTGTGCAGAAACTTTTTAATCTGACAAGATCCCATTTGTTAACAATGGGGATAATTTCTTTTGCTCTTGGTGTCTTGTCAAGGAAGTCTTTGTCTACCCCTATGTCTTTTAGAAATTTGCTTAATTTGTCTACTAGAAGGTTTAGTGTTTCATTTTTAATGTCTAGGTCTTTGATCCACTTTGATTTGATTTTGGTGCATGGTGATAGGTGTATGAATAGATTCATTCTTCTGCATGTGGATGTCCAGTTTTCCCAGCACCATTTGTTGAACAGGCTGTCCTTTTTCCATTGTATGCATTTGGCCCCTTTGTCGAAGATTAAGTAATTGAGGATATTTGGGTTTGTCTCTGCGTCTTCATTTCTGTCCCACTGGTTTGTCTGTTTTTGTGCCAGTAAAGTTTGTGCTTTAATTATGTCAGGAAGTGCTTTTTTCAGTATAATAGTTACTCCATCATCTTTAAAGAAAAGACTAAAAAAAGAAAAATCTGGAGAAGGAAGTAGACAAGCTCTTACCAGAGGCACAAAACATTTTTTAATGTCCCAGGTAAACAAGATTTCCAGAGCTGAACAGTAATGTTCAATATTATCAAACGAATTACCCAGCATGAGTAATTAGAATTATGACTTTTGGGGCTGGAGGAATGGCTCAGTGGTTAAAGTGCTTGCCTAGCAAGCGCTAAGTACCCTAGTTCTATTTCTCAGCACCACATAAACTTGGGTGTGGTGGCGCACGCCTGTAATCCCAGCACTCAGGAGGCTGAGACAGGAGGATTGTCATGAGTCCAAGGCCAGCCTGGGCTCCGAAGTGAGTTCAGGACCAGCCTGGACCACAGAGTGAGACCCTGTCTCAAAAAAAAAAAAAAAATGATGACTTCTTGATAGTTGCAGCAAGCTAGATTTTTGTAATCAATAATCCAGTTTTTAAATACCTTCACATCCAAAATATCCTTTCAATAGATTATTTCTACAGTCCTAAAACAAAATGAAAGAAAAATTCCAAGTGTATAGTTTATAAATTTTACTTTCTTCTCCTTTATGAAATATCAAGTAACGACCAACCCATGTCATTGCCCAGAGAAGGCAGATGAAATAAAGGGCAGAACTCAATTTCTTTTCCAAAGTAAACTGTAGAGTATTCAGGAAGATTCTTCCAGTTTAAATTAAAGGGCATCAATTCCATTTGAATTTCTGGATCTTCAGCCAACTTCAGAAAAAATCCACAAATGTTGTTCTGTAACGTCTCTATATTAGAAACTATTTTTTTCAAAATCATAAAATATTTACTAGGTCATTTTTTATTTCCCATTTCTGTATTATTTTGCTAGAGTTTCCACAACAAAATGCCATTAATCAGGTGGCTTAAAAGCAATTGTTTTTTTTCTGTTCTGGAAGCTAGACTTCCAAGATTAAGATGTTGACAGTATGGCTCCCTTTGCAGCCTTACTCCTTAACTTACAGATCGCTGTCTTCCCACTCTGCCCTTACATGGTCAGTCTTTTGTGCCCTAATCTCTTCTTGTTATGAGCACACCAGTCATATTGAATTGGGGCCCACCTTAATGACTTCATTTTACGTAGATTACTTCTTTAAAGATTCTAGCTTCATTCTGAAGTACTAGGGATTAGGTCTTCAATATAATTCAGCCCAAACACCCTGGGCAACCAATTCTACAAGATGTAGTCATGTGTTCAGTCAAGTGAGGCCAATCCATAACAGCAGTAGAAAGCCCACAGGGATGATGTTAGTTTTATAATTCATCGGTAAATTTACTTTGAAAGATATTAGGAAAATATCACATTACTTCAAATCAAATTATTTAAAAATGTGCCAAAGAGGTATTACCACCTAATGAAAATTAACATTCATTATTCGGTTCCCTTAACTTTAAGCTAAGTTCCCTGTTGACATGAATCTTCTAAGTACGCATTAGTTCATCTGCTTTGCGCAGTAACAGTTGGCATTGATTTCTATTGTAATAAATCCAGTCTAGATCCTTTAATGAAAAGCCCTAGGGAGTATGCATACTGTTTACTTTTTATAGCTCTGCATGGCAACAGGATTTGGTGTCTCCCTCGTTCTAAAAGCTCTTCTCTACGCCCCTTACAAGGCCCTCTAGGAAGAAGACATTTTTCAAATATTCTACTTACTTGTATCTTAGTAGCCGATTGTACCCATATGTTTGTTTCCAAAATACTGCCCGTTAAAACTTGCACAACCTGGAAGCAGACATATCAGTTCATTATGCAAAAGCCTTTATTTACATAAAAATCTGTGTCCTTTTCCTGCAGGCATCAGGTTGCAGTGCCCTGCCCTTAAAATCATTCTTAGAGTTTGTGAGGGAAGGCAACAGCAGGGTGCATATTCACACATCGCTGCCATCTCTGAAGAATTGGCCTCTCTTCATGCGCCCTAAGGGAATCTTCTACCAGGAGGCGGGGAGGGGAACCCCACATCTTCCACTCCAAGCATTCTTCTGAAGAGCCGGGTGATGCTGTAACCTGTCATATAGATGAGATGCTGCCTGGAAACGGTAAAACAAAAATGCAAATAAAAAATCTTTTATTAATGAAAAATTGTTACACTAATTAACATCAAAACTGACTGACTGCGCAGGTATGACTTTTAAATCTAAAACCCATCCTTATTTATAATTCATGTAACAAATGCAATATTTCCGAATTTAGATACTAAAGAAAACTCTTTTTTATTTTTCTGGTCATGTTGATTGTCTAACACTTTTCCAATCAAGGTGCCACGGCTCATGAGTGCACACCAGAATGGGTGGGGTAAATTGTAGGACATATCTCTCTTAGACATCTCATGTCCTTTACATGAGCAATGAAACTTGAGTGGAAATAATAATTTACACTTTTAAGCAGAAACGCCAAAAGCCAGAACTTGATAGACCACACTTGCTTTCTCTATGCCAATGACAGTAGGCACTATCTCCTTCAGTTTATGAGTTTATGTTCTTGAGAGACAGTTAACACCTGCCAACCTGCATTGGAAAAAAGAATGAGAAGCTTTGTAGTGCCTAATTACAAGATGAGCATCCCTAATACAAAATCAAAAATCTGAAATGTTCCAAAATCTGAAACTTTATTGTACCAATGTGTCACCACAAGGAGAAAATTCCTGAACTGACCTGATGTGCTGAGTCAAACCCAAAGACCAGACCACTAAAAATATTGTATAAAATGACATTCAAGCTATGTGTTTAAGGTGCAAATAAAACACAAACACATTTTGCATTTAGACTTGGATTTCCATCCTTAAGATATATGACTCAGTTACTTTTTCATTGCTGGAACACAATATTTGACAGCCACAACTTCAGGGAGAAAATATTCATTTTAGCTCAGTTTCAGAAGGTCTCAATTCATTCATGAGTGGTTGGCAATGGTAGAAGCATATGGCAGCAGCCCAGTAGGAGAAAAAGCTATTTACCACATGGCAAACAAAAAGCAAAGTGAAAAAGGAAGGGCAGAGCTACTATACATCCTTCCAGGTCATGTTCCAGTGATCTGCCCCTTCTGAGCTGAGCCCCAATGTTCTGCTCCTTTCAACAAGACCCCATCTTGTAACAGCACTTGTTCCATAGGCATTCCACAACATCCAAACGCAATTCACCAGGTGCCTTTGAGAGGCATCGCTGTGCATACTGTTGGGAGACTAGGCCTGGCTGGAAGGGGCGGATGCCCTCAGTTTGAACCGGAGGGGTGTATGCTCGCTCTGCCCTTCCTCTCAGACTTGACTTTGTTCTTCCATGCCATGAGAATCTCTCTCACCAGCTTTGGCTCTGAACCCAGATGCAGCTCCAGCCCTGCTATGTGTTTCTACCATTTCCCAGCCTACTATCAATAAACACTGTGACTTTCTGAAACTGTGAGCTAAAATAAACTTTCCCTCTACTAATTTGTGCATGGCAGGCATTGAGTCACAGTGATGAAAAAGTAACTAAAACGGAAACTAGTACCAGGAGTAGAGTTATTGCTGTGACTTTACATTACCATGTAGCTTGCAAGTCTTTGAAACTGGTTTGTCAGGAGTGGAGAGTTGAAAGGGTTTGAGGATGTCAGCTGGAAACTAGTTGGAATGCTCTGGGCTGAGTTGGTGGGAGATTCTCGTCAGAACTTGGAGGACCAGAGTGCAGAAAGAGGTGTGGATTGGAAAGCTCAAAAAAATTCAGATGAGAAGAAGAACTATGTCAGCAAATGGTCTGGAAGCCTGGCATGCTCTGGTGGAGGGTTTGTTCACCTTTTACCCTTGTCCAGAGACTTTGCCGGACGCTGGAGTTGAGGAAGGTAGACTGCTTAACCTGGTGGAGGAAATCTCAAGGCAGCTTGATATTCATGCTGTCACATGGCTACTGTTTGAAGCTTTTAGCCAAATATATGGCAAAAGGCAACAGTAAAAAAAATGACAGAGAAAAATGATATAAAAAGTTTACAGTGCTAGACTAAAATAGCCTTCAATGGTAGGTCTAAAGAAATTAAAGAGATTAGCATTAAAAAGAAGCCAGATATTTACATCAGGACTATTAAAAAAAAATGCCTTACAGGCATTTGAAAAGTTAACAAGACCCCACCATTGGCCAACCCAAGAGTGGAAAGGCAAAGAACTCTCTGTGAAGTATGCTTCAGGGCCACTGCCTGCAGTTCAACCATCTAAAAACATGGAGACCACAGTAGCATTAATCCAGAGGTTTCAGGCAAGTCAGTAGTGGACCTTGGTAACATCCACATGGTCCTGTCTTTACTGGCTTGCAGAGTGCAAGAGCTGCAGGTCCACCTAGATTTCAAAGGAAGACAGACATTGGAGGCCAGGCAATATGAACCTAGGAAGGCAATGTATGATTGTAAAGGAGAAGCCTAAGGTGCAATGGAGAGTCAGAAATTTGGAGAAGCTGTGACCATGGATTGTTCCCTGAGAAAGGCTGTGTGCTGTGGGCATCGCCAGCCCAATGGAGAGAAGATGGAGGTTGCAGCCAGAAGGCGGGCTACCCTAGCCCTTTGTAGTTCCTATCTCACCAGTTTACTGATGTCCTGCACTCAAAGCTACAGAATTTAACCCTTGCCCTGCTAGGTTTAGAATTTGTTTTGGTCTAATTACCTTTTATCCTCCTAATCCTCCCTTTTGAAATGGCAATGTTTACCCTACGCCATTGTATGTTGGAAATGCTTAGCCCTGTTTTTCACAGGAGCTCACAGAGCTTGCCTTGCAGCTCAGAGGAGACTTTGGACTTGGACTTTTTTTAAAACAATGCTGTTAAAATCTTGGCAACTTTAGAAAAATGACTAAATGCATTTTGCTTAAGGAGGTAGACATGAATCTTTCGAGGGCCAAGGGTGGAATGTTGCAGTTTGGATCTGGAGTGTCCCTGAAAAGCCTCATGTACCTGTGAATTCTGTGCACTATTGGGACATGGGGACTGGCAGGAAGGGCAAGATACTTGGAGCCTGAACCGGAGGGGTGCGTGCTGGTTCTTCTCTTTCTCCTAGACTTGGCTTCGTATGGCCATGCCATGAGAATCTCTGTCTCCAGCCCCAGTTCTGGTCCCAGACACGGCTCCATCTCTGCCATGTGATCCCACTATTTTCTAGCCTCCCCTCCTCCCATAAAGGGACTGTGATTTTCTGAAACTGTGCACTACAATAAGCTTTTCTTCTTCTAATTTATGCATGTCAGTTATTGAGTCACAGAAACAAAAGGTGACTAAGACAAGAACTCTTTTGTTGAAAATTCTACTTACTAGCTTCTGATTAGAACTATAGAATCATACATAAATGCGTATCTGTCGATGTGACAGGATCCAAATGATCTCCAAAATGGACATGAGGATGCCAACCGACTCTGTCCATGCAATAAGTTCACTGATTGACATCACAGAAGTAGCATTTTTAAGACTAGTGGGTAAGAGGATCCGGAATCATTTATTAGACAAATAGTCAAAAACTCCAAAATACACTCACAAGGAGTGTATGGTTTTGTTATCATGAGATACAAGCTCTGATGGCCAATTTTTGGGTTTTTGGTTCCTATGAAGAGTGAATCAGACCTACATGTGACGACAAGAAAACAGCGGTGGAGTTTATCGAAGCAAGAACACACCAAGCATTGGGGGGCTCATGTCAGTGAAAGAACATGGCAGTTTCTAGACACCTCCCATAATTTATTTCATTGTAATTATATGCATGAGATGCAGTCCCTATGTTTGAACCTTCAATGAGTTTCAGGAAGAAAGGGTTACTATTGGACATGGACTGGGTGGGGTTCTATTTGGAATTTCCCCAAGCGCGCTTTGAGATCTGTTTCCTTTATGTTGACTGCCACTTGATGGCCTTGTGTTAGACCTTGGGTGGAGCTGGGTTTCGGCTCTGAGTTATAGCCCAAGACTGGGGTGACTGGATGGATATGGCAAGCCAAGAGGAGACTTGCCTCCCCATATTCTGTGGAATCGGCAGAAACGTGTCTTGCCTGAGGCCTGAGTGACTTCAGTCCAGGGCATTTCTCTGAATGCATAAAGGGGAACCCTTCCTGTACTAGTATATTAAAGACTTTTGTTTATTTAAAATCAGTAGAGACAGTGATTAGAAGTTAGCAACTTAGTCATCTTTCCTGAACCTAACTTTTGAGTCTTTTCCTACTCATCTAAATATTTATTTATTTATTTATTTTTTACTTAACAGGTAGTGAGTGAGTGAGCCTAGGTGGGGGTAACAGCTTCAGCAAAGCCAACCTGGAGAGTTTAGCCTGACTCCTTGAGGGGAATCCTCAGCAATGCGGATAAAGAACTGACTGCTCACAGCAAGATGATCCTGGGGATAGGTGCAGGGACATTTCCACAGCTCTTGGGTCACTATTGGTGAAAGAAAAAATTTGTCTGTCTAGATCACTAGGTCTGTCTGGTGGCCTTCCAGGAAGTGCCCTTAAGGGCATCTAGTAATGAGATGTACTCCTTAGGTCATCCCTAAAGTGCCACCTGGAAGAGATTCCTCTCACAATGTGGGCCACCTTTGGCTATCTGATTTAGGGTACTGATTCAGGTGTAAAATATGCCAGAACTCTTTATTCTGGGAGATCTCAATTTGTTCAGTTACCTGCTTGTTTATTCTTTTACAATTTTTCTTATTTTTCTGATACCATCTAAAACCTAAGGCCTCTGAGGCTACATCAGTATTGGCTCAACTATAAGTAAAACGGACCTTTCCCTGTAAGAACTGGGGCACACTTAGTTCAAATTTTGGTTTGGAATTCTGTTGGAAAGTTTCATGTTCGGCCTGTCAAGGTGGGCTTCCAAGGTGCTGCCGTGCTGCAATCTGGCCAAAATGAAGGTGCTATGAGGGGACTGAGGCCACAGGGCCTGGAGCTGAGGGTCTGGGGTGCTACAGAGTTGTTGTGATAACACGCTGTTAGCCTTGTACTGGGACTTGATAGCTGCTTTCTGGTTACTGCAACTGGCCTACGTGTAGCTACGTTTGTAAAATCCTAAAAGCTTATGGTATATTAAGGCTGAATTTTAAAAAGGAGGGGAGGACTTGAAACAGATTAAAGTAATAACTGACTTTTTATGTAAATTGTCATACCTTGCTACAACTTTAGGCTTGCAGATTGAAAAGCATCACTCAAAGGTTAATACCACAACCTTTTAAAAGCTGATAGATGATAAATCTAAATCTTTAAATGTGAATCTTAATGTATGTATATACATATTAATTGCAGGTCTTGTTCATAAATTGCTTAAATGGTACCTAAATTAATTTTTTAAAACATAGAAATGCTTCCTGATAGGTTATATACAAGAAGAGGAGTCCCAGCTGTTGAAAGCATTTTCTGCACTGATCAAATTGGAGTAAATAATATCATCTGTCATACATGTAAAAATACATGATTTAAGGGATTGTAACCTGTTAATCTCAATCTGTACACTTGCAAATAAAAGCCTTCGAGTTTGGTAAATTTAAGTTAGTGGATAAAGTTAAAAGTAGGTATGTCTTTAAAATTTTAAGGTGATAAGTTAATCAGGATAAAATTTATCTCTGCTAAATTTTAATTAAATCAAAATGCCAACTATGCTGGTCTAATATTCTGGTTCTCAGAAATAATCCAAAAAAGGTAAGTAAATTAAAAATGAGATTAATGCTTATAGATACTGTGGGACAGCATCTGAGTCATCAGTTGTTAATTTTAAACCTTCCTGGCTTCAAAAAGTTCTAAAACAGAAGCCATTAAATGTGTTTCCAGATGTTCATTCATATATCTAGAGGCTCAAATTTGCTTTCTTAAATTTATTCAGTACTAAAAGAGTATATGTAATTAGGTTGCTTCTCTATTTCACTGTCTGACTTTGGTTACCCAGGTACATATGTTTTAATAGAATTAGAATTTCTTTGAATGTTGATTTATTGTACAATCAAAAACTGGCTAAAAACTCGTAGCACAACCTGTGTATCTCAGGAACTAAGCTATATATACATCATAGGACAAAATATGCTGTGAGTATGAGCTTTGTCTAATGTCAAGTTTGTTGAGCTGAAGTTGCATTAATACAAATGGGTCTATTTGTGATCACTGACAATGTATTCTAGGATAAAACAACTAAAATTCTTTAATTCTTATGTGTTTATCAATGCTATTAAAACTTTAGGATATGAAGTTACATGATAGAAGCTGTAATGCTGACTCATAAATTCTCCATATTTTCTGTTACTGGTATACAAAAACACAGATAATTGTGCCTGATGGTGCAGGTTTATAATCCCAGAACTCTAGGAAGCTGAAGTGGAATTGTAGGTCCAAGTTCAGCCTAGCAAACCTAGCCACTTAGTCAGAACCTGTCTCAAAATCAGTAACAAGGGAAAAAAGAGCTGGGGATGCACCTCAGTCCAGAGGCACTGGTTTAGAAAGATTAATTCAGGACATTATGGAATTTGGCTTAACTGAATAGGGTTTAAGACCTACAGCTTGGGCATAATAGTGCATGCCAGTATCCTATTATTTGGGAGGCTGTGGCAGAGAACTGCTGTGAGTTTGAGGCCAGTCTGGGCTACATAGTGAGCTCAGGACCAGCCTGGACTACAGAGGTTATTAATGCCTAGCAAGAACAAGGGCCTGAGTTCAATTCCCCAGCACCACATAAGCGAGGCGTGGTTGTACACACCTGTAATCTCAGCACTCAGGAGGCTGAGGCAGGAGAATTGCATGTGTTCAGGCCAACATGAGCTACATAGTGAGTTCAGCACCAGCCTGAACTATAGAGAGACCCTGTCTTAAACTCAAACAAATACTACCAAAAGCTCAGACATTCAATATTATGTATCAGAAGAAAATCCACAGAATTTGATAGCAAACAGAGCTGGAGGCAAAATTAGAATTTTAGGACTTTTCATAGTTAGGATATAATTTTTTTTAATCGAATCCAGTGTTTTGAACATGCTAGGCAAGTACTCTACCACTGGTTTATATCCTGGCCCTGGGACATGGATCCAAATAAAAATACTGTATCTCTAATTAAAGGCAGACATGTTGGCATTGTCAATTAGCTACAATGTCTGCTACATACTAAATATCCAACAGTATTAGCTGCACTATTGCTGTGGGTATGTGATAGTATCACCCTTCCAAACTCTCTCTCCAGGAAATTTTCATTTAAAAGCATCTCAAACCCACTTCTTCCAATATTTTCTTAATTCTTCTCTTGCAATACTAGTCACGGCAGCTCTGGGTATCCCAACGATGATTCCCATGATAACAATGGCAACAAAAACAAGGCCCAAAATAAATCGTTTGTTATGAATGATCTTGGAAATCTGGAAAATGTTTGTGTGGCATTACGACAAGAAACCCAGGAATGCTTCTGTCTAATCTTTGACCAACCACTGCTTCTCTCATGCTTTCCACAAAGAAAAAATATGAACAGGATCAATGGAAAAATGCAAAAACATTTACCAGTTTATTAGGAACTATCCCTGCACTTAAATTCTAACAGAGTCCTCTGGTTAGCTAGATTAGTACATGTAGTCCGGCAAAGTACATTTCTTGTCAGTTTAGGTACAAATCCCCATCCTAGGGTCTTGCTAACTTCAAGTTTTCCACTTGGTACAAAAGAACAAAGAGTTAAAAATGCTTGTGGACGTCAAGCATTTTGTTGTATGAAATGACTGTATTTTGGGTGTATCATATCAGAGAAACCATTCAACATTTAACCTGTGTCTGACTCTTTCACTGGGCATGATTTTTTGACATCCACATGCAGAAGAATTAATCTAGATACACACCTGTCACTGTGCCCCAAAATCAAATCAAAGTGGATCAAAGACCTAGATATTGAAACAGAAAAACTGAACCTCCAAGAGGACAAATTAGGAAAAACGTCTAAAAGATACCAGTGTAGGCAAGGATTTTTAAAATAAGACAATCAATGCAAAAGAATAGACCTCAAATAAAATTTATTTTATCTGTCTTGGCCCTTGATATCCTCTATCTACTTTCTGTGTCTATGAATTTGTTTATTCTACATAATTCATAAAAGTGTAATTGTATAATATGTGTCCTTCTGAATCTAGCTTATATCATTTAGCATAATGCTTTCTTTTTTACAGCCACTGAAATATTTTTTTCATGATTAAACTACCTGAGATGTTACAGAATAAGTCAGGAAAAAATACTCTGTGAATATATTAGGTCACTTCCATGGTATATTTAAACAATTCTGATTGACTATATATTACCAAGGTACTTATACTTTTTAAGAATCAGCCATGATATATAAAGTAATAGAAAGAGGTAGAAATACACACACACACACACACACACACACACACACACACACACACATATATGTATATATATGCCAGTAAGTTCAGTCTTTCTTTGTTGATGTCCAGTTCTTTGATCTATTTTGATCTGATTTTAGTGTGCGGTGATAAATTTGTGTCTAGCTTATTCTCCTGCAGGTGGATATCTAATTTTTCCAGCACCATTTGTTGAAGATGCTGTCTTTTCCCCAATAGATTGTTTTGGCCCCTTTGTCAAAGATCAGGTGATTAAGGGTGTTTGGGTTTGTTTCAGTACCTCAATTCTACTCCACTGGTCCTCTTGTCTGTTCTTATACCACTGCCATGTAGACTTAAATCACTGTTGATTTGTAATATTTTTTTGAAGTCTAGGATTGTGATTCCTCCAGCTTTTCCCTTGTTCCTTAGAATTGCTTTAGAGATCCTGGGTCTTTTCTGGTTCCATACAAATTTTAAGGTTGTTTTTTCTCGTTCTGTGAGCTAGACATCAAAACAGACACACTGAACTTACTGGAAGTCAAAAATAGGTAAAACTCTAGAAGATATAAGGACAGGAAAGGATTTTCTGAACAGATCACCAACCACACAAATAATCACAGCAAGAATCCACAAATGGGACTACATTGAACTAAAAAGCTTTTGCACAGCAAAGGAAGCAGCCAACAAGGTAAAGAGACAATCCACAGAGTGAGAAAAGATATTCACCAGTAACACTCCAGTCAAAGAATTAATATCTAGATTATACAAAGACCTCAAAAAGCATAAAACCCTTAAAATAAACAATTTCACCAAGAAGTGGGCAGCTGATATGAAAAGGAGCTTCTCAGAAGACGCCCAAGCGGCCAGCAAGCACATGAAAAACTGTTCTTCATTGTTGGCCATCAGAAAAATGCAAATAAAAACAGCATTGAGGCTTCACCTCACTCCAGTGGGAATGGCCTACATCAAGAACTCGAAAAACAACCATTACTGGCAAGGGTGCAGAAAAAAAGGAACTCTACCTCAATGTTGGTGGGAGTGCAATCTAGTACAACCATTATTGAAAGCAATCTGGAGGTTCCTTAGAAAGCTAGGAATGGAAATTCCATTTGATCCACAGCTACTGCTCTACTGGTCATTTTTCCAAGAGAAACGTGAAGTCAACAGACCAAAAAGACACATGAGTATCCATGTTTATAGTAGCACAATTAATCATAGCCAAATCTTGGAAACATCCTATCTGCCCAGAAACAGAGGAATGGTTTTAAAAAAAAAGATGTAGTACCTATATACAATGGAATACTATGCAGCCATAAAGAAAGGCAGATATGAAGCTTTTGAACAAAAACAGGGCCACCTTGAGTCAGTAATGCTCACTGAAATGTACCAAACACAAAGACGGACTATAGACAGGAGTCCTTGTTATGAAACTCACAAAAATAATGACATAAAAGGTCCCAACATGAATGACAGTGTAGAAAGAGAAGCAAGGGTCAGCTAGGAAAGGGGTGAACCTCGGAGAAAGAGGTGGGCATAGATGCTCACTGATTCCCCAAACTCCATGTCTCTAATGTGTTATAAAATTTGTAAATCAGTATTAGAAAGGAAGAAAGAAAGAAAGAGAGAGAGAGAGGGAGAGAGAGACAGAAATTCAAAGGACAGGAAGAAGACATAGAATATTATCATATAAAACAAATGAAAAAACAACTTCTTTAGTTAAAGCAGGAACAAGAACAAGGATGTAACCAAACCCAAGATCTGCTTTCTTTTGCCCTCAATGTTCCTACAGCTCTACATAAGTAATAGTAATATCTAAGAATGTTCCAGGTTGGTTGCATATATACTGTTACTGCTTGCACAATCACCCAATCGCCCTCGCACCCAGGAAATTTTCATATGGTGCTGGGAAACCAAGCCCAGGCCTTGCACGTGCTAGGCAAGCCCTTTACCACTTTCAACCCATCCCCTCAGCCCATGAATTAGATTTAAAAGTGTATATTTAACTGCAGTCTGCTTCAGGCTCTTCATAAAAGGTCATCTTTCTTGTTAGAATAACCATCACTTTTATTTGCTAGCAGCCAGGACAACGTCTGTGTGACTACATTCTGTACTTCAACTTCTCTAAGACCACAAATAGAAATTTTTATCAGGAGTTTTCCCCAAAGAATTTGATTTATCTGCATAAAGGAGTTACAAGATAAAAGTAATAAAACAGAAAGGACAAAGAGAGGAAAAGAAAGGAAAAAAAAACTCTGTGATAATTTATGAGTTGAAGCTGACATTTGTCTCAAAGTTTTCTGATCTAAAAGGGGTGAAAATATGACTAGCTACAGCAGAGATTCTTACCCTTTAATATGACATGGCACAAGCAGGGTAATATAATTGCTTTAAGAGACATGACTGAGAACAGAGGAGGTTGGGGACATAGCTCAGTGACAATAGCGTTTGCAGGAAGGTCAAGGCTCTGGGTTTAATTCCACAGCCCCACATAAGCCTGGTGTGGTAGTGCATGCCTACAATCCCAGCACTTGCGAGGCGGATGCTGCCGTGAGTTCTGGGCCAGACTGGACTACTTAGTGAGGTCAGGACCAGCCTGGACTACAGAGTGAGACCTTATCTCAAAAAAAAAAAAAAAACAGAAATTTACATTATTCATCCTGAGATCCAGTTAACCTGAGGACTTGAGATAAATGTAACATCCTAATTTGAATGTTTTAGACAGAGAGAAAAAAAAGATTTATTTCAGAAGATTGTTTTAGTGGTTATTGGCCTTTTCCAAACTTCCATAAATATAGAGGCTTACTTTTATTTTTTATTTTTAGAAATAAAGACCTTAATATTTTTCTTAGAACAAGTGAATATGTCCAACTTTTGGAAGCTTGGTATATCCTTCATAAAGATTCTGATCAAATGTAATATATGATATCATGTACTAGCTCTATTACCAGTATTCTAAATTCCTTTTTGAGCTACAAATATTTTAACTCAACTTCTGGGGTTGGAAAAAATCAATCTTTTAACTTCAAGAAACCATCAGTATAAAAAAATACTATTATAGTTTCGAAGGAGATAGCAGATTCAGTTTCTATAAAGTAATTGAGTCGATTATACATTTAAAAATCAATTGTGTGCCCGTTTTTCCCGAATCCAGTGGCATGGAGACACGACAAGCATTTGGTTTTGACTGTTGTACATCCAGTGCGCAGAGTCTGCTTTGCCGCAGGACAGTGGAGCCCTTTCTGTCAGCCCTCACTGACTCCTAAGTGTCCGCACGTCTTTCCTTCTTTCTCCCTAAGCTATAAACTCATTCATTTAACAAATAACTGCTAATCTACCTCATATATCCCTACTTTATTTTATTTTATTTTATTTTGTTTTTGAGACAGGGTCTCGCTCTGTGGTCCAGGCTGGTCCTGAATTCACTTCAGAGCCCAGGCTGGCCTTGGACTTATGGCAATCCTCCTGTCTCAGCCTCCCGAGTGGTGGGATTACAGGCGTGCGCCACCACACCCAGTTTATTGGTGCTGGGGAATCGAACTCGAGTACTTAGCGCTTGGCTTAGCGCTTGCTCAAGAGCTTTAGCTGCTGAGCCATTCCTCCAGCCTATCCCTGCTTTTAACACAGGTTGAGAGTTAATAAATTTTAAATAAAAATTCATGAATACATTGAAGAATAATTGTTGTTGGTTTTATTTTTATGACAGAAATTGGGATTCTTAACCAATTTTGTAAGCTGTTTCTCCATTCTGGGGTCTGTACAAAAATGTTTCCCATATTTTATTATTCTGATCTCACAATACTCCTAGGAGATTGGTATTATCTTTAAGAGAAGACTCCACTACATCTCTGGTATCCTATATCCAATTAGCAGATTTAACTGTGTACTTCCCGTCAAATTTATATATTGAATATGAACCTCCAGTATCAAGGAGTATAACTCTATTTAGAAACAGCCTCCTTGAAAATTCAATTAGGGATGGGGTTTAACTCACTGGGTAAAGAACTTGCCTAGCATGTGCAAGGCACCCCCCATTGGTTTCGATCCTCTAACACCATATAAAGACTAACCAGCTGTGAGGGCACACACCCGGAATTCCAGTACTCAGGAGGCTGTGACAGTAGGGCTTCTTGAGTCTAAGACCAGCCTAGAGTACTTAGCGAGTTCAGGACCGAATGCACAGTGAGATCCTGTCTCAAAAAATAATTAATTAATTAAATGTAATTAGTTGAGATACTACAAGACCATACTGGAGTTTGAGGACAATGTAATCTGACAGTTGACCTTGTAAAGAAGTAAAACTGGAAGACAAACATGCCGTGTGACGATGATGATGCCTGCCCAGATTGGTGAAAGTGGATCTTTACTCAGTCTACAGATTCAAATGCTAATTTCTGTCAGAAATATCTTCACAGCCACACCTAAGAATATTGTCTCCGTGACTGAGTTGTCCTTCACCTAATGAAGCTGACACATACAATTAACCACCATACCCTCCAAGGCCACTTTCTGTTTTTTTGTTTTCCCTAGGTTTGATCACTTCCAGTCCCTCAAAAATCTCAATTATTAGTCTTTCCCTTTTCTTCTGTATTTTAACCTCTCAATTCCTTATTTTTTCAGTTAATATTTAATTGTTTTCAACTATCTTCTACCCTAAAAAGGGTAAGTACGATATTCATCTTTTATCTCCAAAATCTAGTTTGAGCTAACGTCTTATACATACTGCATAGTTATGAACAACCTATGCCCTGCAGCTCATCACTTTCGTGTCCTATACCTTCTTCCTGTCACTGAGTCTGTCCCCTACTCCCGATACACTGATGAAGCCTTATCACTAACGCTGTATGTTTGTTACTTGGTGTAGTCAGTATTTCAATTCTTTAATTATGTTTCTTTTTTTAAATGTTCTTTTCCCTTAGACCCCAAGACAATGAACTCTACTGGTTTTCTTTCTGCTTTTCTGACCTTTCAATTATACTCTTCTTTGGGACATTCTGATTTTCTTTGACCATACCTTAAGTATGGGATGTTTCTGTCCCTGTTTTAGTTACTTTTTCATTGCTGGGATAGAATACCCAAGCATCCACAATTTAAGGGAAAAAAAGATTGACTTTAGCTAACAGTTTCAGAACGTCACACATAGTCCATTCATAGGCAGCTGGTAATAATGGAAGCACATGGCAGAGGCTAACTGTTCAGAGCATGGCAGATAGAAGTCAAGTGAGGGAGGAAAGGTAGAACTAGCATATACCCTTCCAGGTCATGTCCCACTGATCTGCCCCTTTTGGGTAAGCCTCAGAGTCCTGCTCCTTCTGAGTTAAACCCCAGTAATCTGCCCCTTGCAGGTCTGTAATGTCCTACGCAACTGTAATCTATAATAAGCTTCTAATCCACCAAATGCCTGTAATCCATAACCTACCATACACACTCCTGTCTTTCATCACACAACTATAATCCACCCCTTCCAACCAGGCCCCCCAGCACCTAGAATCCACAGGTAATCCACATGTCCAAGTCTGTGGAGCTTTTGGGGGGAACATTCCTGGTCTAACCCACCGTAGTTCTCAACACTTTCCTTCCACCACCCTGTCTTTCTTGAGCACACCCTCCTTCCTGGCTAGTTACCACTCACCACTCATGGTTCTCCTATCTTCTTGAAAGTATTTTCATACTTTGCTTGCTGTGGAAAAGTTGCAGTCACTGTACATTCCCACGTTCTCCCAGCATGTCTGTGTGTAGTACAGAGGCTGGAAAACAATAACCTACAATTGTAAGATTCTCTGGCGTGGAGAGTGATTTATGTGAATTAAACTCCATCAAGTGCATTAGCAAGAGATTTACAAGGCAGACGTGGTTGTCTCAAAGCACGTCCTCTGGACCGTTTTCCTGCAACCCGGTGGAAGCGTACTTCTGCATCAGCCCTCCAGGAATGTGGATGTTGAGCAGCGAGGCGGCAGAAATGGTAACTTCCCATTTTTGGTCTTGATTTCTGGATCACAGATACAAGCGTACTTTCTTGGACTCAGTACAGCACTGGGAACCTTGCAATTTCTTCAGAGGTAAAACTTCTGTTCGAAAGTATGTTTGTCCAACTCATCCAACCATTTGTTTAGCATGGAATGCCTTAGGCTTCGATTCCTTTTTGTCTCAAATAATTAAGATAACTTCTGTCCCCGTTCACTTAGATCTTTTGATGGATAATTTGATTCTTAGATTCAGGGAGTTATTATAACAAAACCAAAAATGCCCATCTTTGTCCTGATGCCAGAGTAGCTGGCGTCCAAAGGACAAATATTGCAGAATGAAAGCAGAAAGAGGGGTGTTTGTTTTATAGTGTTAATGAAACGACCACATCACCTGCAGTGCCTTCCACAAACCGCTAACTATAACTCAGGAGGAAATAATGGGGAAAACTCGTAGCAGTGCCAGTTTCTTGCTTCTTCTATCGACATCACAAGACAGACGTGCCCAATCTGTGTTATGGAAGCCGGTTCTGGCTCTAGAGACGTGGCATAGGGGAAAAGAAATTCTATCCTGGCCATTGTTCTTATTTCTGTTTAGGTTTCCCAGGAAGCTAATAGGAACTTGCTCACGGGAAAGCTTCTCATTGGCAAAAATTGGAATGGACGTGCCAGCTCTCCATACAGGGCTTTTCTCCACCCCCTAAGTGGAGCGGCCGGGGCACGTGCAGCACGAGAGGCGGCGAGAGTGGAAAGGTTGAAGATCTGGGTCCTCCTGTGCCTCGGCGGCATGTTTGTCTGCGGTTGCTATCAGCACTAAAAACACGTTAAGTTTTCAAGGAAAATGTATTCTCTTTAAAAACTGCAATCTTGATACACAAAGCCTGACTTATTTTATTTATTTATTTATTGTTTTCATCTCTAAAGCAATTCCTTATGGGGCATGGTGGTGAACGCCTGTTATCCCAGCATTTGGGAGGCTGACGCAGGAAAATTGCTGTGAGTTTGAGGCCAGCCTGGGCTCCATGTGTGAGTTCTGGATGAGTTTGAACTACAGAGCAAGACCCTGACTCAACGAAAATAAATAAATAAATAGGAAAAAATAAAGCAATCCTTGCTCTGGTTTGAACTTATTTCCATCCACATTCATACGTTAGAACTGTAAGCCTTTAAGTTCATATGCTTTGGAACTGGGGGCTTTGGGAAATAATTGAGCTAGATGAAGTCATGAGAGTGAACAGAATTAGTGGTTTTATAACAACAGAAAGAGAAGTCTGAGCTGATACACTCTCTTGCTCTTGCCGTATGATATTCCCTGCCCTACTACCACATAGGTAGGAACACAGCCTCAGGGTTAAAGATTATATGGCTTTGGCTACTGACGTAGCTAGTGGGTATGAGTGGTAATGTTCCTGGCTAGTGTGTACCAGATCTTGGGTTTGATCCCTAGCACACACACACACACACACACGCACACACGCACGCACACACGCACACATGCACACACGCACACACGCACACACTACTTTGCAGCTGTATGTGACCAGGTAACTCGGTTCTGGATAAGGGACGTAAGCAGAAGTAATGTATGCAGCCATTTGTATGTCTTAGGACTCCATCCAGACTACTGGTCTTCTATTTCCTACTGACTAAAGGGGAAGCAGTCTAGCTGGAGCTCCGTAGGGAGGCCACCAGTGGAGTCTGCTGCCTGGGCAACCTCATGATTTGACTTCATTATTAGCTATTAACTGCCTACCCTAGAACCCATGGCAAGAGAGCAACCCACTAAACTTTTTTCAGTCACTATCAATTCAGCTATTGTTTCAGCCCCAGGCAGTTTTCTCTCAAACTGCTTCTTGTACTAGTATGCCCTCCTCCCCACATGATGTCCCACCTTATTTCTGGGCTCTACTACTGTCACTTTCAAGACTTTTCTTTCTTTATTTTGTTCTTTCTTTCTTTCTTTCTTTCTTTTTTTTTTTTTACTTTTGGAGACAGGGTCTCATTCTGTAACTTAACCTGATTCTGAACTATGTAGTACAGGCTGGCCTTGAACTAATCCTCTTGCAATGGTCTCCCAAGGGCTGAGATCACAGGCATGTGTCACCATGCCTAACTCATGTGGTGCTGGGAAATTGAACTACTCTACTCAAGGCCTTATGCTTGCTAGGCAAGCACCCTAATGGCTGTGCTATTCCTCCAGCTCCACCGCCAAGATTTCTAAAAATGATTTTTTCAAAACTTCATGAAAAATAGAAAAATTATTCAGCATTTAGCTTTTATTTCTTATTCAGTTTATTTTTCTAACATATTCGCTTAGAAAATAACATGATAATGAAAGACATAAAGGAAGAAATCTGCCAAATTACTAAATTATAGTGCGAATGCTTATTTACTTGAATTTATCCCACTAGAATGGGGTGGGGGGGGCAAGCTTGTGTCTGTTCTCAGTTTTGTTCTCAGTTATATTTTGCATGGTACTTATACTATTTGACCACAATATTAAAAACCAGTAAAAAGTACTCTGAGACGTCTAGATTTTTCTATTAACTTCTAAAATTTTTATTTAAAAAAATGATCTGTTTTCCTACTCCAAAAAATAAAAAAAAACTGTCTTCCATGGAGGTTAGAGCACTTGCCTAGTAAGTGCATTGCCCTGGGTTCAATTCTCCAGCACCACACATAATCTGGGAGTGGTGGTACATGCCTGCAATCCATCTGAGGCAGGAGAATTGCTCGTATGTGAAGCCAGCCTGTATGACATAATGAGTTCAGGACCAGCCTAGACTACAGAGCAGCATCCTACCTCAAAAAAAAAAAAAAAAACTGTGCTTACATATTGAAATCATCTTTAAGAATGAAAATGAGAAGTGTAAATAATTGGTTTGAAAGACTGCAATATAATTTGTTCATCAAGCGTCATATTATCTCAAATTTTAAAAATCCAGTTTCCATGAGTAACTACAGTTGAAGTTTATAAACTTTAGAAATTTCCAATGATTTTGACCCAAAACTATCTGAAATCCATAATCTGCTGAGGAGTCCATTACATCAAAAGTAAAAGCTGCCAGCGAATGCAGTTTCGCTACAGAACAGTCTTTCTGGCTCCATCAGTGTATGCTCTGGTGTCGCTAGGCGAGAACTTTCAGTAAAGAATCTGAGAAATGTAAAAGTTATAAGGTTCACTCTGGAAAACTCAGGCTTGTTCAATGACAAAATTAGGAGCAGATCTGGGAAGGCCCTGGCATCTCACACAGGAGCCTGGGAGCAGCTCTGGCTTCTGTTAGTGAAGGCCCAAGTACGATAGGCTCTATAAACATGCTGCCCAGCTGACGCAAGGTTGCCCTAAAATAGCCATAGCATGCCAACTTGACTGAGCACCCCAAAAAGGACAGGCAGCATCAACGGTCCCTAAGTAGGTAGGGTTAGAAAGGGACTACGCTGTATAAGTAGAAAGAGCAGCGTTGCAAATACAACAGATACCACTCAAGTGCTGCACCTGGGAAGAGATTCCAGATGATTTTATAAGCTGAGACTGAAGACCAGTAAAATGTGAGTTTACAATCAGAAGAAATAATTGAAAATAATGCAGCTGAGTTCAGAGACCTGGAGTCACATGTGACAGTCAACTCACTGTCTTAGACGAGGGTTAGAATTTGTGTTTACATTTTAATATTTCCATGTTACCGAGAGATAGATAAACTAAGAAACAAGGCTTTGCCAAAAGCCACAGAGCCAATCTGGGCAAGCAGGAAAAAACTGTAGGGTGCTGAAGGGACAACACAGATCACTAGGCTGGCAAACACCAAACCCTGGGTTTGACTCCCCAGCATTAGGTAAGCCAGGCATAGTGTAGCAGGCCTGTAATCTCACCACTGGGGAGGCTGAGGCAGGAGGACTGCTGTGAATCCAAGGCCAGCCTGGGCTACATAATGAGTTCGGGACCAGCCTGGACTGCAAAGGTAGTGTGACTACTAGAATTGTAGAAGCTCAGTTAAAAAAAAAAAAAAAAAAAACCGACATCAAAGATGTCAGTCACTGACAACGATAAACACTACATCTTCCTCGTGTCACCTGAGGTCATAGTCTGTGGCTGTCTTCCACATCTTTCTTTCTCTCATAGAAAGCAGGATTAAGGATTAGTCTCTATTTGGGGGGAACATACACTCTTGTGGCAGAAAGTGACTGCTTCACCCAATAGTGTTTAAAGTAAATGTCATTATCCATTCACATTTATTGGCCAAAGGTAGTCATAAGGCCCAGTGTAATGGGCTAGGAATGTAAACTGATCCTACAGGAGACACTGCATCACATGACAGTGGATAGACTGAATCTACTTTTACTGAGCAGCATCTGTGTGTCCAGCATCCTTCTACCTAATCTAAAAAATATGTAGACTATATGTACTTAAGCCACGTAGGTGCAAACAGAGAAAAGATGACACAGTGAAATAGAAAGGGGAGTGTGCAGAGATATTATAACAGAATCTGTCACACATGTTGTGTAAGCCTTTGGAAGTCATGGAAAGCTTTTCATACAAGAGTTGTAGATTCATATTTATGTTTGTGGGGAGTTGCAAAGTCCAATCTCTGCTTGAGACTGGACAGCAAACTTTGGGAGGGAAAAAATGCTTCATTGCCAAGATAAGGCATCCTCAGGAGTCCTGTCTACCTCAATAGTTCTGAATTTCCATTCTGAACCATTTTTCTTTTAGTTTTCTCTTTTCAGTCATATTCTCCTCTCACTTACCTTCAGCATTTTCTTTAGTTGTGACTCTTTTTCCTTTCAACAAGTCAGTGTGCTCACGGTGGGTCTGACCTCTTCCCTAACCTTCACGGTCAACTTTCCCAGAAGAGCTACGCACAGATCAGCCCCCTCAATGAACATGACCATCCATTCTACTGAACGCACACGCAGAAAGGCCACTAGCGACAAGCAACCCACTTTCCAGTCTTCACGTCGTGTGGGATCTACTCAGTTGCTTTTAATCACATTTTGTTGAAATCCTTCTCCTGCCTTGATTCCAGGTCCTAACTCCCTCCTGGATCTTTTCTTGCCTTTCCTGTTCTCACAGCTTCAGAAGCATTGTAGGTCCCCTGAGTGCTGTGCATGGCTGCTACTGTCTTTCTCTGTTTGTGCTCAGTTGTGTCCTCTCACCCATAGCATCAGGTGCCTTCAGAAGTAAGATAATTCTGAGGCTAGCCCTCATCTCACTCCTGACTTTCAAACTCACAAGTCTCTATGAAGCACGGAGCCAAACACTTCAGGTTTCTTTGCATCTTAGACTTCATAACCTCGTTTTCTCCACTGTAAGGTCCCTTCTCCTCTTACACACTGACCCTTGTTTAGATTATAATGTCCAATGCTACTATTAGTCTCTCGCTAAAAATTTCTCTCCAGTTTACATCATCCTTGTTAGAAACTCAGCTCTTTCGGCAACAATTTCATGTCTAACATAAAGCATTTTCAACGGTGCTTTGCAACTATTGAACAAATAAAAAGATGACTGAATTAATGAGAGCTGAGATTCCTTAGAATAAAGAAATAAATTTAGAATCAGAGAGTTGAGGAATCCTGTGTAATGTCTTCTTTTTAGAAAAGTTCAAGGTCACAGTGTTTCCTGAAAAGAAGGTAATAATCGTGGTGTGGGAAGTGGAGAACATTAATTCTTTAAAACTTTGCTTTAGAGAGAGACAAGAAAGAATAAATTGTAGCAATATTTTCAACACAATCTAGGACAATTTGTGAGAGTATTTATATTTTAACTTTGATTTTCCAATCATCTAAAAACAATTTTATTATGAATTCAACAAATAACCTGCTTATAACCAAATGTCTGCATGACTTTATTGCCTATGCTTTTATTTGTATTTATGGGCATGTTGTTGCTAAGCAAAACTATTTTCATGGTTCTGGTTGGATTAAATAGGGGGTTAAATCAGAGAATCAGGGTCACTAGATATCTATATCTGTCATCTATCTATCTATAAATTTTTATAAGAATTTGACCTCACAAAATTGTGGGAGCACTTAAGAATCAGTCTTCATAAGTCTATTGTTTGCACCTGATGCTAAGACCTAAAACCCACAAGGCAGGCGGTCAGGAAGAAAAGGTGGTATACAGCCAAGGAAGCCAGAATGAGCCACAAACAAAAGCTGGCGCTCGCATAGGTAGAGCAAGACTTGTGTCCGTCCTTGCTGTCCTTAGGAGTATGGGTGTCCTATAGAGGTCATGGTGCTTCTCCATGGAGCTACATACACACACCTGTCCCAGGACTCAGGGAAACCCATAAGAAGATGCAAAGGAAGGTGCAACAATTAGAGGCCCCCACACACAAATTGTGTGAGCTGGCACACATCTGGCCACGAGCACATGCTACAAAGTGATTGCTGTTGAGATGTGGCTCAATGTGAATGTCCTGCGTTCAATCTCAAATAGCACAAGAAATAAATAAGTATAAATAAATAATTAGAGGATGAACAAATCCATTAGCAGTAAACCAACGAAACAGGAAGCCCGAAAGAACAACAACAACAACAACAACAAAAAACCTCTCAATCTCTTTCTCTCTCTCTCTCTCTTTTTTTAGACACGGTCTTGATCTGTAGTCCAGGCTACTCCTGCCTAAACTCACTATGAGGCCCAGGCTAACCTCGAACTCGCGGCAATGTTCTTGCCTCAGCTTCCCGAGTGCTGAGATTACAGACATGCGCCACCACGCCAGCTTATGTGGTGCTGGAGACTCGAATCCAGGGTCTTAAGCTTGCTAGAAAGGCTCTTTAACCTCTGAGCGACTCGTCCAGCCCTTCTCAATCCCTACCAAATAAAAGATTTTTTCTAGATCATTTTACATTTTTGAAATTAAGTGCGTGCAGTTTTTCTCATCCATTCATAAAAAGCCAGATTTTCAAAACAATAGCGCTTCCTCTGTGTCTCTGGGAACAGGTTTTTCCAACGCCCCAGACGCGCCCCCAGAGGCAAAGGCAGCCGGGACCCGGCTGGAAGCCTTCTGAGAGGGCTTGTGCAATCGTCGTGCAATCATCCTTTAAAATGAAAACGCAGTTGGAGTGTTCTGTGACAAGGACTTCGTATTGCACAAACGCCGCTCTGCTTTCAATCGCTTAACCACTTCCCCCTGACAGGGACAGCCTGCATTTCCTTTACCGCACCTCAAGCCTTGGGGGAGGCTTGCGTGCGCGGCTGCGGAGACTTCCTCACAGAGATCTGGTTTCTACCACAAGTGGCTCGATCCTGAACAGCTAATTTGTATGAACTTCTGCAGTTACTACGCAGAAAAAAAATACTAACAAATACGCTTGCTTTATGTGAAGCTCTTTTCCCCAAAAGTAGCTCGCTTCTAGCAGTCTGCAGATCACCCGCAGTCCTAACAAGTGGGGTACCTAGCACCCTGACACCCTGAGCTGCTCTTCGCCTAGGATAACGCCGGCCAACGCTGGCCACGCCCCTCACCACCCAGCCAAGTTCAGCTCCGCCCTGCCCGGCCTGCTGCTGGGAATCCTCTATCATTCTCCGGAGTCAGAGTTCCACATAATTCCCCACAAAACTTTCCCAGACTTTCTTACCTCTCCCGGATGAGATCAGTGCCCTCTGTCCTACCAAAACACTTCCGGATCTACTTCAGATTAACTCCTTCCCTGATGAGATCACTAGGCTTCTTTTTCTGTTTCTCTCTTTCTACATCCATATATATAAATTCCTACATGCATACACATACGTGTGTGTTTTAACTCAACACAGTCCTTACAAGCTACTGCCATTGCTTCTTGTAAAAGTTAATTTCTGGTTCCGAGTTCTCCTCCCCCCCGCCCCCCACCCCTTGCTTGTTCTTCTGTCACGTAATCTTTCTGATAGCCAACGCTGTCATCTGCAGCATGGTAACAATAATCGTTATAGTAAAATAGCAATTGGCCAGTGTAAGATTTAGTACATAGACTGCTCACTGCGGTCCTGCATTCTTTTAAGAATATACATATATTTTACTGTTTTAGTAATAAAAAAGAGTGATTAACTTTCAGCACACCCATGCCATAGAGAACTATGTATATGTTGGTGATGTAATGCTAAGTTGCAAAATTTCAGAACAAAATGCAAATATGATTATGTATAACTATACATTAAATCTATCAGTAATATTTCTTTCCTTTATATATCTATAGATATACTCTTAGCAGATAGAAAGGGCTTTAAAATATTAATATCGGGATTAGATGTTATCATTGTATCTCCTGGCGTACCTACACACATGCACATATATGTGCTTTGAATATCTGCAAAATATGTACTTAAGCATCTGTGTAGTTTACCTTTATCAATGAACATTGTAAAAATACAATAAACAGGAAGAGTGACAATTAAAAGGACATTTGATTTAAACAAGAACTTCATAACCAGCAATTTCAGCAAATTAGTAATATACTCACAAAAACAGAAATTTAGCTAGAAATTATTTTTATTCCAAGCATGACTAGAAGAATTACTTTGAAAAACTTAGAAACTGCCAACTAAGCCAGTATTGCATTTTTCTGAATATCCCCAGTGACAGCAAATATTCCTAATTTGGGAAGGGTTCTCTTTTTTTTTTTTTTTTTGACAGCAAATGTTCATTTGTCATCATGGCCGATGAGCAAAATTTCTAATCAAGCTGGGTCATGATGCTTTTTGTCAAATGTGTATCACAGACATATCATCCTCATTCAAAGGGCTGCAATTTTAAGGGAGGTTGCAGAGTTAATAGTTCACTTCAAATGTTTCCAGTCCTACTTTGAAATGATGACCCTGATTAGGCCTTGTGAGAGGAAATCTACATTAATAGTATAGATGATTTCAAAGAAAAAAAGAGCATGAATTAATTTTTAATGTATCTATTCTTGTGTAATCAACAACCTACTTATCTTCGGGGCCACAAAGAAAGGACCCCTCTCTACCCCTATCAAATGATATTGAACAGTCCTCTGTAATGAGGCACTAGATAAAAATGCTGAGGACACACACCATCTTTTGAAATGGAGAGATTAATTAGCCAGCGGCTGACTGGGGCAAGGAGGTTGCCAGGCCAGAATAGCACTGAATAGTCATTTTAGGGACATTTTATAGAGTTCTTATTTCCTATTTAACATTTTTTGGGGGTTGTGGCAGCAGTACAGGTGTACAGAAACAAAGGTCAGCCACTAGGGAACAGGAGGGTAGGGGATACATTCATAGATTTCCAAAGAAAATGTTAATTAACTTTTTTTTCTACAATAGTTCTCCTGTTGGCCACGTCTCCCCACTGATCTCTGGCCCACTTCTCATCCCTACTGACTCTTGAGTCACTTCCTCCCTTAGGAGTTTCCATCACATTCCCCACAGGTCTTTGGGCCAGGAGTCAAATCATTAGCTCCTCTGGAGGCGCTTCTCCAAGGAGAGACGCTGTATCTCTTTAGAGAGGCGTATAGTTTTTAATGGATCATGTATACTTATTTCTTTATACCTATCTCACCTTTACTGATTGGTATACATACATTAACATTTCTTCTCACATTAGTATAAAAATGTGTTTATTGGCTTTAGATTAAATCCAAGAGCCGAAGATGACTCTAAAACTGCAGCACCACTAAGTCTGGTAGAAGAGACCTATAACCATAATTATAGCCCCCTCAAGAGCCCGTCTACCATTTGCCCTACATTTCAAGGCATTTTGTCTTTTTGACATTTGTTTTACATTCCTGTGCCTTTGATTGCTGTGCTCCTATTTTAGGGACCATCTCAGACCCAGCACTGCTAACTGCACAGTCCTGCTGGTAAAAATCTACCTTATCCTCTCCCCCTTTTTGTTGGGTAGCCTTGCTGCTGCAAGGGGAAAGTGGACAATGACTGCTCTGACTACTTCCTGCTGGGGTGGGCGACGGGTGTTAGCGGCAGCTTGGTCATTCCCAAGTGGCTAGTGGAGAGGTCCCTTACAGATCCTGTTAGGAGGCCCAGCAGATGGATTCTGTAAATTCACTGCTTGAATTCTAGATAGGACAAAATAAGAAATGCAGTTGATTAGACAGAAACCAAAGGACAGTGATAATTGTAACAGCTGATACAATAAGGGGAAGTAAGCTGATTAACCATGAGTATTTTTGGATATTATTAATTATTTTATATAAGTCACCTAATGGCTGTTGAATCAGACTGAAATTGTCAATTTAAGCAACGCATTCCAAGGAAAGACCCGTATCCCAAATGGTGCTGCAGTAAGAGATAATCTACAGTACTGCAATGTTGTAGCCCTGCAGTGCGTAATTCCTTCATTTCGGTGCTCGTCTCCGCTAGGACAGCCCCTGCTGTATTTGTTGCCTCACTAATAACACAAGCTAATTTATTGACTTTATTTTGTAGCGCAACTACTAAGCCAGGAACAGAAAGAAGAAATACGGCCAGAGTAGCTGCCATGCCAGCACTCCTGAGCATCAAACTGCCATCACAGTTACACAGGAAGCCCCTTTTAACACGGGGCAAGGAGCCTTTAAGAGAAGAGCCTTCAGAAGAAGGGGTTAAGGGCAGTGGAGAAATATGACCAATAGAGCAGACTCCAGAAAGATGTGCAGGTAAAGCCTGACAGGTAGAATAGTTGCGAGAAATACTCGTCCCCAGGCAGCACCTTCCGTTGGGCAATAACATGTTGATAACTGTATCACAGTGGGGCTGCCACACTACATGAGATGTAAAGACGGTGACTGCCCAACAAAGGGAAGCGGAAGAGCTGTTCTCCCTGACAACTTTTCCCAGTTGTCGGGAAGGTAAATCTCTGGTTACATTGTAGCGTTTCTCAGGAGAAACAGAAACACCTATCAGATTTTTAGCTAAAAGATGAGTGACAGAATTTTCCCCATAAACACAAAAATGCAAGTTTATTCATAGTAGATAATACCACTGAGGGAATAGAGGGTAATATAATCAACAAAAAGCATAAGCAGAGACATCTTACTTACCTTGTTTTCTTGAAAAAGGACACAGAGATCCTCAGCTAGTTCACAGGAATAAGTGGGATCCTTAGGTGAATCCGGACCTGAAGCAGGGAGGTCTTTTATTCACTAGCTCTGAGCCTCCTGTGGGAGTTTGAACTGTTATTTTCCAATGAGGGGAATTCATTGCTGTTGGAAAACTCATAATCTGGGGGTAAAACTTAATAGTTTCTCCAGTTGTTTAATTTTTTTCCAAATAGCTGCATGAACTTATATTAGATGGTCCTACTTAGAATCTGTATCGATAGTAACCCACTTCACTTAACTTTATCGCCTTGATTAAAGCAACCGTTTTATCTAACTGAGCATGAGCTCCAGGCTGAAGCAGCTTCACCTCAGTTCCAACCTGCCTTTCTTCTCCTCTCATCAAGGAGCTGCCGTCAGTGAAAAGTTCTATGTCCGGCTTTCAGAGTGTGTGTGTGTGTGTGTGTGTGTGTGTGTGTGTGTGGTTTTTTTTTTTTTCAATTTCTAAGGAGCCAAACAACTGCAAGTTAAAAATAATTGCAATTATGCTCGGGCCTTTTGTCTAACTGATCTGATAAATATGTGGCCAGATTTAACCTCAAACAGATCTTAAGTCTTTTAATAGATCCTTCTAGAAACATTGCTCAATATTTCATTCATCGTTTAATATTTCCCTGCTTTCTGATAAATGTATTATTTCTGATTACCTAACAGTTCGCATAAAGTCATGAGAGATATAAAAGGTTAAATCTCTGGTAACAATAATTTGAGGGCCTCCGAGACCAGGTGGGCCAGTGTCATCACTATTTGGAGGTAATACAGCCATCCCTGTGTGACTGTACCCAGACCCTTACTCGGATAAGCTACAGGTTGTGGAGAGGGACCTCCTTGACCTGGGTTCGGGCTATTCCTTTTCTCTCACTGACAAATAAATTGAAGTCATTTTCAATAGGAAGACTTAAACCTGCATGTTGTAAAACTACCTTCTGATTATCTCTAAAGGCTTCAGTTTGTCCTGGTTGCCATAACACAGGTTCTTGCTTATTTTTAGCAGATTCCTTAAGTAAATCATAGTGAAGTCTGGCCATTTTTCAAATTTAGAAGTCCATATTTTATAATAGCCAACCATTCTAAGAAATCCTCTTAATTATCTTTTAGTCTGTGATAAGTGGTACTTACATATTGATCCTGTTTCTTATAATCTTGCTTTTTCAGCTCTTATGAGAGAATGACTCCAATGTATGTTCCTTTTGGTCAATCTGAGCCTTTTATCTAGCTGCTTTGTAACCTCCTGAGCAAGAAAATTTTATAGGTCTATATCTCAACCATATGCATTCCCTTTCTGTTTCTGCCTGGATTAAGATATCACTAACATACTGAAGAACAGTAGCAAAAGCTCAGCTTAAAAGAGATGAAATCTATCGCAAGCCCCTGGCCAACGAGATGTAGACTGTCTTTGAAACCCCGGGCAAGACTGTCCATTCCAATTGTCCCTTGCCTTCAGAATTTTCAAAAGTAAAAAGAAATTGGCTATTCCTGTCTATAAAAATACAACAAATGCATCCTTTAAATCTAACACCATGAACCAAACAGCTGAAGCAGGTATATTTGATAGGAATGTATAGAGGTTTAGGACTCCAAGATGTAGGGGAACTACAACTTCATTAATGATTCTCAAATCCTGCACTAATATTCATTTACCAATTGGCTTTTTAGTCCAAAAACTGGAGTATGGCAGGAGCTGTTACAGGGATAAACAATTTCCTGTGACTTTAGATTTCATATTAGCTCAATAAATCCCTGTTTAGCTTTTGGTCTGAAAGGATATTATCTCTGATGGGGAAAATTAGTGGGCTCTTTAAATTTTATTTGTACAGGCTTTACCTCGTTAACCCTGGCTATGTTAGCTTTTGAGACCCCCACTTCTGGACCCACCTGTAAATAGATCTTCCGAACAGCACAGCTTCTCCTCTTTAGGAGTTGGTCTTTGAGTCTCCTGCATTAATTCCCTTATGAATCGGTCTATAAGTTTTTTTCTGTAGACTATTCTCTGTAGATTTCCCTTTCCTGCATGGACTTGAGCCCTTGCAGATCAATAAAAGCCGAAAAACAGGAATCTGAGTTAGGTCGAATTGATTTAACAGTACTAGCAGAGGCCATGAGATCTCTTCCGAGCAAGTTAGTTGGGCATTCAGGCACTATAAGAAATTTACATGAAAAGACCAATCTGTTCCATTCACAACAAAAAGGCAGGGTAAAATATCAAGTCACAGGAGTACCTGATTCTCCCCTTATTATTTTTGACTGGGTTGATCATGGCCCTAGATAAGAAATTAGGAGAGAGAACAGAGCTTCGGTGTCAATCATAGCGTTTATCAATTGTCTCTTACAGCGAAGCTTACCCGGCGCTCGCAGAGATTAAAAGAGGAGCCCAAGGAAGCCTGTAACCTTAGGCTCCATTATTGTCCTCCCAAAAGCATGATGTCCTCCTAGATCTCTGCCTGAGAGGACGGTCATACCTCCAAGGGAGGCCTTGGCATTCAGGGCAGGGGTAATGAGGAGGCTGGCTTGTCTCAGGACAATCCTTTCTGAAATGCCCCTTCTTTTTGTACCTAAAGCATCTCGCGTCACACTGGCAAGTTTGATTCCCTTTTAGGGCGTTCGCTCCAGGGGCTGATTTAAGCCTGTCTCATTCTTACAGGGCCATGGCCCAAGCCTTGTGCTTTTTCTTTCTGGTTCTCTCTCTCTCTCTCTCTCTCTCTCTCTCTCTCTCTCTCTCTCTCTCTCTCTCTCTCTCTCTCTCTCTGCTATTTTAAAAAAAACTGAGGTAGCAGCTCTAAGAAAAGCATCTAGAGAATGTTCTTGGTTAAAAACCAGCTTTTGTAACTTGCCCTAGTATCAGGTGCTGACTGGGTCAGAAGTTTATATTTTGACTTTCCGGCAATTCTGGGTCAACTGTAGCACACTTCTTTGGTGCCTCCCTCCCTCTCTCTCACAGCTGATCTGTAGCCATGCTCCTCTATGGCCAGTTTCTTCTCTTCTTTCTCCACACACCCATTCTCCTCCTTGTTCTCTCTTTTCCTCCTTCATGGCATTCGTCCACCTGCCTGTTCCTCTTCTTTTTCTTTCCTTCAAGAGTGGCAGCTCTCCTTCAGTTACACACTCCTCTCCTTGCCCATTCCTTCTGTATTTACACTTCATCTCCAGGTAAATCTTTCTTCAAGGTAAAGAAAACTTAAACACATGGGAATTTTTCCCATATTTTTTCCCCTAAAACAGGTCTAACTGCAAATCGTATTATAATTGAGTGAGCTTACAGGTGGCCAGGCTTCACTATCAGGTAACTCATACTGGGGCCACACCTGGGTGTACTAAAAGATGAGCCTCTTTCTCGTCAGGGCTTAGGGAAAAGAGATACAGATTTACCTGTTCTCTGTTAAGATTGAATTTTTCCCGGTTAAGATGCTTTCTAAAGATGAATAAGACGCAGGTTTTTTTACCAGAGTGCCCACACTTGGTCTTTAAATCTGTCTCTTACCAAAAGGCTTACAGATATAGTGGAAACTCACTATCTCTCTTGAACCCAGCCTTGTCTAAAGGTGTTCTTAAGTTTGGCCAGAAGAGGGGGGCAACCCAGAGGCTCACCTACTGATGTCAGAAGTTTTTGCACCCTAGACAGGACAGTGAAAGAGTGAGCCCTGAACCAGCATTCCCCATGATGAGTGACATAGATGTATACAACCCAGAGGGGTTCTCTGATGACTAGATCTATTTAAGGAAAGATGGTAATAGTCTTCTGCCTAGTCAAGGGGACTGAGGGTACTTTGGAGAGTGAGATTAGTTATTCACTGGCAAATATCCTCAAAACCCAGGCTGAAATTTGCAAAGCAGTTGATATCACCAAGGAACCACTCCACAGATAACATAGAATACGCTGGAGACAAACACAAGCACATGAGCCACAGAGGACGTGAGACAACAAACCAGATATGGCCACAACCACAGACAACCAGTGAGGGCCCTCTGCGAGGGCACATAAACCCCATCACATCAGATGTTGACCAACTACCAGATGACAACTGGCTGTAAGCCAGTGACCCAAAACCCAGATCTCAACTGACTGACTATCAGATCACAACTAACTATAAGCCAATTACCAAGAAAGATTAAGTCTGTTGCCCTGAAGAATTTTAGCGGGTCACCTCAGGGGGAACTCTCCACAGACTGCCTGTGGCTGACCTTCCCCACCCAGATTCCAGATCCAGATACAAGATACAGAACACAGACTTAACTCTGGAGGTCCAGATCTCCTTAGGTGGAATTGTGGGGCAGTTGAGGAGCCTCTCTGGGACCAATGCACAGTTGAGTCACATTCTGGAATGTCTCAGGGAGCACCTCGCCTAGAGGGGAATCAGCCCTGAGCGGCTCCTAGGGCGGCCTGGTGAGCCACTCCCAGTGTGGTCCAAGAAGAATCTCGATGGGACTTCCAAATGTGACACGGCACCAGATAAAAATACCAAGGACACACACAGTTTTGGTTTTTTTGTTTGTTTGTTTTGTTTTGTTTTTTTATTTTTTACTTTATTTTATTTTATTTTATTTTTGAAATACAGATATATTCGCCAGCAGCTGCCTGGGGCAGGGAGGTTGCCAGAACAGAACAGCCCTGAAGAGTAGTTTTAGGGACATTTTATCCAGTTCTTATTTCCCATTTAATATTTTTAGGGGGTTGTGTGAGTGATGCAGGTACACAGACCAAAGGTCAGCCATCAGGAGAGAATGTAGCAGAAGATACATTCATAGATTCTTTTCCAAAGACATCTTAATCAACCTTTATTATTTTTCTACAGGTGATTTAGGCAATGATCCTCCTGGGGGTCACGCCCCACCCTCGGTCTCTGGCCCACTTCTCGACCTTGCTGGCCTTGACTCACTTCCTCCCTTCGGTTCCTCTGTCACACCTCCATAGACTTCTTGTTTCATCTGGTGTCTCTTGAGGCGTTTTACCAAAATAAACTCTCCTTACATCTACTTAACACACATTTTATTTCACAAAGATTGTGGATTGTAGTCAAAATTTTAGCTTAATCATCACAAAATGTAGTTACTTTACAATGCCGGCAGACTGAGTTGTATCATTTCACAACTTAATTACAGAAAGTTACAAAATTACAAATCATACCTAATGTTGGATTTTTAGTACACTGTCACAAGATCTCAAAATTTTTATCATGGTCAAGATTTTTTGCTATAATGTTTGCTGTATCTTCAAAGTGTAGTTACTTCTCTGAATTTTCACTCCTCTGGCTCCATTCTTTTAGTTATTTGCCAGTTAAAAGGAGTCTCAAAACTTTTCAATAATTTCATCAGACCTAAAATTTACTAGGTAAATATATTATTTATAGCCTTACAATTTATAGTGCCTTCTTTGCTAATATTACTGCTATCATTTCATCCCTGGTGTGGAGGTCGTTTGCCGTTTCTTTCCATAGAATGCCTCCTGACTCAACTAGAATAAGGAAAACCCTTTGGCCTTTTGTAATTCAGGTGGAAGATGGCCATGAATTCTCACATGCAGGAGAAGATGCATTCAACACACAATCTTCCTAAGAAATGAGGCTGAGGGCGGTATTAAGGAACTGTATTTTCTAATTTTAATGTAGTTAATTTTTAAAATCTGATTCATAAATTCACCACATGCAAATAAATCACTTGTATAAGATCTCCCAAGAGTCTTCCTCTAAGCATGTGCTCCTTTCCCTGAGATTTAAAAAAAAAAAACAACAACAAACTTGCTGGGAGAATAAAGTTGTTCCATTCATGAGATGGTTCCGTAACTCTGCCTGAGTGGACATTAATTAATTGCACCTGGTCCAGATTCCCTGCTCAACTGCTTGTCCCGTAGGCTGTGGCACCCTTTTAGTAATTTTCTAATGTCAAATATTTCATTTACCTACCTTATGTGTCAAGTTTGCATTGAAATGCAAGGGAAAAAAAACCTTTTTAAATTTTACCATAGTTACTTAGCATAGTCATTAAAAGTACCGGTTATATCACTTTGAAATTCAATACAGCATCACCCCACAGCCTACTCCACCTCTAGAATGAAATTAGCTATGCTTTGTGACTTGTCCTTTTGATTCAACGAAACAAGGGGGTTTCCTTGCGTCCCCAGCCCACTGGAAGCCGTCTGCTTCCCCATTCAGACCCACCCACCCGTGCCTCTGCACCTAGCTTTGGCTCTTCAGCTTCTAACAAGTTCGGCTCTGCCACTGCAAGTTGAGAATAAGAGAAGGAGACCAAAAACCAGAGAAACCCGATCCCTGATTCTCTGTCTAGTTGCTGACCAATTGTCTGTCTTTTTCTTCAAAACAATCTTCTTGGTCAAGTAGTTTCTATATGTTCTGAAATTTATATAGTCTCTCATCCTGTTCCCCAATCACTCAGGTGAAATGGCTTTAATTATGGTCAATAAGGACCAGTTATTTTCAAAACCCAGTGGAAATTTTTCAGGCTTATAATTTGATTTCCTGGACACCGTGCTTTTGCCCGCTCTGTATGACTTCCTTCTTGAAGCCCTGCCTCACCTTCAGTTTAACCGCACTGTCAAGGTTCTCCTTCTACCTCCTGTTTCCATTTGTATATTTTTGGAGGAATATCGTGTATTCTTGCCTCCTGACATCCTAAATTTTGAGCTGAGATTTGTTTCTGGGGTTCTAGTGCGATTTCACAAACCCTCTTATCCTGTGTTATGGTTTATATCTGGAACCTCCCCCAAAGGCCTCATGCTTGAAAGGTGATTCAATCATAGAGTCAATTCATTTATTTTCCGTGCCGTCAAGAAGAGGGACCTGGGCAGAAGGGAGGCAGGGCACTGGGGCTTGACCCCGAAGAAGAAGACTCCTCCAGAACATAACCTGGAAGGATCTGTACTAGCCCCACCCTTTCACACACCCTCAGCTTCCTGTCCTCCAGGGGATAAACAGCTTTTCTCAAGCCCTGTGGACTGAGACCTTCTGAAACTATTAGCTAAAATAAATCTTTCTGCCCTCAAATTGTGGGTGTTAGTTATTGTGTCCTAGCAACAAAAAAGTGACTAAGCTATTCTCTGTGCTTTATTTCCGGCAAATGGCCTCACCTAGTTGTTTAAATCAGAAATTCTGGGTCCTTCTAGAACTTTTCTTACTGTCCATACTTACTGAGCTTTCAGTTTTGTCAGTTTTATTAAGGTATTAATTTATGTCTTATTTTTACTTTCTGAAGATTCCTGTAAAATCTACCCTGAACCTTTGATGTTTACCTCAGTGTCTTCTGGTATGTCCTCTCCAAAGCCATCACTATGAACTTTCTGTTACACAATCAACTCCATCAACTTCCAGGTAAAACCCAAGCCGAAAGCTATGCATACACTGGATCATTTATACATTCCATTCTTATTTTTGGTCTGAACTTCATAGGTACTCCAAGAACTGGCTATGCACAACAAGTTTGTGAGCGTGCTATATTTTTTCTTTCCATGTATATTATTTCTCTCTCCTTTTTCTCCACCATGCCTTTTCTTCTTCAAGAACATGCCAGTTAGACTTCTATCAAGACTGAGCTGGACTGAGGATGGTAGTACCAACCTGTAATCCCAAAATTCTGAGAGGACTCCATGACAGGCCTCAAACTCTCCCTAAAAGCTAGCAGGCCTAAGTTTTCGTATCTCAAAAATCAGGCAGAACCACACATTGCTCAGGGCTAAAGCCACCCCAGGGCCACTCTTAGACCAGCCAAGGCTAAAACATATCTGGGGCCTGAGCTAAGGTCCAGGGGCCTGGGTAGTGGTCTAGGAACTACATATCTAACATTTCTGCAGCCTGGGTGGTGGTCTAGGAACTACATATCTGACATTCCTGCAGCCTGGGCAGTGGTCTAGGGACTACATATCTAGCATTCTTGTGATATAAGTTAAGGTCTGGGGATTACAGATAGTGACCTTGTACAAATTGACCAATCGCTTGCCACTTGCCCAAACCCCCATGCAGGACCATTGAGCTAACCTTGTGACTGGACATTTTAAAAGACTCTCAGAGGTTATGATTGGGTCCCACCAGATGCTATGGACACTCCACGAAATCTGAATGGTCAATGTTGTTGCCATGGGTGCTGTGTCATTGTGACTGGTTTTTATGCAAGATGCTGTGCCTATGTCATACTCCCTGTAACCTCCCCTTCCCTTACCCCTTAAAAACCCTGCTCAGCTATTGTTCTGGGCTCTCGGATAGGATCCACTGTGTTGGTGAAGACTCAGAGCCCGAGCTTAAGCCCGAATAAAGACTCCTTGCTTCTGCATGCATGATCAGTCTCCTGGAGTCTTTGGGACGTTTGTGACCTGGGCCTAACAGCAAGGTGTTGTCTCCTCTATTTTCTAAAGCAAAAGTCATTGTCTATGTCAGCGTCTATCTGGATACAAATAACTCTCACTCTAAATAAGATGTTTAAAGGGTGTGTTTATTGGAATTATTTAAGGAAAATTCTCATCCTTCAAAAGACAGAAGTAAAATAAAACGAAATTTTATAATTAGAGAGGTTCTAAGTGAGGACAAGGCTATAACCCACATCTCTTTGCTGTCTTCTCTGCTGAGAAGATTCAAGATCTGAGTCTTGTTTTTGTGGGGAGGGGGTCTTTTTCTTCTGTTTTATCTGTTTTTCTCAATTGTCGTGTATACAATTCAGCGTGACTACCCAGTCTCAAACAAAGACTTGTTTATTCTTACCAACATCTTACTAGGTCAGGGACCACAAAAACAAATGCCTTTATGGCCGGGTAGAAAGCATATACTCACACAGTGATAAGGCACAACTAACATGCAATAAATAAATCTAGATTCAGTGGCAGACACCTGTAATTCTAGAAATTCAGCACTCTGTGAGGCTGGGGCAGGAAGTTCCCATGGCACATTTGCACCAAGCCTGAGGCAATGTAATAAAAACCTGTGTTTAAAAAAAAATATATATATATATATATATCGTTACAAAATAGGATTAAAACAATTTTAGTTCAACCATCTAGCTTGAATTAAAAACGAGCCATAAACATCCTTACATACTCAAAACTCCATTCCCTAAGTGAATATAATGAATATGAGGCAAATAATCTCATGAAGAGAAGACATGGTAATTCAGTTCACTGGATCTTCCTCCACACTGATGCTCACTCAGTGGAACTGTTGAAAGAAACAAGGTGTCAGGACAGGAGTTGGCACATCTCTGCTGTAAAGAGCCAGAAATTCACTATTTTGGAGCTGGTAGCTCACACGATCTCTGTCACAGCTACTTGGCATGTGTAGTGCAGACCAGACCACACATAACAGGAAAGCAGCAATAGGCGTGGCTGAGGTCCAAAACCGAAGTTTACCTATGGACGCTCAAAATTGAATTTCATACAAATTTCACGTCATGAAATAATTGCTCTTCCTTTGATGTTTTTTCCTAATACTAATTTAAACAGAAGAAAAAACAGTCTTAGCTCAAACTCCAGGTTGAGCCCAAAGCTGTAGTTTACCAACACTATGTCAGTTAGTATTTAATTTTACAGCAATTAATCATATGAAATTATGAGTATAAAAATAGCTTCTGGCTCAATGCTTGGCAGTAAACTTTATAATCATTTGGCACGTAGTAGCAATTACTTAATACTCAGGACAAAGGACTTATTTCTCTTTAACTTAACTCTTCCTTCTTCTCTTTCTTACTCATTTGGTGAACAAATGCTATTCATTCAGCAAATAGTATTGGGTAGGAACTGAAGTTCCCTGAAAATAGCCTCACTCACAATGATTTTCTAATTGGATTCTGGAAAAATCTGTGGAGAGGTCGAGATATTTTGCATAGCCAGACTGCTGTGGGTTATCTTGGGCCTTTTCTATGGCTGCATCGTTCTCCTCTATATCTAACTTAACATCTGTGGTAAATTCTTTGATACGTAACATTTCTATGATCACCAAGTAACTCTTTCAAAATGCAAAAGCAGAATCCCCAGCTTCTCACCAACCCAATCCCTAAAAATGTTCTCAGATAACATTTGAGACCTGCAGCAGAGATTACCTGTTCTAGGGCAACCCACCCAACTGATATGTCCACCAATGTTTTCAAAAGGTGCTTTGATTTATGACTTTCTTCTGTTCTGTAACTATAAATACTGTATGTAACAGCTACTCATTGGAATGTGCTATTTGAGTAAACCTAAATTCATGTTCTCGGGCCTAGGTCACTCATATTTAGGTTCAAAATACACTATCTTTTAAAAAACGACTTTTTGCATTGACGGTGGCTGGAATATAAAGATACTTTTCAAATGCTGAGAGTAAAGCCGTAAATTGCCTAACAGAAGATATAATATTAGGCCTATTTATTTCTCAAAATTGCTTTGAGATAAAAATGAATGGATGCATATGAAAATTCGCATTTTATCAGCAATTCTCAAAAATTTTGGAAACCTTTTTGGGACATCTCAACATTTTTTGAAGACATCTTTCTACTTAAAAAAAACTATCAATTGAATTTTAAAATAACTTTATGTTGAAAACACACATAAACACGCATTCACATTTGCCATATGAGAAATTACAACAAAATACTTAAAATACGTATTCTAGTTCATTTAAAATAAAAATAAATGTTTAATATATGGGGCCATAAATATATTTTGTGAAAACTACTATATTTTATGAAAAATATTTCCCCAACCAAAATTTTTGGTGAGAAGAGAGACATTGTTTTATGTTTTACAGACCTCATTACTGTCATTACCTCATTACAGAAAGCAATTGGATTACCAAACCAGCTTCTTTGGTCAATTTAGTGCAATATATTGTTTTAGCTGTGGCACGTGAGGAAAACTCAATCTCATGTAAATGAGTAGCTAGAAAGGAGAGGATTATTTTAGTGGGTTTTTTTCGGGTATTCTTTCACACTTCACTAAAAGTTGAGGAGTGGGAATTTCTTAAATGTAAACTTTGAACTCTAAAACAATAGCAATAAATTTGATCATGCTGTTACATTGAAATTCATTTCTCTTTCTGTGTGTGTGGCACTGGGGATTGGGCCCAGGCCCTGTTGGCTAAGCTACCTCTGCAGACCTTTTTGTTTATTTGTTTGTTGCCATTTGAGGCAAGGTCTTGACCACTTGCTAGGCTGCCCAGGGGGAGCTTGAACTTGTGATCCTCTTGCCTTAGCCTCCCAAGGTGCCGAAATGAAAGATATGTGCCATCACACCCAGCTTCTTCCTTACATTTTGGATGAATATTTTATTTATACATATGTCACAAAATATGACATAAATTTAACAACAATGTATTAAGTTTCACCGTGTCAGTCGGTTTTCTATGAGTTAGAGATTTTTTTAAAAAGGTGATTTAAGGTGATACTTTCTTCTTAAAAGCTATAGTTTTTAACATATGGGTTCTTGTTTTGTGAAGACCAAGTAGAAAATAATAGTTCCTCTCCCAAGGAAAATATTTTGCAAGCCACAGCGTTTCAATCTCAAACCATATTAGGGAGTACTTACTCATCAAAGAAAAAGAAAAATGGTACTTTCTTGGGTATGCAAGTAAACACATAGCAATAAAACTTGTTTACACATGCACTTCCTGTGTTACTTTATCATTTCCACCATCGTGATAAGCCATCCAAATAGATGACTAATTCTAGCATCTTCACACACAAAATTCCAGAATCCCCCGTATCACTTCCAACTTTCTATATTCTTCCAGACACAAATTCATAATCTACTATTACTTCATAAAGTGACTTCATACATCAACTCCGTGAACTTTGTATCTGTTAAATAAGCCAGAATAATTTGAGATTGGGGAAAACTCCATAAATTTTCTGTGGTTGACGATTTCCTCAGTCATGCCAGTTTTTTTTAAGTTAGTCAACAATATGTTATAATGTTCAGCTAGATAGCTTCATTTCCTGTTTCAGCGTGTACATAGCTTAATCAGAAAAGCAGAAAAGTATGCTTTAGGTTGTATTGCTTAAAATTCAGTCAAGAAAACATAAATTAAATGTTTCTACTCAGAAAAGAAACTACCTGACACTGGAAATCAGTTTTTATTGTGTTTATATTTGCAAGTGCTACATTTTCTACTTTAATTAAAGCAGATGCTACACAAATGCCAAATTGGAAATGAGAATTCATGTATAAAGAAATTGTTTCATAACATTCATTGAAAAGTGCACAGTAAACACATTTATGGCAAAATAAGTTATACTCAGGATAGAAATGACAAGTGAAATGTGTGGTTTCAGGAAGAGATAATCATTAGTGAAATAGTGAAAAATGGCCTGGTCCCTCTTAATCTTACGGACAAAAGGACTAATAATACTTTCTGGATTCTTTTGTTAAAGTATTAAAAGACATAATGGATATGAAGCATCTGGCACGGTTCCTGGCACCAAATAGAATCCAGCCGATATAAGCTGCTCTCTTTTCCTCTTTTCTGATCATCCTGTAGAAGGAGGATCTTTGTAATATATTCTCCTTAATTGACTATAAACGATAAACATCAATCACATGGTTAGTGACTCCAAGGTTTCTGTTATTGAACTGTTAGTGTAAGCAAGAGGATACCCTAGGAGTTTACTACTGAGCACCTGGTACCTGCCAGGCCTGACTATGTCCTGAAAATGTAGCTATGACAGTGTCATACACAGTGTCTTATGTCTCGTGGAAAAAAAAAGTGCATCTACCAAATGATTATGTAAATAATTCACATTTTCCCCGTTTGTTGGTGTGACTTTTCAAAAGATTGCATCAGCTTGAAGCCATTAAGAAGCACTGGCAGGGTAGAGTTTATAGGTGTGTATGTGAGTAACCTGTGGGCCTCTGATGTGGGAGGCCCAACTAGCAGCTCCAAGTAATCAAAAGGAAGGAAGAAGAAACATGGTTAGAGCTTTTTCCTGGGAAGCTCTTGTCTACAGGCCGCCAATCTTCAGTCTCTGTCTTCCCAACGGTTTCTTAAGCTACTGACATCTGCAGCAGACTCACCTGCTGTCCTGCAGTCCTGGGTGGATGCCCTACCTCACAGCTAAGCAGTCTGGGACCCTCCAGCTCTCACATGTGCAGGCCGCCATTTCCGACTATCTCTCTTCTTGGACTTGTAAACCCTCCAAACACATTTTCTTTTCTTATAATTTCTGTCAATTCTGCCTCTCGTAGAACTCTAACCAAAACACTTGCCTTCTTTTTAACTCTTCTCCCTGAGTGAATTTTTGTTAGAATTGTTAATAAACACTTTGAAGAGGTCAAAATACTTGTGCAAACCTGGGATATAAGGGACAACTTATAATTTCATATCCAAGATGAGATCTCACACTAATTCTAAAGACAATTAATGGAAGTGATCACATACAAATGTACAATGTAAGAAGGTAACTGATGTTTTTAAAGAGCCATAAGAAACTTGTTTAGGTGCCGAGGGTGAGGTTAAAATGTAGAAACTCAGAAGGAGTCAAGAAGTTTGTAACTTGCTACTACTATAAAGGTTGAGATTAATTTAAGAAAAGAAAAATAATTCATAGTATTTAGGAAAAAAGCCAATGCTGTATGGTATTTGAAAGGATCATTTTTCAGTGATTAGTGTGAAAGAAAAAAAAAAACTAAATGAAAAACACATTTGAATATTGTTACTTATTATTAATTATTATTTATTGCAGTACTGAGTATTAAATATATTCCCACTTGTTTTAGTGTTTTGGGTCTTTTTTTTTTTTTTTTTGCTTGAGACAGGGTCTTATTAATTTGCTAAGTTTCTTAGACTAGGCTTGAACTTGTGATCCTCCTGCCTCAGTCTTACTAGTAGTTGGAATTGCAAGCATGTACCAATACACCTACATTCACCATTACTTTAATTTAAAATTTTGTACTAGGATAAACACACAAAGGTAACTAAATTGAATTACATTTTTGTGATTCTCAAATATGTATGTTGGAAAAAAAGATAAATTTCTCATCCCTGGAAAGTTAGATCTAAAATAATAATTCCTTAGATTGTTTATACAGTATGTCACAGCAAAAGTCATTTTTATGGACTGACCTTAAATTTTAGGAAAAATAAATGTTAAGCAATCCATAATGACTGCACATGCAGAACAAGAAGACCGTGCAAAGGAACATGTTGCTTTATGTTCTGAGGAAGCAGTATTTAGAAACATAACCTCCTATCAATGTTGGCAAAGGGAGCTTTTCACAAGTGACAAGCCACTCCTCCTGGGATTATTAATTCTGATAAAAAGCTATGTTCACATAGTCGATCAAAATCCATGGTTTCTTTAGATGTGAGAAATAATGTAAAGCTGAAAGTTAGTAAGTGCTTTTAGTTGCTAAGAACATTCTTTCCTGTAAAATGCACTAAAGCTGATTTGCCATTTGGCCCTGTGGTACTGTGAAGGACAGAGGACTATGCGGTGATCACCAACACAGCGTATTTCTTGTGTTGTCAAAACTCTCAAAGATGAGGAGAGATTGTAGTCTTGTATTTTCATATGGCAAGAACATTTCTACTTAGGACTCTCCTCAACATTAGGCCTATAATTTCACAGTAATTTAAATTATTTCTCAATCGACTTAGGAAGTCATTAAACAAAGGATAGCTGACAAGATTCCTAGGTAAGACAGGTCATCAGGAAGATGGGACATGCACACTTCTCTGTCCCCCTACTCCTCTATCATCAGCTTCGGCTCACAGGAGCTATTTGTAGAAATTAACAAGGTGTTAACTTGATACTACGTGAGACGTGCAGAAGATTAGTTCATATTATGATTTTTTTCTTAGCGGAAATGGACACTCCAAACAAAGTTTAAAATTTTTGCACCTTAAAATGCCTGTTTATTATGAATATAATTTTGTTCCTTCAATCTGCACTACAAAAAAAATACAGAGGTGGAGAAATGATTCACATTCTCTGAGAGGCTGCAAAGAATAACAATAACATTTATTAATGACTGATATAACTACATTAGTGAAAATTCACTTTCCTCATCAAAGAAACTGTTTAAAATACGTAGTTACTACAAGCTCAATAACAGGCTTAAATTTTGGGTTGCTCTTCATTAAAATTAGTCATACAACACAAATTATAATAATAATATAAAAATGAGCTTGAGAAATTTTGTATTGGAAAATTTAAAAATTGAAACTTCATATTACAGTGCACTGAGCTAGCTTTTATATCTTTTTTTCCCCATTTCATTCATATGTATAAGTGCAAAATTTAAGGTTTACAATGAAGTTGAGCATTTTGTGCACCTACGTATCTTGTCAAGGTGACAAGGACTTCCCACTCTCCTTTTGTCCTTCCCCTTAACCACTCCCTCCTTCCCCGCCCTACCCCCAGTTTTTTCTTTGTAAGTTTCATGAGATATTTGTGATCTGGGTTTCTCCTATCAGAGAGACCATTCGATGTTTCACCTTCTGCTTCTGACTCACTTCACTGAGCATGATGTTCTCAAGTTTCTTCCATTTGCCTGCAAAAGCCTCCACGCTGTTGGACTTTATAGATGTATACTATTCCATTGTTTATAAATACCACAGTTTGTGTATCCATTGGTCTGTTGATGGGTATTTTGGTGACTTCCACATTTTAGCTATTGTTACTTGTGCTGCTATGAACATGGGTATACATATATCTCTGCTGTGTGTTGTTTTGGTCTCTTTAGGATATATTCCCAGGAGGGGTGTCACTGGATCAAAGGGGATACTTATTTCTAGTCTTTCGAGAGATCTCCATACTGCTTTCCAAAGGGGTTGTACAAATTTACACTCCCACCAGCAGTGCAGGAGGGTTCCTTTCTCCCCACAGCTTCGCTAGCACTGATTGCTATTTGACTTGTTGATATAGGCCATTCTCTTTTATATCTTATGTATACGTAGGAGTAAAGGCCAGAAGTTCCTCATATGACTAATACCTTGGAAACCTAAGAATTAATTAATAGCCATTTTAGAGGTGAAAATATTTTATGAGAATATATTTATCCTTATTATCACAAAATTGAGAAATATGTTCACAGAAATTGCTGGCAGTGTTAACTATGAGATCATAAATAATTTCTTAAAGAAAATTACATTTACACATAGTGTTGAACTTTAGAAAATGTGTTATCCCAACTACCATTTCTCTGATTTTATTATGGTTAACTGGAAAGTATACAACCTGTTCAAGTTCTTTTGGAATTTGGCAAAACTATTTTCTTCTTTCTGTTCCTTGAGGAAGTGATGATAGTGGAGATACTCTCAAAGCACAAGAAGCAAACAAATACAGAATGCGGTGAAGAGGGTTAGGCTTCTCAGGACAACACTGGGTAATTCTGGAATCTGTTAAGTTAAATTACCCAGTTTGTTAGAAAATGACTGAAAGCCAGCGGGAGGTTCCTGGATTGTGCTCCTCCCAAGACTGCACCCAACGCCACCGCACTTCAGACAGAAGAAGCAACAGTGGATTGCTGCCCTTTGGTAAAGATCAGGTACAAGAAAAATTAAAAAGCATTAGCAAGTTCCTGGTTTACATTTTCAACAAAATTGTGCAGGAGAGATTATTTATACAAATTCTGGAGGTGGAAATGATCTGAAAACGGGAGAATTCCAAGATCTTTTTGGGAAATACATCATTTAATATCAGACAGTAAATGACAGGTGCTTAAGTAGCAAGAACTAAAGTAATAGAGAAGCTATCTTCAAGAAATCATCCCAGCATTTCTCCAGAGACAAAGAGAAATTTTGGAAGTATAAGAGAGGAAATACGTGTCAAAAGAAAGTAGAGAACTCTGGGGGACTTAGATGTCATCTAATTCAAAGAATTGGCTTTATAAGTCCTCGTAACTTGTAGTTTTTTTTTAATTTCTTTGTTAAGAAGATAGATGTTTTTTGTCCTTAGGACACTTTCCTTGATATGTGCCAAATCTGGCAACTCTTTTTGGAACATAAAGCCTTTTCAAGTTATAGCCCTTGAAAATTGGCTCAAATTCCTCACAAATGAGATGGAATGTTTTATAATGTGCCTCAATAAAAAATTAGTCATCTGTCCATTTTTTGCTAACCAATCTTCCATAATCAGTAATTTTTCTTTTGGGGGGATTCCGTTGTCTTTTGACATATGGTGGGAGCCATGCTATAATGAAAAAAGGAGGGGCCTGGGGGTATAGCTCACTGGCTAAAACACTTCCTGGCAAGTGCAAAGATCAGGGGTTCAATTCCCCAACACCACATAACAGCCAGGCATCATGATGCACACTTGTAATCCCAGCACTCAGGAGGCTGATGCAGGAGGGTTGTTGTGAATTTGAGGCCAGTCTTGGCTGCATAGTGAGTGCAAGACCAGCTTGCGGGACTGCAGAATGGGATCCTGTCTCAGATATATTTAGGTTATCATCTTTCCTTCACTCAGTAGCATAAATGATGGATTCACATAGTTTTATGGCCTGAAGCTTGTGTACTTTTAGCGCTGTGGGAATGTACCAGAATTTATCCATTTAAGTAAGAAACTCATCTGGTCTCTTCCAAGTTGTGGCAACAGCTGTTGGGAAGCCGCTGTGAACACCTCCATGCCAGTTGTTATACAGACATGTTTCCAGCTTGCTTAGGCAACCACCAAGCAAGATGCATGCTGAATCTCATGATGAGTGTATCTGGTCACGTTATGCAATCCTCTTTATATGTTGGTAAATTACATTTGCTAGTGTTGAGGATTTTAGAAATACACTCACAAGAAACTCTAGCCTGTAGTTCACTTTTCTTGTAATATTTTCATATGGTTTTGATATTAGGATATCCTCCCATTGAATAATTGAAAAGAATTTCTTTTATTCCTATGAAATAAAAAATACTCTATAGACTTGGTAAAATTTCTTCCTTAATTTTTGGTATTACTTACCAAAGAACCATTTTGAGCCTAGCAATTTCTTTTTAGAAGATTATTTCTTGATTCAATTTCTTTAATAGATATAGGTGTGCTCAACCTATTTCTTCTTCAGTGGCTTTTGGAAGAACATGTCCTTCAAATAATTGGACTCTTTCTTCTAGGTTGTCAAATTTGTGATGACAGAGGTGTTCACAGCATCACTTTTATTATATTTTTAACGTCCATGAGATATATAGAGACATCCCTTGTTATTGTTTGGATATGGGATGTCCTCCAGAAGCCGCATGTATTTGAATGTTGCAGAAAATCTACGGGTTCTCTATGCTGTTGAAAGGTGGGGTCTAGTAGGGTGGTGTGGACTACTGGTGTGTGGTGGAAGACAGGCATGTGGTAGATTATAGGTTATAGATGTGTTGGATCAGCCATGTAAGCTGGAAGGGGCAGATCATGGGGCTTAACGCAGAAGGGGCAGAACGCTGAGGCTGGACTTGGAAGCAGTGGATCCCTGGGACATGACCTGGAAGGAGTTATGCTGGCTTTGTCCTTCCTCCCTGACCTGGATCCCTGTCTGCAGTGCCATAACTGACTTCCACCTCTGCTAGCCAGCCATGGGCAGACTGTGTGACATTTTCTGAAACTGTGAGCTAAAAATAAATCTATTCTTAAGTTGTGTGTGTCAAGTGTTAAGTCATAGTAGTAGTTAGTCATAAGTAGCGAAGACATCCCTTTTTTGATTTCTAATAATACTTGTTTGTTATCTTCTCTTATTTTATTTCTTATTCTAGCTAGAACCTTATTGATTTCATTGATGTTTGGAAAACACCTTGTTTTCCTTTCATTAATTTTTCTATTGTTTTCTTATTTCATTGTTATTGATTTCTACTCTGATTTTTTTGCATTTCTTTTCATTATTCTATATTTAATTTCCCATTGCTAAGGGGAAAAGGTCAGTTCCCTAAAAAAATCAAATCTTAGTAATAACAGAACAAAATATGTCATGGCTTACAAATACTAAATATATATTATCTCTAGAAGTACTCAAGATACAATAAATTTCATTGCATTTAGAATATTTAGGATAGTGTAAGGCCTTGAGTTCCCCAGAACCACATAAATCAGATGTGATGGTGCACATTTATAATCCCAGCCCTTGAGAAGCTGAGGCAGGAGTTTTGCTGTGAGTTTGAGGTGAGCCTGGGCTACATAGTGAGTTCAGGACCAGCCTGACGGCCTGCTGGAGTACAGAGCAGAGCAAGACCCTGTCATAAAAAAGAACATTTAGAATACTTAGGAAACTATGCAGCTAAAGTTAAGAAACTCCTCTCTCTCTCTCTCTCTCTCTCTCTCTCTCTCTCTCTGTCTCAAAAAATGGATGAGATCAAGTAGTCCGAAGATAAAATTGAGACTCTAAACCATAATATAATTTCTTCTCCTTTCTCCTGTTTTCTTTTTTTATTTCTTTTCTCTATTTCGTGCAAACTTAAAATGTCTTTTGGTGTACTGCTTATGATACTATAGGATAGCCTTTTAAAATTAAAAGTCATTTTTATAAGAAACGCTTCAGAAAAGAATTGTTCTACCTTTTTTCTTCCTCAAAAATAGAATATGGACCTTGAGGGAGAAAGGGAAACCAAGAAAAGTCCTCCCCTCTCAGATGGGAAGATAAGCAGGTACAGGCTGGGAAGTGGAGAAATAGTCCCTTTCAGATTAAAAAATTTCTCTCCACACCCTTGGAAATCCACCACACCTTCAATGATCTGCTGCTCCCAACCAGGCCCTCCCTCTTGACAACATATGAAGTCTATAGATTAATCTATGTCATCCAGTTAACTCCCACAATCCAGTCGCCTTCCAGATACATGAGACTTGTGGGGAACATTCCACATCCAAACCATAACACCTTGCATGGCAAAATAAAGTAAGACGAATTGTGTAGGTATTGTGACCTAACTTTGGCCTCTGGCAACATACCTGAAGGAAGGTCATGACCATTAGATAAGCCTGCATCATTAAGTTGTGATAATTCCCAGACAAGTAGAACACACCGTGTGTACACACCACAAAGGAGAGAGGGGTGATTCCTGTCCCGTGTGGGACCCAGGAGGGTGGCACAAAGTTCCATCACACTCTGTACAGTAGGGCACTGTGAAAAACTTGGAATTTGATTATTTCTGGGAATTCCTAGTTAGTATTTTTTGGGCCATGGTTGAGTGATGGTGACCCAATAGTCAAGAAATGAAACTACAGGTAAGGGGTGACCACTACATTTTCTAATCTGGTGATAACCATCCTCTTGGCATTCCTTTAAGTTTCCTTGTTTCACTTAGAAATTCATGGCATTTCTTGTCTGGCCCAATCTCAGTTTATTAACTTTCTGGGTATGGTGTAATACAAATCATTTCTTCAATAATCTGGTTTATCTTCCAATTGTACAAATCTTTTACCTTTTGCTAACTGCTATTTTTGTAAATGTTCCCCAGATGTCCATGAATTAAAGTCTTGGTCACCAGCTTGTGGTGTTTTGGGAGGAATGGAATCTGCAGGAGGCAGGCAAGGACATCAAGTCCTTGGAGGTGGGCCCTTGAAGAGGATGATGAGACTTGGTCTCTCTCTCTCTCTCTCTCTCTCTCTCTCTCTCTCTCTCTCTGCCACTGGTAACTATAAGATAGAATAGATATCCTCCACAACACAACACTTCTACCACAAGGTATACCATTGTCACATCCCAAAAGCAACAGAGACAAGTGGCCACAGAATAAAGCCTCTGAAGATGCAAGCCAAACGAATTTCTTCTCTTTTTTAGTTGATTATTTGGGTATTTTGTCACAGTGACAGGAAGCGATCATACTAACATATCAGCATAGTCATGCAAATCAGGGTAGTTTTTGCTATTAAAGTTTAATGACTTACTATTTGGAAACTTATGTTCTTTGTTAGGTCCACATAAAATGGATGTAATATAATTAGATACAGTTAAATTTTTATTTACACAAATCAAAATACATTATGCTATTTTAATGTATCATTTTATGGTGCTGCTATGAGAGCTGTGAGCTTTATCCAAAGCCTTGCAGTTATTATTATAACGTTATGACTAACTTCTTGAAAGTGACATGAGAGGAAAGGAAAACACTCATAACGATATTCATACATCAAAACAGTTCAAGAAAGGCTTCCATGAATAATTCATAGGAACAGATATGCTGAGATGAGGAACAAATTACAGAGTAAAATTGGTATTATTTCAGTTCGAGATTTCAGTCTGTTCGAGTTTTCCCTAACTAGTGTTCTCAAATGAGAAAAATCTGGTGCTTGTCGTGAATCAAAGCAGTGGAGAATCTTATCTGAGAACAGCACAGTGTAAATGGAACAACGCTGATATTTTGATGAACCTGAGTCTCTTTCGATGACTTTCCTGTAGCAAAGCAGTGAAGCACTGGGACAAAGTGGTGTCACATCCTAGTTCTACTCTTTATCAGTAGATAATCTTATCTAGGGCATTGCGATTGATAAATGGCATTCTCTAATGAGGAACTGCTAATACATTTTTAGAGTTGTTTAAGGCATTAATCAGACAACACATGTAGCACACGTTAAATGGTTACTGACCTGTAGAAGTTCCTATTACATGAACTGAATATTTGTTTCCAAAGTACGGTAGTTTGTGAGATCCTCGATAGTTAATGCAATTTAACTTTGAAGACCAAAGTATATGACAAGCAGAAAGATAAAACTGCTAGTCATGAAATAAAGTACATAAGAGAATTATTTTTTTCAAGAGTATAGTTACTTTAAGATTTCTAGGAAATACACAGAATGTTTGTTCTAAATTTCTCCTGATTTGGGTGAGGAGGAAGGAGTATGATTCTGTTATTTAAGCTGAATCTATGAAGGTAACTCTGTATCTAGCAAGCATATGGACCTGACTTCAGCTTCCCAGCACATAAATTGTGAAAGATGATGCACGCCCATGATCCTAGGATTTGCGAGGCTGAGACAGAAGGGCTGCCTTGAGTTGGAGGCCAACCTGGGCTAAGTAGTGAGTTCAGAACCAGCCTCCACTACACAGCAATATTTGGTTTTAGAGACAATATTGGGTTTAAGGCTGGAGGAACAGCAAACCACAAACATGCGTGCTGCTTTTCTGGTTGAAACCTAAGTTTCCTCTGCTGATAACCTTTTGTAATTCATTTTCAGCAAATATTTCCACCATCCTGTCACTTAAGCTTTCTGCAGTCTAGTCAAAGTCAGGTATCCATCATTTTCTGAGCGGGCCACTCCTTTGGACCCCTTCTTGCCTTTCTGTAAGGTGGGCGCTCTCCAGACTGCCTCTGGCCCTTTCTCTGTGGCATATCCTCCAGAAGTTTTTACTCAATAATAGTTTTGTCAATTGATTTCATATTTTGGTTTCCTCAAGAATAGCTTATCTAGGATTTTCTGTAAACTGAGTCAATCAAAGAGACCTTGACTTAAATATTAAATATAAATTTTAAAATGAATTTTCTATAGATAGCAAGAATGCCACAAGTTGAATCTAATGGATTTAATTCCACTCAATAATTGACTTTTATGAAATAATCGATGAGTTATCCTGACTCCTTCGGGTGTAAGTAGCTGAAAGTGACTACATCCAGTGAAGCAAAAAGGGAGACTTATGGTCGCTCCTTATCTCCTGGACCGGAAGGACAGGACGCGGCTGCCTCAAGCGCAGCCGAAACGCTAACTTCTATCAGTCTGGAGTGTTTCTCCGGCTTTCATTTTTGCTTGCTTTGTGAAAATGCTTCATTATTTTTCTTCCTCTTTTTTCTTGTCCCTCTTTCTCTCTTCCTCTCTCTCTCCCTTCCTCTTTCTCTCATGTTTTCTCCCCCTCTATCACTATTTGTTTGTTACTGTTTCAAAACAAAATAAAACGTGGCTGCCAGTTTGGCATGGTGCCGCACACCTGTAGAAGCTGAGAGAGAAGGACTGAAAGTTGGAGGCCAGCCTGGGCAACAGAGCACACTCGCGTCTCAAAGTCAGTTCCCATCACTGGGAGGAAAATAGGCGCGTTTGCCAAGTGAGCACAGGGTTAGTTTTAGTCATTCAGTTCTTTCTTTCTCTTTCTATTTATCTCTCTATTTTGTTCTTTATTTGGGTAAGTGGCTTTCTAGAACCTACCAACTATGACCGAAAGACAAGAACTTTCCTTAGGAACAGCATAGCTCCTGTGCTGCAATAAGGAAAGGAGAAAAATTCTGGCAAAAAAAAAAAAAAGGAAAGGGCATGTAGTTATTGGTGAGCCAGTCAAATAAGTGACCAATTCACCAGGCTAGAACACACTGAAAATAAACCAACCACTAAACTATACATGATTAACAAACTTATTTACACTTATCTCTCTCTTAAAGATTCAATTAAAATGATTCATTGGTGTGATAAACAATATTGAATAGATAATACCAAAGGAGACAGGATGTCTCAAAAGATAGGCAAACAGTAACAAAATAAGCAAAAATTGCCAACATAAAAACTTTATTAAGGAGTATTCATTGAAGCACTGCATCAAATGCCCCAGGACAGCCGGCCGTGGTGGCCCGTGCTAACAATTCTTGCTCTCTGAGCCGCTGAGGCGGAGGACCCAGTTTTTACCCAGCTTAGGCAATTAGTGTTTAATGAGACCCTGTTTCAAAATGAAAAATTAAAAGGAGTTGGGAACAATGAGTACAGGCTTTGAGTCGAATCCCCAATACCACACATACAGACACACACACGTGTGCACATGCACAGCAAACGTCCCAGGAGAAGGAAAAAGCACACTACAGCTCTCTCCTTGAAAGTCATGATACATTTGTGTTCTGAGGACTGTGGAAAATAATACTCCATAAATACCAGGAAATTGTTCACATTCTAAACTTACTTCTTTTGGAAGATTTTGAATTTATTGTTTTTCTAGCTACTGGTCTATGAGTATTTTTATAATAATTTCTATTCTAGCTCTTTTGTACTCTCAAATCCCTGCATATTGCTTAAACTTAGCACAGGTAAGTGTTTTAAGCTCATTAGTCGATTTCCAAAAGGTCTACACTAACATTTGGAAACCTAAAAGAAGCTCAATATGTGGAGGTAGGTCGACAATTCCACCTTTTATCAGCATTCTGTGGGGCTTTCACAAATCTTACTTTATTTAAAGTTTGAATACTTTCTTTCTTTCCTTTATTCCTGAGTCATGAAGGATTTTGGAGGAATTTGATGTAATTTATCAAAAGAATATTGAATGAGTTTTCAAGCTTAAGAACTAAAAATATAGCTAGGAGATTTGTTTGTAGAAATGCTGAATTTATTTATGTTAACTCACAAAGATTTTAATGGCCAAACTTTAGAACTTTATTAAACTTTCACTGTATTGATTTTTCAATAAGAAAAATAAATAAATGCATGTTACCAACTATTATAGGACAGGTCAAGGGCATTAGAATCATGCATTACACTGGGAATTTTTCACTAATCTCCCAATTCATTCTTCCTACAAAGTTTATTTCTAAAAACAACAAAAAAGTTTATTTCTTGAAAACGTTTAAAAGTTAAAATTGCAGGAGATTTATCTTAAGTTAGGTATCCAAAGTATTTCAACTTATGGTAAGTCGTCATATGATAAAACATGTTGATACAAAGCCTATACTCTCATAGGAAAGTAAGAATTAATACAGTTTGTATAAAAAGGAAGAGAGAATATTGCTAAGACAAAGTTGTGAAATAATTTAAAAGATGTTTTAGAGCAATGGGAGGTTGGTAGCTTCCCTTCACCATATCCTGGCCTTTGGGTCTAAGAGGTTACTTGTGAGTAACCAAGCATGGAGAAGAATCTTTGTGACCCTGGGAACACACCTTGCCAGGTGTTTTCTAGTGTGTCATTTATGAAAAGGGTTATGGGGCTAACCCAGAGTGCAATTGTGGGAAATTTAAAGGGAAATACTTGATGATCGGAAAATCCCTAATTCTTCCTTTGTGATGGAAAAATCCCATGTAACTGAGTAAATAAATAAAAGATAGAGCCAAACAGAAGTCACAAATAAGTCACCAGCATTTAAGTAAATCATGTCCATGCTGATATTGTAAGAGAGACCCAGGAGTTTGGGCCAGGAAAATATTTCCAAGTATGAATACGCTTGCAGTTGATAAAAGAAAGCAATTTTTGTCATAGTCTTTATATTTGGCTCTAGAATGAAAATAAAGAGAATAGATTGCAAAAAAAATGTTTCAGAGTAAATATCAAGAGTCAGGGAACCCAAGACTTTCTTTCTCCTGTACTTAAGTACTTAAGAACAGATTGTAATAATCGGGTTTCATTATGTACTGTGCTTTTGTATTCTTTTAGAAACTGAAAATACTTTAGGTGTATTTCAGAAATCACTTAAATTTCTTCCATATCTGAACCTGAAATTCCTAAATATTCAAGATCTTCATCATCTGGGTGTTGGCAGTCTAGGGAGAGGACTGACAGGAAAAAACAAACCCTGATTTTATTTATTTGATAAATAATTGTTGCAGCTCTACTTTGCTCTAGCCAAGATCATTGGCACCGTGGAAATAAAGGTGAACAAGAAAGATAGTGACTTTTTCCTCTCAGCCTTCCCTTTCCGTGGGAGAGAACAAGCAGTTACATAATTAACCAAGCAACAAATTCAATGGGTTAGTTTTCCATCACTGCTACCAAATACCTGAGACAGTAACGTATAAAGAAAAATGGTTCATTTTGGCTCACAGCTTCAGGTTTTTGGTCGTGCTTGCTTGCTTCGTGTTACCTCAGAGCCTGTCTGGGATCATGTGGGATGGCAAAACTGCTCTACTGTGGTAGCCATGAAGAGAAGAGAGGAAGGGTGGGGTCCCAATGTCAATCTCAAGGGTACGCTCCTGGTGTCCTAATTTCCTCCGACTAGGTCCAGCTCCACTACACCCCAGTAGGCCGTGAGATAGAGACCAACCTTTCAATAAATCGGCCTTTCAGAAACATTTCAGATCCAAACTAGCATCATGAAAGCCAGACTGTGATAAAAGCTTAGAAAGACAAAATAAATTAATGCAATAGCATGTAATCTCTCTGAGAAGTGATATTTGAGTTGAGACATAATTCCAGCTACATGAGCAAAGAGTTCCACTTACAGAAAAGAGCAAACGCTAAGATTTCAGGAAGCAAAAGCTGCTTACTTTACTCTATGAACAAGAGTCCAGGGTTATGCCAGCATCAGTAGGACAAAGAGGTGTGAAATGTGCTTGGTGAGGAAAGTCCAGCACAGGTTATTCTGTTGTAAATGAAATGATAATCTACTGGACTTCTTGGCTGGAGTCACAAGTTGACAGCATAGCCAACATTATACACATTTCAGTATGAAGTCAGCCTGATGTTCAATAAGACTATGAATTATTTTGTGGAGGTTTCTCCATCATAACATCTAACCTTTTTAAATCCATATTAAAACCCTGAAGACATGACAATGTCTTAGTCATAAAGCTAAATATAAATTAAAAATTATTTGGAAAATTAATTTATATTTTGGTATGATTATTTTTTATAGATTATGAAGAAGAATAAATCTATGTGGAATAAGTACTTATAAGGGAGTAGGCAAGGGATTTTAAGCACTGATATTAAAGCTATAATCTTACTAAGGAAGGATTTTTGAAATAGAAGTTAATAATTCTTATTTGATTAGCTATATTAAGCACCTTAGAGAATACAAAATGGCATAAAGCAGGAAATGGTGACGACCTATAGTGACATTACTTTCAGTTCCATTCCAGTTATCGTAATATTGGGGAGAATTGTCCTGTGCAATATGTGAAATTTTAGAGTAGACAGAAGAAGGAGAAATACAAATGACTAAGATACAATATGTAAATGTGTATATGTACCAAGTCACTAAGACGAATGTAATTATTATGTATCACAAGCATATACTAATATGAAGAACTATGGGGAAAAATTTTAAAAGCACAAACAAAAATATTTTCAGAAACTTTTCATGTCAATTAGAATTTTAGAAAATATGTTACACTAATATTTTTGTAACTATACCATAACTGACATTATTAATTTATCTGATTTTTATCTCCTTTTCTTATCTTTAACCTGGAACAGACTTCCTAAAAAGTGACTGTTATTTACAGTATTATCTAAAAATAATTTGTTTCACTATACTATATGACACAGGACAAAAACATAGAAACCAGAAATATAGGAATTTTACTATCACAGTGATTAAAAATCCAGGGTCAACAAAAAATACAAGTGACCCAAACATTGGGACATATAAGTATATATCAGGAGACAATTGTTTTCTTGTTTTCATCTTCAGCTCAGCTTTAGAAGTTTCATTGAATGTCCAATGAGTTGTTTATTTACACACTGACTCTGAATTCCAAGTGTGATTTCCAACCACTGTGAGGAAAAGCAGGAGGGTAGATAGGCTAAAGTACGGAGATCGACCCGATGGAATCAAATTGGGAAGTTGACATTAGCTGAGGGCTGGAGAAGCCTCTACCAGCAGTTCCTTGGTTCTCCCTGCTCCCTGGTTAAACTTTTAGTGGGAAAATTGGCAGGCTTCGCCCCCAAAAAGGGACAAAGGGGTCGGAGGACTTGAGTAGTTCCTCATTGTGTATCACCACTTGATCAACTGGTACCTTGAATGTCACATATATCACTGACATAGGAGGGCAGCACCAATCCCACGGCTCACCTGGGGATAAGGGGCAGTGGAAAGTTCCTGAGGGGAAGCTCCCTCGGAACGGATGGATCTCCTCGGCCACAGCCTCCCCCCACCCCACGGCTTTCACCGTGAAGAGCTTCTCTGTCTTTCTCTTACAATAAACCCTACTCTACTCCACAAGTTACCTCAACAACGTGTAGTAACTTCTAGGACTCCTATGTACATTTCCATATTCAATTCAAGAGTCAAGAACCAGAAAGACAGCTTAAGACACATGTGAGCCCACCCCGAATCAGCAACGCTAAGAGAATTTCTGTATTTCTTCTTGCCAAAGTACTGGTTGTATGGATCCTAATGTAATGAGGCATATTTAAAATTAAAATCTGCCATAAGGCCGGGAGGGTGGGTGGGTGGGGGGTGTCACTCAGTCGTCAAAGCATTTGCCTACCATAGGCAAAGCCCGGCATCTGCTTCCCCAGCACTGTGTAATAGCTGGGCTTGGTGGCATGGGCCTGTCATCTCAGCATTCTGAGAGGCTGAGGCAGAAGGATTGCTGCGAATTAAGGACAGCATGTACTACATGAGTTTGGGATCAGCCTTGACTACATAGTGAGACCCTGTCTCAAAAAAAAAAAAAAGCTGGCCATGCGTAATAAGGTTTATCTGTGGTCAAGAATTAATGCTGGAATTTTTATTAGTGCTACTTGGCTTAGTAGAAATACTTTAGAGCTTAAATGTCATTTACTTACTATCTGTCCTCTACTACTTGCTAAAAATGTGATCTCTGCTTTGTCCTATAGGACAGATAGGTCTCTATTAAGTGCATAATCATACAAATAAAGAAACAGTTACAAGTGACTTTGAAAAGACACAGCCTGTTTTGAGAAAGCCTAATAGGGGACTTTTTTGTCAGGAAAGTCTGCCCCAAGTAAGGGAGGAGTGAGATGAGTTTTGAAAAGCAAATAAGGGTGAACTAGGTACAAAGGAAGACCTTCCAGATACAAGAACAATAAGTGAAATATTTAAGTAATAACTGGCTTGAATAATAACTGCTATGAATACTGGAAAGGAAGAGTTGTTTTTCTTTTTTCTTTTCTTTTTCTTTTAAGTAGATCAAATTGCTATGTAAGCTTCCACAGAAGTCTGGTCAGTTTATTAGTCAGATTTTATGTCATTTATATTACATGGTAATGTTATTTACTTTGGCAACCATTGCTGACTCCTAATAATGATATGTAAATATTAAGCATGAAGATGAAACAGCACTAATTTCTAGTGAGTTTCGCTTGAAGCATTTGAATCAGAGTTTTATTTAATAGAACTAAGACCCAGGCTTTGCACAGTATTAGGTGTCATTGGACTACGAAATAATCTGGGGGAGTAGAGGAGTTTAAGCACACAATTACCTAGTGCTTTTAGTTACAAAGACAGATTATCTTACTTTACACTCATCAATTTATTACATCATATGGAAAAAAGGTAGAAATAAGTCTTTCTCACAGACAAGTAGCATCCAAAAATATGCTGTGCTATATATTTTATCCAAAATATTAGAAACTGCCAATAAATAGTAGAAATATTCAGAAAAATAGTTGTGGTAGTAATTGTGATCATTTCCATTTATTCTGAATTTATCACGAATTTTTAAAGCTAATACATTGTCTGTGGTGTTTACAATGTCTACCCAACACTTTATAGACAAGAATATTTAAGTTCAGAGGTGAGTGAGTCATTCCAGGATGGAGAGGAGAGATACAGTAAGTGAACTCTCAGTCCCTGTCTCTGATTCTGTTCCAAACATACATTGCTTGTACTCTGGGAATAGAGTCTTCCTGGCTCTCACTGTACCAATTTCTCTTTGCGCAATGCTAGACTGATGCTCAACACCTTGTTTATTAATTAATGGGATGTTTAAGAAAAGACACAAACGTGTCTCAGTAAGGAAAAAAAATGTTTCACAGGAAGAGGAATTATTATGCATAAGTCACCAAACAACTTGCAAGAAACACAAACATAAAAAGGCTTTCTAATCCTGATTCCTTTGATTTCTGAAAATATAGCTGGTTCCAATCAACCTAAGATAATATGGAACATTTTTTTAGATAGAAACAAGAGTTAAAAGAAATCTTAGATCCTACTGTCCATGGGATAAGTCCTTGAGCCAGACAGGAGAGGATTAGAAATCTGTAGCATAGCATGGGTTTATTGGCAGCAATAGCTCATCCAAGTCAAAACAATAGACGTAATCTTTTGAGATATATTCTTCTTTCAGTTGTTCAGTGGCAGAATCAGGAATCAGACGCAATGTCTAATCTGGCTATGCTATTCTTTTCTCTTCTTTTAGTATATAAAAGACATTTGGATTGGGCCTAAGGTTACTTTCAAACAGACTGTATAGAAATAGATGAACAGAACCCTACACACATGCGCTCTTCGCAACGTTTGATAGTTTAGACTGGATAAGGGAATGGAAAAACACGTATATTGAAAGAAAGAGTAAAATGTGAGCATTAGGAAGGTTTGCTTTCTCATTAAGTAGGCTATAAGCAAAATCAAGTACAAGATGATACCTTTATAATCATAATAATCATTAGCAAGGTTATTGTGATTATATAGTATTGCTGTTTTCATCTATTGAAGGTAAAGTGAAAGCAGATATTGTCTCACCTTTTTAAATTTCTATTTGTTTATTTATTATTTGAAACAAGGTCTTGCTCTGTAATCTAGCTAGTCCTATAATCACTATGTAGTCCAGGCTGGCCTTGAACACACAGCAATCCTCTTGCCTCAGCCTCCTGATGACCAGGTTCAAAGGTGTGCCCTACCACAATCAAAATTATGCTATTTCTCTAGCCCCCCTTTTTTCATTTCTAAATCAAATAGTATAACAATGACAATTTAATAGTTCCCTCTCCAACCCAACGTACAACGCCCTGCCAATTATGCCTGTAATCACTGAAGAAAAAGGAGAAGCTTAGATTTAAATCTTGAATAGTTCCACTTAGAAAAATCTTTAAAAAAAAAAACTCAAATAATTGCCAACTTCAGGATCTGAAAGCTAGTTTGATAAGATTAGTGTGTGAAACTGAAAATTTAAATTTTTCTTTTGAAAGATTTGTGTGGCCTAATATGTGAACTGAAAAAGAACTTCATGGACTTCCCAGAAAAGAAAAGTTGACAGAATCAGTTCCAAATTTTAAGAACTAAAGTCTGCTTTGTTCCAAGAAGTACAGGCACCCAGGTGCCCCAAGTCAAAGAAAGGAAATATGTCACTTTCCCTTTCAGGGTAGATTCCATACAGATTGTAACAAGCAGCTTGAGTCTGGAGTACACACCTGCTTGTTCCTCAGAGAAATGTGTGTGTGTGTGAGAGAGATTTTTTCAGAATCAAACTAGGATTCACCATAAAAAGAAACTTCCTTATCTGTGGGATTTATTTATCCAGGGCCACTGTTTAACTTATGTTTGAAAAGAGGTCGGGTTTGTTTAAACTTTGCTACACAATTGCAAAGGAAACTGACCCCAGGCAGTTTTTGTAATAACCAACATAGACTTTGTTTCATAAATTTGATCTGTCCATCGTCGGGATCACCAGACATTTGAAGAAAATGAAAGTGGAAGAGAAAATCAAAATGAAAAAACAGTACAATTCAACACAAAGAAAAAAAATAATGAAAGGAACAGAAACAAAGTTAAATACTTCCTTAAACTCAGAGGAATCAGAGAGGGTATCATAAAATAAGAAAAGTATTGGAGTGAAAAGGGTAATCAAATACATTGTTAGCTTCTGTATATTATTTCCTGCAAGGATTTTCTGTAAGACAGACTCAAACACTCAATTTCTTCTCTAGTGTCTCGACTTGCACATTATCAAATCTTCAGACTCAAAATGTTGAAAATATGAACTTCCCTTCAAAGTTTTTCTTAGTATATGAAAGCACAGTCTTCTCAGTTGGTCATAACAAAAAAAAATCTAAGACTCATAACTGATTGCTCCTTTCACTATACCCTTCTTACTGAACCTATCAGAAACTATTGCTGGTTCTTTCTCCAAGATACTTCTTCATTCTCTCTACCATTCTCCAGCTCCTCTGCTAAAAATAATTAAATACAGTGACTTACAATGCTATAGTCTCTTTCAGTTACACTGTGATCTTTATAAGCATTCTCTCATTTAGTCTTCACAACAATGTGATAAAGATTCAACAGGAAGTAGATTCTTAATTCAAGGCAATTTCAACAAGGGTCTTAGTCACATTCTCATCACTGGACACAATGTTGGACATCCACAGTGAAAAGGAGGCGAACTCACAGTTCACAGGTTGCAGGTTGCAGTCCGCCCATGTTTGTCTGGCAGTGGAGAGAGGGCACAGCAGAATGACCTCTCTATGATCTGATTCCATGTCAGACCCATGAGGCTTTGGGAGGAAATTCCAAATTCAGACCACAACATTCTGTCCTGGCCTCAAACGACTCAGGTCCAACTCAGGTAAAATGCATTAGCACCGTCTCTAAGAGTTGCCAAAGTCTTAACAGTTCCATTGGTGGTATATATTTTTTTTAAAAAGTCCCAATATGTTGTCTCCTCTGTGATTCAAGGCAAACTCTTAGGTGTGAGCTTCTGTTAGAATTAAAAGGAGAGTTAAAAACTTCCAATATGCAATGGCACAGGATAAATATTCTCATTCCAAAAGAAAGGAATAAGAAGATAGAAAGGAATAGGATCAAGGCAAAACTAAAACCCACTGAGGCAAATATTAAATCCTGTAACTTCATGTCTAGTACCTGGGGCAAGTTGTGAAAAGATGCTAACTGAAAGACTAGAGCAGCCCACTCCTACAGCATTGCCCTTGGCCTCTTTCTTAGATTGCCCTGTTCACTGCCCATGACTTTCCTGGACAGATATAACCCCAGCAGGTCTAAATATCTGGCATTTTACTACACTTTTGACTTCATTTCCACAGCTTACACACTGCCCTCTCAAGGGTCCCTTACTTGGACCCCAGGCCTTCCTCTGATATCTGAGTTAAAGCCTCCACAACACTACAACTCTTGCATTCTGCAGGCCTGAAAAAATATAGCACCATGTATGATGTCAAGATCTTCTCTGCTTCAACCGGGGCCCCAGCTGCCTCTGAGCACCAAGATTGCTGAACTTGGGAAAACACTTTCCTAGGTAGCCCAGCAGAGTGTCCTAGGGCTTTCTTGTCTGAGAAGTCTTTTAAAACCTTTATCTTGCAAAGGGTGAGGTCTTCCTGATTCCTGAAATGACTTCAAGGTTCTTTTTCTATTGCCCTGATGCAGAACATTTGTTTTCTTTTTAAGGAGAATTCTTTCTTTTTTTTTTCTTTTTTTTCTTTCTTTTTTTTTCTTTTTTTTTTTTTTTTTTTTTTTTTTTTTTTTTTTTTTTTTTTTTTTTTTTTTTTTTTTTTTTTTTTTTTTTTTTTTTTTTTTTTTTTTTTTTTTTTTTTTTTTTTTTTTTTTTTTTTTTTTTTTTTTTTTTTTGAAACAGGGTCTCACTCTGCAGCCTAGGCTGGTCCTGAACTCATTATGGAGTCCAGGCTGACCTTGAACTCACAGAAATCCTCCTGTCTCAGCTTCCCAAGTGCTGGGACTACAGGCATGCACCACCACACCCAGTTTATGCGGTGCTGGGGAATCAAACTCCTACTTAACGTTTGACTTAACGCTTGCTAGACAAGCACTTTAACCACTGAGCCATTCCTCCAGCCCTTAAGGTGAATTCTTTTTGCAAACACATTCTCTTTTGTTTCAATATTCTAGGTGTTTTCTTTCTGTTGAAACTCTACACTATATTTTATATTTTGGCTTGGCCATTTTCTCCTAATTTTCAATATAGGTCTGACTAGACACAAGCAGAAACTCCTATGTGAGAGCCTGAATCTTGCTCTACCTTGAAATTTCCTCCACCAGATTATTAAACCACTCTTAATTTCAGTTTCACACAAAATGCAGACACACTTTTGCCAGAGTATAACACACATGGCTTTTAGCCCAGTTGCTAATAAAGTCCTCCTTCACAACTGAAATCTCCTGAGCCTGGCCTTCATGATCTGCGCTTCTATCACCATTTTGGTCTTCTGAGGTATGAGTAGGATTTACCAAGTTCAGCCTACAGCACTCTCTTGATTCTCCATCTCCAAATCATTCCAAACTCATCCCACAAATCAGCTCCAAAGGCTTCTACACCACAAGGTCAGGCAAAATCACAACAGCAATACCAGTTTTCTGGTACCAGCTTCTGTGTTAAACACTTTATCAGCAACGGGACACAATATCTGACACTCACAACTTAAAAAGGGGAGAGGTATATTCTAGCATACACTTCAGAGATTTTACTCCACATGTGGTCAGCTGGCAAAGGCAGAATGACCTGGCAGAAGACAGCTGCTCACAGCATGGCATCAAGAAGCAGACAGCAAGAAAGAGTTGGGGGCAAGAATACATGCTCCAGGCCATGTTGCCAGTGATCTGCCTCTCCCAACTGGCCTCATCCCTTAAAAGCACATGAAACCATCAACAAATTAGTCTACCTATGGATATAGCAACCCATAATCTAATTATCTTTCAAGTACCTGGGGCTTTTTGAGGATATTCCATATTCAAATCATAACATCACATGTCTTAACCACTTTCTCATTGCTGAAACTCATTTCCTGATTCCCATAATAATATAAAGGAGAAAGGGTTTGTTTTACCTCACATTTCAGATGTCTTAGTCCATTTGTAGTTTGCTAGCAATGGCAGCATGATGGAAGGGTCCAGTAGAAAACAGCTGCTCACATCATTGCAAACGGAAGGAGGGGGAGTTGGAGAGAAGCCAAGGAACAGTGTGTTCTTTCCATTGACACTCCCAGAGTTCTGACCCTCCTGATCAGGCTCTACCTTTTAACAGCAGATGAAATCCACAGACTAATTCACAACATCCAATTAACTCCTACAATCTACTCACCTTCCAAACACATCAGACTTTTAGGGGACTTTACAAATGCAAACCTAACACCCAGGTTATACAAAGTGATGTAGATGAAATTCAAGACCAATTCTTATAAGCCTGAAAATCAATGACAATATTTCATTACCTGCTATGTGTTAAGAATTTTCATATTTAATCTAATGTAACCTGTATAGCAAAAGGTACTCAGAGCGAGAAATAAAGCCCAGAGATAATAGATAACTCCCAAAACTGAAGTTCTCTTTGTTCCCAACTGTAACTTCCTTCCACTCTTCACCATATTACCACAGACATATGTGAAAAAACACAATTTTTCTCATGTCACTGCTCTACTCAAAAACTCTTACTATTGCAAAATTACCTACACAATACAGTCATTGTTGTCTCACTTGATTGCCTAATGCCCTGGTGCATGTATTCCCCTCCAACTACTTACTTCTAATCACTTTTCATCACATCTCCATATCAACCATTTGAAAGGCCAAGCTTGATCATGTTGAGCTTCTATGTTTTTCTATTTTTTACTTTATGCAACTTGTTTCTTACGCTGTGACTATTCTTTCCATAAGTGGCTGACGTCGCTGCCTTTGTCCTGCATGTCCTTGTTTCTTTCAACACCTTCTCACATTTTCATGTGAATATCTGTATTCCCCTGGTTCTGTGTTTTGCTTGGCTCAGCTACAGCAAATCACTTTAATTTGTATGCTGGGTACAGTTCTTAGTTCATGCAACTCAAGTACAGCCAATTAGACATGGATGAACTTTACGTTTAAAAAAAAAATACTGATCCTTCTAAAGCCCTAAGTGAGGTTTATGTGAAAAAATGTCTTGATTCCTCTGAAGCTACACCAAAATCGACACTCTTCGCCACTGACCCACGGGTTAATAACCATCTTTTGACAATGAGGGATAATGATCTTTGAACTGAAGCTCAACCCTTGAAAAAGGAGAAGACAGAAAGGAAGGCATCAGATGCTCAATGTCATGCCTGAGCCTCCTTGGCCTTAGAACACCCCAGCCATGCTCACCTTCATTAACAGATTTCTGTGCTACTTGCAACAAAAGCAGCTAAATGTTACAGCACATTAGCTCATCTGCACGATCTCTATGGATGATAGGCCTTTTTTAATCTCTCACTTTTTCTATGTTTTTTTCCTCTGAGATCCTACAATTTTTTGTGTACTTCATTCAAAGCTCATAATACAATGATTTGAATTCTGGCTTGCTTCCCCAAGGGGACTGAATACCTTAAGGAAAAAAGTTTATATTATTTATTGGTTTGAGTTTATTATAACATTAAATGTGCTCAGAACAAGCCCATCTGTATTAGTCAGCTTTTTATTGCCACGAACAAATATCTGGTATGTGCAACCTGAAAAAGTAAATGTTTCTTTTGGTTCATCGTCTCAGAGGTTTCAGTGCATGGCCAGCCAGCTTCAAAGCAGATGTATCATGGCAGAAGAAAGCTGCTCACATTTTGACAGTCAAGAAGCAGGGAGACAGGAAAGGAGCCAGACCCTAAGGGGCCAGGAAGCAGATGTAGACCCTGGAATCACACTCAAAAATAACACTCACATACTCATCTCCTAGGTATCTCTTGAGCCAATCAAATTGAAAATCAAGATTCACCATCACAGTCCACTCTTTCTCAAATTGACAGCAAACACATCTCCTTAAATCATAGTTAATATCCTGATAATAATTGGAAATATACTAGATTTTCCCCAAATGTTCTACAGTTCCAATGTTGCTCAAATTTTAATTTCCAAGTCTCTCAGATGAACCTCTGTAACAATTAAAAACAAGTCATTTGCTCTCAAGATACAATGGCACATGCCAAACATTTTTGTTCCAGGGGAAATGATATGGAAATAGAAGGGAATCTGATCAAGATAGGACCAAAACCCAGCAAGGTAAACATCGTTGGTATCTGACATCTGATCACGTGGTGATTGGACTGCAGCCCCATCCCTATAGTTGTTAATTGTGACTCCAGGCCTTTCTCTGCTGAGCTTGCAATGCTCATTGACTACAGCTTTGCTCAGCAGACATTCCACATTGCCAGCATCTCCATCTTCCTGGAGCCTCTGTTACAGCTTTGGCTTTCTTCCCACAGCGTTATGCATTGCCTGGTCAGAGGCTCCTGAAAAGGACTCTGACTCTATTACAAATTTCCTAGCATCTTCGGCCTTCCTTTGAAATCTGGGTGGAAACCTCTATAACCCAGTAATTCTTGTGTTGTGCGTGCCTGCAAAACTACTTATTTACAAGCACTATTTTTATGGGCAGACTTTTAAATTTTTCAGATCTTTCCACTCTGTTGTTTGCTTCTGACTATCACTGTGAGTCAAGCAAAAAGCAGCCAGCAATATCCACGCCACGAGCCAAATGTACACTACCTTGAAAGTTTTTTTCCATCAAATAGTTCTTCACTTTTTACTCAGTTCCACACCAAGTTTTAGGACATGGACAACAAGTAGACATGTCGGTTAGTGGAATGCAACATAAATGGTTTTTTTATCCAATTCAATAGATTCATCCTTCCCATATGAAACCCCATGAGAACAGTATTTACCGTTTGCATTCCTATTCAGTCTGATCTCCTGAGCCCTTAACCAAAGATTCCAATTAAGCTTTAGACTTTCTCCACCCAATTCTCCAAACCTTTCCAAACTCCTCTTGAAAATCACTTCCAAAGGCTTCTGGACCACATTGTAAAGTATAGTCAACAGCAACACTTCTGGTATTAACTTCTATCAGCTTTTTATTGTTGCAGCCAAATATCTGACATAGGCCACTTAAATGAGAAAAGGTATATCTTAGCCCACTGTTTCCACGACTTCAGTCCACGTTTGGCTGTTTCCAAGGCAAAAACATCACGGTGAAAGAGTATGGTAAAGAAAAGCTGCTCCTGTCGTGACAGTCAAAGAGCAGAAAGATATGAAAAGAGCCGAAGAAGGAGACAGAGACCAGATGTCGTCTCCAAAGACATGCCTCTGTGACCTACCCAGACATGTCAAAAAGTGTATTTACTAATAGTCAATTTGTTGCTCAAGCCAATCAAGTTGACTGTCAAGACTAACCATTAGAATGCCTTCTCTCCAAAAAGGTTATGTGTATTTAATGCAGAATTTTTTAACATTCACACTGTTGATACTTGGGGACAAATAATTCTTTGCTATTAAAAGGATTATTACTCAACATAGATGCATTCTTGGTGACTGCTTACTAGATGTGAGTAACACTACTTTCTTCTTGTGTTGTGACAATCAAAATTATCTTTAGGAATTAGCAAATATAACCTACAAAGGAAAATGGTCCCCAGATGAGAACTATTGACTTTGCATAATGACCAAGACTCTAGCATTTTTTGTAATCTTTTTGAGTTTGCCAATTGATAGAGCTAATTTTTACAGAGTCATATCAAACCTTGACTATAAACACGAAAGACTAAAGATCCCAGAAAGAAGAAATTATATCAGTTTCATTTGTAATGATTTGTTTGTATGTAACAAGAGTACTAAGGCAAATTTCACCTTTAAAAAGTACAGAATGTGATTTCACACACTAAATCTGTTTTGCTCAGAGGCCAATAACCCTCCAGTAACTTCTTATCTCACAGGGACAGGTCATTTTCATCATTGTAAAAGACAAGTAAGTTAAGGAAATGTCTCATCTAATAGAAACAGTGACTATAACAAAAAAAAAAATTGGCACTGAATTTCTTTTATCATTTTGTTTCTTACACACCTTAACCTCATGCCCAGATAATTTCTGCCCACTTAGAATGAGATATTTCAAACTGATACCAATTATAAACTTCTTCAGAAACAAGGTGTTTTCACTCAGAGCAGGCATGCAAGTACTCGGACCCAAGCACCTCCTTTGCCTCAGGGCAAGGAGCTGCCTGAAACACCTTCTCTTTACTAGGATGATAAAAACGGAAGCTGTAGAACTGAATGAACCCAACCAAAGATGGTGTTTGGATGATTAATTTTTTTGTAATATACAAAAAAATTCAGAAAAGTACAAAATGAGCATACTTCACTATGATCTGATATAAAAGTTCTTATCTTTAGATACAAACCATATTTGAATATATAATTTTGATAAATGTGAAAAATACAAATTGCACTCACTTTGATCTTTTTATTTTTAGGTTAAGCTGCTATGTTTACCTTTCAATCGGATGTTGTTTTAAGTATTAACTTTTATACATGCTTATTTAAAATTTTACAAGAATTCGAGGCCTTCATTCCAAGTATGAAGAAATTTGTGAGATCCACGCTACTACATATAGTGTAGTAATTAAGATCTTTAATACAACCAAGAGTAATGGTGATTATGGTTTACTTGCTCAGATACCATATGCAACAAAATTGATCAATTACTCCTAGAAATCATTTTGATATCCCCTCTATGGAAAAGGTGTCTTATATTAAAAATGATTTTATGGCTATAAAAGAATTCTCTGAAACTTGCAATAGAAGACTTAAGGGACATTTTTATAATTTTACAATGTAGAAAGAAATAGTCTTCAAAATTTGCTTGGAAATTAGTACAATAGGGGAAAAACTCTATACTTTCAACATAACATAGAATACCTCTGTGATTAGACAGCCATACTTACCAATCCTCTAATATCAGCTGAGTATCCTATTAATTCAATTCAATTCTGACATCAACAGGAGCTAGGATAGAAACACAGATTAAAGGCTCACTATCTCCCAGTTCAGACACTGATCACATGGTTTAGGTTGTTTTACCTGTACTTGTGACCATCTGGCTCCAAATCAATGCTTTCTGTGACCTCTGTCTTGCTAGAAAGGCTCGTAGAATCCAAGGAAACAATTAGCTCCTCCCTCCAAAAATATTTTGCAAGTTAATATTTAATTGGAAGTATGGCCTAGAGCAAGTGCATGGGAAGGTATAGGACACTTCCTTCTTGTCCGGGAGTGTGGCATCCTCCAAGTAATTCTACATGTTCAGCATTCGGGAACTCTCTACACCCGTCTTTTGGAAATTTTATACAGTCCTCCTTACATAGCTATAATTGATTAAGTAATTGGATTTTGTGAACAACAAAACTTTCAGCCTCTCTCCTCTCTCCGAAACTCAGAATGTGGGGCTAAAATTTCCAACCTTCTCATCACAAGGTTGGTGTCATTAATAACCAGCCATCCAGGAAGCGCCAGTCATTGGACATCTCATCAGCATTCGAGGACACCTGTCAGAGCTTCGAAGGGTTTTAGGAATTGGGTGCAAGAAGGTAGACAAAGGCCAGACATACATTCTTTAATATAAATCACAATACTCCAATACTATACATAGATACCACGTATCAGTCATTATTGTTCTATATATTATGAACATTTGTAAAAGTTAACTAAGCCAAAATAATAATTAGCATATTTTTTCATAATCATAATATGATTCATCTGAAGTTTTTTTCCTCTACTTTTATTCTTGTCCAATAATAGTCTTCCTGTTTACTAAGTTCTTACGTAATGCTAAGCATGTCTACATTACGTTGATCAATTTCCCACTAATTAATTCTCTTCCCGCAGAAAAGCCTGAGGCAATGCTATTATTCCTGTTTTACAGACAAGAAAAGTGAATTTAGAAAAGTTGATGCCTTCTCCAAAGTTACACATCTTGCAAGAAAAAAACCACATTCTATGAGGTAAGGCAATCAATACCTTATCTATAAAATGCATGATGCCAGTATCTGCTGGGCTCCGATGAAGGCCTTCTGGAGGATGGCATTATAACGGCATGAACCTGTGATGACAAGAGGCCAGCACATTCAAAAGAGGCATGCGGGGGAGGAGGCAGGCTTATTTATAACACCTTATTCTCAAGGGAACTAATCCAGTCCACAAGACCCAATTTGCTCCCGGGGGCAGTATCAGTCCATTCATGAAGGTGGAACTTCCTTTGCCTGCCACCGTGCCCCACGTCTAAAAGCTCCCCCACCTGAGCACCACCACACTGGGGAGAAAACTCCCACCAGGTGAACTAAGATGAGGGCGAACCATACCCATATAGCTCTATTTACGTAAACCCATGTGTAGTAGCACAGTATCTTAACACAGAGAATTGACTTCGGAGTCATCTTAAAAAGAGATCGGACAAAACATGTTTTTACTTCTAGTAAACCAGACCCAAAGCTAAGAATCCGAGAAAAAAATAATAATAAAGTTAATTTTTTGCATTTGATTCGTGGAATGGGATGTAATTTCTAAGGAAGTAGGCAGGAATGAAAGCGGAAGTGCCTTGGGCCCTGAGTTTCGGAAATCTCATGCAGGCCTCTCTGAGCTCCTTTGCAACACAGCGTTTGTGTCCTGTGTCATTTCCAACTCCTGCCACTTACCTAAAGAATAAAATTAGACGTGGAATGAGGGGGGGAAGAAAGAAGGATATTAACTCATGTGTATGATTACTGTTGGATATTATTAACCTGTGTGTTTTGATTGCTACTGTATAAGATTTGGGTCCTGGTTTCTTAATATTGCATGATGACCATTCATGTATATTGTTAAGTATTTTAACATATCATTGGTCATGATTTGTGATATTCCATCATTAGAATAAGCCATAATTTTTAAAAATTATCTATTTTGGATTTGTTTTCTTGGAGGAGATTATTAGAGGTATTATTGTTAATTTAAAGAATATAGATGTTTTTCACGGTCTTGAAGCATGGCAACAGCAGGCCTTCACAAAACTATTGGTACCTTTTGGTTATTTAAAATAAATCTAGAAAATAAGCAATGGGGACTGAAGGAATGGCCCAGCATTTAAAGTACTTGCCCAGCAAGCTCACAGCCCTAAATTCAGTTCCGCAGCACCACGTACACCATGCCTGGTGGCACACAGCTGGAATCCCAGCACTTGGGAGGTTGAGGCAGGAGGATCGCCATGAGTCCAAGGCCAGCCTGGGCCCCCTAGTGTGTTCAGGACCAGCCTGGGCAATAGAGTGACACCCTGCACCTCCCCCCCAAAAAAGAAAAGAAACAATGACTGCTTATTATTTTCTTAAAATTAAGTCATATTAACAGCTCTATGACTTCTCTTGCTTTCTCCAGTTTCCATATTTTATTTTTCTTATTCCCTCTTAATCTCTGCATTATATTGATAGATGCCAACATTATAAACAAAATAGGAAGAGCAATAAAAAAAAACAAAAACTAAAACAGAATTCTTAGATAATCAAGTCCTACTCTTATCTAGTGTAACAGAAAAAAAATACACTCAGGTTACTGTATCAAGGGTCAGGCAATTAATCATTGCTATAAAATAATCAAGTATTAATAGGAAATGAAAGCATTTTATTTAGAAAAATTGAAAGATTTTTTTCCCAAATTAAAACCATTCGACATATCACTTAGTAATGCTATGTGTCTTTATTTCCTATATTTTCTTTTGACTTCATTCTCCATCATTATAAAAAATGGTCTTAAACAAGTTATAATAAAAGCTTCAGACTTATAATATTATTAAAACCTAAGGTTATTGCAAAAGAATATGGTACAGTGACAGGAGCTATAATCTCTAAATTAGATGCTAGATTTATTACCAAAAGATGATGACCTCCAATGGGTCATTGTAAGTGCATTGTGCTATAATTTCTGAGTCTATGAAACAGGAATATTTATCCTGTACCTAACATGAAAATAATGAATATAATATTGTCATATGTTTTAATTAGATTCATTAATATGTATTGAGTGCCCTTTGTGGTCCAAACATTGTTCTAGGTATAATAAAAAATGCATGATCTCCAACTTCATATAAATTATAAAAGATTAATGAAGATTGTGACTCCCAGATGTGTGACGAATACCACAAAGGGACCACAAATCCTAGTAAGAGATATATAGGGCTGCAAAGTCTATCACATGGCAGCCATCATCTGAGTCAAGGAGTCACTGCTGTCTGTAGCATATGTATTCTCCAAGTTGCCACAGATACCACTGCTCCTGACTGTTTATATTCAACTGGATTTCATTTTATTTTAATCTGCTTTGGTCAGTATTTGAATTTTCAAAACCAGTTCTATAAAGGACACTTCACACTGTAGAATGGAGGCAAGTCCTGTGTGGACTGGGAAATGGGTATACAGTTGAGGGGTGGGGGGCACTCAAAGTGTTTTCTACTACTTGCTCACATTCAATAACACCTTGAGCGCTTCTATGCATGGGTGGTTTTCCCCACACATCCAGCAATTCCCAACAGACACTACCAGCTTGGTATCCTACAATTCAATTTAATCCTGACACTACCTGAGACACTGTCAGATGTCATTGACTGAGAGAGAACTTAGTACTGCAAGACAGCCACTCCTTCAGATGCCATTCACAAGCCCAGGTGGCAGCAACCTTTGCTTCCAACTGATTCGCTGTAAATTGGGGTTCCTACAAAATTGGGACTTCCACTAATTTTCTAGAGCAGCTCGCAGAACTCATTCAGACATTTAACACAAAGCCTACTACAGAAGACACAGATGGCCAGCCAGCTGGGTAGGCATCAGAGCACGCCACCCTCCAGGCTCCTTGGTGGGCCCAGCTGTCCACAAGCTTTCCAAACCTAAGACTTCTTTTTATAGCAGCTTCATTAGGTGGGCATAATTGATTGAATTAGGGATCAACGCAACGTCCAGCACTTTGCCTCTGCTCAGAGGTCAAAGGTGAGCTTGATAGTTCTAACACATGAATCATAGTCCTCCTGCCCCACAAACAGCACCCACCTCATCATGAGGTAGCCGCAAGCCACAGCCAGCAATCATCTCACTAGTATGTGAAGAGACACTTAGGATTCAAGAAATTCTAAGGGATTCAGGAACTGTGTGCAAAAAAATAGAGGCACAGACACCTGTGTCTCATACACATCACAATGCCAGCGGTAGCAAGCCTCCATAAGCCTTAAGTCAGTGAACACATTAATTTAAGCGGGGAAGTGGTATGCTTATATTTGATCATTTAAAATACTTTCCTGAATTCAGTGTGGGAAGTGGAGGGCAAGAGGCATCTGGAAAACTTGGAAAAAGATCGAGAAGTATCAATACCAGTATTGTCAAGTTCCAAGTGAAAATCAAAAATGAATTTTAAATTTTTGTGCAGAATAGGTTCCACTCTGATTTTTTTAAAAGGCATTCTGATTATTATTTTTTTTTAAATTGGGAAGACATCAGAGCAAGGCATAAAAAGATAAAAGTCATATTGTGGGGAAAAAAGAAGAAACATTGACCAAACTTGCTCTAGCCTAGAAGGAAGCAACTTTCATAAAAAGTGAAAAACCAGATGATCAAACCCAAGTAATAAAAATTTCCCGTATGTTACGGAAAAGCCTTTCCCTTGCTCAATTCAGCACACCCTGATATTATTCAAATAAACTTTCAAACAGACACACTGAAAGAGTCAGAACTCAGAATGACCCACGCGACTTGTTTCCTGTTTTATTCTATCCCCGGTTCTGCTCCGCAATTCTGCTTGAATACATTTCAGCAATGATTCATCTGTCAGTCAGCCAATATGGTTTTTTTTTTTTCTAAGCAAGTGGCATGTACTTCACGTACTTCAGCAGGAAGAGCACAGCTGTGTCCAGATTGCTCCCAATTATCTTGTTGGCCTCTCAAAACTGTGACACTTATAAAAATCAATACTACGCCTAAAAGGCTAAATATCATACAATAATCATTTAAAGTTAATTCAAACACCAGAGGGAAATTATCCAGGAATTTCTTTGCTCTGCTTACTGGGGAATACTGGGACCAGGCCTCCTCCAGTGAGGTCCACTGCCTGCCATCTACAGAGTCCAGCACGTGCCATCGTCTTCCAGGCCTAGCCAGCCCCAGCGGACACCATGGAGCATCTGGCAGCCCAACACACTCTTGTCTGGTTGGTTCTTGTGCCATAATATATGACGGTGAGATTTCAGTCAGGGTCACTGTTTCATTATTACAGTCTTGACCTCCTCCCTGCCTTCCCCATTTCTACTTCAAGGTTCAGATTTGAAGCCCATGTGGAGCTTAGCTAAAGTGAAATAGCCAATTTTTATTGTTGTATATTAATTCATTGAATCCTTACAGCAATCCTGTCAGATAAGGGAACTGCTTCCTCAAAAGTAAAGTGGTTAAGTAACTAGCCCATGGCTAATGCTAGTAAGCAGTGACATTGGAATTTAAATTCTTTTTTATTAACCATCACGCGATAACTCTACAACTTGTACTTTTAACCATTATACCACATTCTTCTGTGTTTAGATTCATCTTTTTTGTAATATTTAAGGCCTTGGCATATTTCTTTCCTAGGAGACATCTACTCTGCCATGAAGATGGGTTCCTGATGACACATCCATAAATTGCATCATGGATAAAGTAATGATCGTAACACTACTTAACCCTGGGATCCCCACTTTCCCAACCCCCAGATGACAGTAACCCCACTGTTCTTCCTGTCTTTGCCTCATCTCCACCAAGAAAGATGGATGACCTGACTCTTTGGTTTTCTACTTAATGTCCATTATTACAGGTAACATTTCTGTTAACTGGGCATGAGTGACGGAAGAGGCTGGGTCAGAAACAAAAAGAAAGGAAATGCTCTTTTCCACAGAAGTGTCAAATTACCGATTGGAAGCAAAGACTGTGTACTACTAAGATCAAAATTTTCCCAGCTACAATGCAAGCAAGATCTATTTTCCCTAGGAGTTCGCTTATTAAGCAAAATCCATGGAGTCATCCTTGAACTTTTCCCTCATCTCACTTCTCATATAAATTTCACCTCCTACCTTAATATTTCCACCCCTTTTCCGCCATACTCATCCGAATAATCTCACAAAGATCTCCATCATCTCTCACCTGAACTACCAAAAAAGTATCCTATCTGGTTTCTCAGGCACTGCCCATCACCCAATGTCCAGCTCAGTTTTCACACTCTGCCCAAAAAAGCTTGGAAAACTTCATACCTAGTCAAGTCACATTTGGGTGCAAAATTCTTTAATCCTTTAATCGTCCATTGTTCTAGAAAAAAAATCAAAACATTTCAATAATCTTTTCAGTGAACTTGGTATTGCGCCAAGCTCAACTTTCATAGCCTTTCCCAAAGTGATCTTCCATTCTCTGCCATTCAGTCACCCAGACTTTTCTTTGGCTCATTAAAGTAATATATCTATTTTTCTTGCCTACTGGTGTTTGCACATCTTTTGCCCCACACGTCTCACCATCTCTTTCCCTTTGCCAGACAAACCCCTCCATGTATCTGTACAGTTCCATATCACCCTGTCTGCTTCCATTGTTTTCATGGACTATTGCTTTTTAATTGTTATCGCTTGTCTAGTTTGTATATCTGGTTAAACTGTAAGCTACACATGAAAAAGAATTACTTTATTTTGTTTGCTGCTGTATCTGTAGCACCCATAACAGTACCAGGCAAATAATAAGCACTTGGTAACCATTTATCAATGAAATAAGCACCTTCAATCTCTTATGTGATGAATTAAATAAGTTCCCTTGGTTCTTTTTGAAAACTAAATTTTCAAATTAAATTCTGTACTAGTTGATGAATAATTTGACAATTTGCTCCATTTTTGTCCACATATTTATTTAGATATGGAATGTATTTTTAAACAATCTTCCTTTGCTCCCTATGGCTGTTTCCAGATTTCTTGTATTTTTATTAATCAAGTAGGCATATAGAGCAAAATCACTTTCTCAGGTAAGGGCATTAAGCCAAATTGGAAAATAAAAAAGTTAAGTGTTATTGTAAAAGTGTTGTCAAGTTAGTCCGTGTTTATTGAGTGCCTAGCAACCATGCAGCCTGGCATTTTATAGGCACTCCAAAAATGTATACTGATTTTCCTCGCGAATGAAGCTGCTTTTCAAAGTAGTTTTAGTTTAATATCCCTGTTAGAGAAGGATGTCGTAATAGTGCAGATGTTTTTCTAACTACACAAATTTACATATTGACTTTAAATTTTGAGTTTCTAACACTGTACTGGAAAAGTTTTGCATGGCGTTTCTCCCAGTAGTTCACAAGCTGTGGACAGAACAGAGCCTTTAAAGCACAAAGCACTGCATCTTACCAAAGGTTTGGAAGATATATTAGTATTTTTTCAAAGAGTGAGTGAATATGGATAGAGATAACTGTTGTCAGCCCAGAGGAGTGGCATTGCCAAGGACAGAAGCTGATAATAACACTGTTATTGAAATATTAAACTTTAGAATATCACAAAATTACCAAAATGGGCATTACCTGACACTGATTCAGAATCTTTAACGGCTAAGATTCCCAATGTTTTTGAAACGAGGATTTTGTACCTTATTTTTGTATAACAGAATAGTTCTACAACTCACATAATGCAGAAACAGTGGAAGCCCTGAGCTTATTTCCTCGCAACTAGACAGTCCCATCTTGGAATGAATGGAAGGCAGCAACATCCAAAGTGTGCTATTCATGTCAAACCTTCATAAGTTCATGTCTGTTGCTGTCACGGCAGAAAATCCAGCTTCACAGAGCTGCAATGTTGAAAATGGAATCAGGCTCTTCAGTGCTTGTGTAGTAATTTCAGGATGTCTTGCTTTGACTTTAACCTACAATATAGAGAGATTTGAAGTTGTCTTGGGCATGCTTTTAAAGCCCTTGTCATTTGCAATCTAAAGCAGTTAATTAATTCTCTTCTACCAAGGACAAAGCCTATTCATCTAGTTCATACACAAGTGAGCTTCAGATCTACCCCTTCCAAATTTGGGGAGTCTTTTGTGGTTGGGAAGTAATGCCCAAACTCTTTTGAAAGCTGACGTAAGTGATCATTCACCAGCTGGGTAAAGAAAGTCCTGGCTCAGTCATTTAAAAAAAATCTCTACTCATGTTTGAAACATGTCAAAATCCGTAATTCCAGTTTGGCTTGATCTGCTGATGTGAACACAGTTGTCATTCTCCCCTGAAGTGATAGATTGAGCTCATTGGGAAGGTTGAATATGTCACTCAAGTGAGCAAGTGTCATAACCCATTCCATGGCATTAAAATACACTGCCAGTGTAAAGTGGCAAATTTTTCTGGAAGAAATCTCTGGGATACTTCTCGTTACTCAGAAACTTTGGCAGTGATCCACTTTTAGAAAGCCATCTCACTTCTATGTATAAGAGAAGGCTCCGTGTCTACCTTCTCACAGAGCCCCACCAACAGACATGAGTTAAAGGTACACATTATTGTGGTTGAAAATTTTAATCACATTCTGTAAAGTCTTGTTAAGTTTGGGTGATAATTTCCAAGTAACATCATTTCTCTACCGATAATGCAGTGTGTAGACTTACATTCCGAAGTGACTTCTTTGGCCTGCGTAATGAAACCAGAAAACCATAGCAGCTGCTCTGACCATGAATACACCATTGCAAAATGATCGATTTAATTTTCCTGATATTTAGTCATTCAAAGACTTGAACAGTTCTGCAGCTGTGATGTTGATTGGCAAAAATGCACACAATGTGACCTCACGCAAATCATCCTGAAAAATGCATTACACCAAAAATAGGCATTGTTGACTTAAATCAACTTCAGTAGACTTGTCCGCCTAGAGTGCATACCACAGAAACTCATTAATTGCTTCTAACCCTTGTGCCTCCATATTATCCACAAAAGTATCAAACGATCTAGTTACGGTGCTAGCCCAAAGAAGAGCACATGCCATCTTTGAACCACAGCCTTGTCTAAGAGCTCACAACAAATGTCCTTTGCAGCATGTGGGATCGGCTCTTCACGAGAAGCAAAGAGTTTTCCTAGTCTTAGCAATGTGATTAGCCACTAAGATTGATACCTTCAGTGCAGATGTACTTGGTGACATGGTGACCTTTAACAAGTGCTTCTGTTCCTCATGATCACAGATTTTTTTTTTTGAAAAACTAATTCTAAAGGCTTGTCTTGTAGTGCACAGTACTTTGTTGGTCTCCAACCAAGTTTTGAAGCATTTATGGCTTTGTTGGAGAGCATATTATACAAAGCAGGTTCGGAGAATGCGATTCAGCTGTTGCAATGACCCCGCAAGAAGGATACTGAGTGTTTTCTTCTAAATGTGACTTCTTTTTGTTGACAGCGTTTGAGTCTTCTGCTGTCTCATCACGTCTTAAAGAAGCCATCCAGTGATGTTTCTTTTTAACTTACTTTGGTTAGAGTTAGCTTATGGACTACAACTGAGACTGACACAAGAGCTCAAAGTGAGAAAGAATTATGAATGGTGGTGGTAAAGGAAGCAATGGCCAGGCCACATGCAGACTACCATAAGTCTTGGATTCTGACTTAAAACCTGCCAAGAGATGCAACTGTATAACTGAAGTACAACAACTCCCTATTAGTTATACGTTTATTATTAAATTATAAGTTTAATTGTCATTTGCCACTCACTGAATCTGCAAGCAATTGATACATTATGGTCTTTGTGCAATCAAAGTTCTGTGTTAAGATTAATCTGTATTTTGCTGCTGCAGAGCACTAGCATCTCTGCCTCAGCTCCACTGCAGATCATTAGGCATAGGATTATCATAAGGAGAATACCAGAGCCTCCTCATTCACAGCCCTAGTGGGTTTTGTGTTCCTGTGAGAATCTAGTCCTATCACTGACCTGACAGAGGCGAGGCTCAGGTGGTAATACAAAGAATAGAGAAGTGAAAATACAGATGAATCTTTGCAAAATGGCCTGCTTCTCACCTCCTTCTGTGCAATCTGGATCTTAACAGACCATAGATCACCACTGGTGTGTAATCTAGGGGTTGGTGATTCACTGTTTCGTACTTGACTGGGAGAAACTCTTGAATATACAAATACAAGCAAAGCTTCAGTGTTTCGTTTGTTGTTTTGCTGGAATTGTTGGACGACTTAGAATCACCGGAATGCTGCAGAGTAAGATAAGACAATTAGCTCATAATCAAATGTCACAAAAAAGAAGTTAATTTTCAAGTCAGCAAAAACAAGGTACAACATCCTTATGCCCAGAAGACTGTGTGTGTAAAATTATAAGAAAAAGTATTGAGCAAATATGTATGAGTTGTTTAAAGAAATAAAAGATTCTTTCATAACAGTTGCCCATTAGAACTTGAGAACCCATAGATTTGGAAAAGAAGATAAAACCTGAAGAAGTAAAACAAACTTAGTTAATGGGAAAAAAATTGTAAGTAAAGAGAGGAATCATGATGATTTGCCTTGAGAAATTTTAAAAATGCATCACAAGAGATAAAAATATAGAATATGTGAAAGAGGTTTAGGACAGAAAGGGAGTATTGACATAGGTCTACCCAGAGTCCCAGAACAATAGGATACATAGAGAAAGAACAGGAGCAAAATGTAGCAGACACTCAGAATGTGATTTTTAAGAACTAAAACAATGAATGTCCATAGATTTAGGAATCATCTTATGTTACAAGTAGACTAAATTAGAAACAAAATCAAATCTTGGAAACAAGCACATACAAAGGAAAACGAGAATAAGGAAAACATCAACAAAGCAGAGGATGATCAATTCAAATTATTAAAAGAAAACTTGTTAATCTGGAACTACATAGCCAACAAAACTATCTTTCAGTAGTGCATACCATAAAGACATTTTTAGATACACCAAACTGACAAGTTGTTATTAAGACATCTACATCACAGTCTTGAAAAGGGAGGAAAAATGTTGACTCAGGAGGATTAGCATGAGATATGAGAGGAAATGATGAGGAAATAAGTTTGTAAGTGTGCACATAAATCAAAAAGAATAGTAAATCACAATATCAAAGAGTAATGTTGAAATTTGGGGGCTGAAGGAAAAAAATAAGATAAAAATCTAGGACCAAAGTATATTATCTTAGGATAAAGTGTTGCTTTAAATTTACATTTTTAAGGGAGAGATTAAGACAGTAATAATCTTGATTTCTGGCAGTGATTTGCTAGGTAATTTAAATAAAATGCTACTAAAAATTTAAAAGTGTTGCATATGTTATAAATAAAATACACTTTTTAAAACAAGGAACATCTTAAAAGACAGTGGAGAATTAACAGCCATATATTTTTGAAAGAGAGCTTAAACAAGAGAAAAAAAGCATCAGATAACCAAAACTCCAGGAACCAGTATATAGTGAAAAAATATATCCAACTAGGCTAGAGAAGACATCATGATGCAAAGAAGCAATAAAGGGAATTTATTTCCTCATTCAAAAAATGTCTACTATGCACATCCTTAGGCATTCATGTCTTATTGAAATAGATTACAGATTTTATAATTATACTTATGCTAGAGGAAATAACTCATATATATCTGTGAAAATAGAAAATTATGAAAATTGTACTGCAAGTGTAAGAAAGAATGAAACAAAACATCTAAGAATAAAAATTTTTAAATTAAAGTGCAGTGGACATAATTGGCAATGATTGAATGGAAGGAAGAAATAACTGATAAAGTAAAAAGGAAATTATCCAGAATCCCAGGTAAAGTGAGAAAAAGATGAAATAAAATAAAAATGGAGATAATATGGAAGAGACAGTGAGAAAGTCTAAGCTATGTTTAATTGAAGAACAATATAAAAGGGAAACCAAACTAGGGACAAATTTAGTTTTGGGGGAAAAAAAGCTGAGAATTTCATTGATCCGAAGAGACATAACAAGATATAAATTTGAGAAATTCAACACATCTCAGATGATGATTTTCTCTTAATTTACACTTACCTACATCATAAGGAACTATCAAATCCAAAAACAACAAAAAAGTTGCTAAGTCCATCAGGATCCATTATCTATGAAGTAGCAATTACTTTGAAGTTGTTGACTTTCCATGAGCAAAAATAAAGGAAGACAATATCATATCCTTAAACTCTAAAGAGATGGGTGGGGGAATTACCCATCACTACTGCTAAAAGAAAAGCAAGAATGAGGGGGAAAAAAACATTTAAAAAAACCACTCTTATGCTAGAGGGAATTCTAAAGGAAGAAATTCGAAGCTAAGGAAAGTGATCCCAAAAGGAATGTCTGAGAGGTAGAAGGGAAAAAAAGGGCATGGAAATTGGCAAATATATAAGCAAACTTAAATAAAAATCAAACATATTAGAAAGTAATACAATATCTTGTCATTAAAAATGCAAAGCAGCGATATATATTGAGGAAAACAAAGGCACTAAATGTCATTAAGTATTAACCACAGGGTTTTAAATTCTCTATTTACCATTTCTAAACAAACAGAAAGAAAAATAATAATTTTCTTAAATTTTTTTTAAAAATAAAAGCATACAGAAAGGACCCCTGAGCACTGGATCCAAGAGTGCAACATGCAGCAGCAAAAATAAATGATAAAATCATTACATTCGGTGTATATGTGAGCGACCGCTAATGGTAGCAGTGACTCATTTTCATGTGATAAGGACAATCAACATTGTGTGGGGTCACCCGGACATGTGATGAGGAACAAAAAGGAGGGGGAGGAGAAATGAAGGGCACAGCACAGCGACCTGATGAGCCAATCACCTTAGAGCTTATTGGGAAGTTTGTGCACTCTGCCAATGAGAGAGACAGAGAGAGAGGAATAAAAACCGACACCCGCCATGTTTCGCGTGTGCTAGTCGCCTGCGTGCTGCACGGCTCTTCGTCTTCGCAAGGAGTAACAGAGCCTCCTATTTCTGTACTCCAAGCCTCCACGTCTTTCTCTAGTTTGGACAAGTGAGCCCCCTAGACCTGTTTACTACAGTGTATAAATGAAATACCTTAGCTAAAGATGAAATCTGACAGACGGACAAAAAAATGCAAATATGTAACTGATAAAATTATCTGAAATATAAATTTGCAGGTAGACTTAGGGTTACGTTATTCAAAAAGATACAGCTTGCAAGTTCTAACAAAAAAAGAATTACCCGAGCCACGTAAATATGAAGCAAAACTCACTGTGACGAAGGCATTTCTACAGCGATGTAAAGTCAGTGTTACACGATCATTTCACAAAGCAGATCTGCCAGCGCTAATCTTGTATGCAAACAATACAGTCACAAAAACGTCGCCTGTGAATAACAGATTTTGCCTTCTAATCCTTATGCTTTGGGGGTTTGTTTGTTTTTCATATCAATTTGTATTAGCTACAATATAAATTAGAATGTTTTATAGAAATGGTAGTATCAAGCCCCTTAATTCTCCAATCTAAAATAGAAACTTGAGATATCTAGTCATCAACTTGAAATTAACTGTCTTCATAAATTCTCTTTTTTTAGATAAAGAATTGCCCTGTGCCCCTAGTTTAAATTAGTACTGGATGTTGAATTTTAACAACGCTTTTCATTTGCATATTGGGAACAGTCATCAGATATTTCTCTTTTAATCTTTTAATGTGGTAAATTGAAACAACTGTATTAACATTCCCATGATTTAATTAATTCGGTCATGATGAATAATCCTTTCTTTACATTACTGAATTTTGCTTTCCAAAATTTTGCATCAAATTATCTCCATGTTTATGAACAGAATTAGCCTATGATTTTCTTTTCTTTTCTCATATTGTGTCTGCGAATTTTCAGAACCAAACTTACATCAGTTTCTGACCAAGATAGCTGTGCTGTTCCTCTCACTCTGTCTTCAGAAAACTGCAGACGTTTTCCTGACTATAGGCCCTGACCTTCTTTTTCATAGATTGTTTATTTTTCTTTTCTTCTTTTTTCTTCTTTGTTTTCCTTTTTTTTTTTCTTTGCCCCATCTTTAAATCTGAATCTTCCTTGATCTTTTTGTCTTCAGTCTAGTGGCTGTTTGGATTTTAAAATGTTCCTGTCACACATTTCCCATCTGGTCTCAGATGTTTATACTGCAATTAGGAGTAGCAAATAAACTTGGGATATAAAATATCTCTTACTACCAGTTGAAAGCAGAAAGAGCAAAGATTTTATATTTTAGCTGAAGATTTACATTGAATGACAAAATTATTTTAGCATAGACAAAAGCAGAAAAATGGGTAAGTCCCAAAACCCTTTCTAAGAAATGTTTTAGACCAGTTAGCCAGACAAAAATACTAGATCTTCTGTCTTTTCAGCATTGTAAAGTCGTACCAATAAGAATCAACAGAAAGCAAGTCATCAGGAGAAAGAGAGGAAGCCTGAAAGAGACATCGGAAACCCAACGGAGGCCTGATGAGGGCCGGAAGGATCATTAAGGACATCAGTGTCGGAAACTGGAGTGCAGAAAATGAACTAGGAGAGAATTTCACATGGCGTCCATGACAAGATCAAGAGAAGAAGGAACACAGACGTGTATAACGCCTTTGCTGCGGGGCGGGTGGTTAGCCTGCCAGGGTTACTGACAGGGGTTCCGCAGGCCAGCTGGGTTTGGGACAGAGGAAGCTGGCGAGTCTGAAAGGCAGCGGTAGGCGGGA